>JARHVA010001289.1:600000-1130000 GCA_037957365.1 Torreya grandis
GGTTCAAATTGACACCACCAAACATTTCATTTAGGTTTAAGAATTAAACACCCCTGTCAATTTTTGTTTGAAATAAGTTGTTTACTTAGATTTCGTTTGGAAAAAAAGAGGAATGTTGCATGTATGCTCTTCCATTTGTCTCCATTAGGGAACCCTTGGAATCAAAAGCACCATTCTTATTGCAAATAGCCTAGTCCAAGGCTTAGAAATAATGTCACCTAAATCACTCCCCAAAAACTCACCAAAGTTTGGGTGATCTTGAAAATGACCATAAAGTATTTGTATTTTATGATTTCTTTATTTTCATGCAAACTTGGCTTGTGAGGGAGACATCATTACCTTTTGCAAGTTCTTTAGGGAAGTTTGACCTAGGGTTTTACCTCCCAACATTGAATTCATTTGACTCCTTTGGAGTTGCACATGGGACATATTAGCATTTGGACCTCACACTATACTAAGAAAACAGTAGGATGTAGTGGTTGTAAAAAGGACTAGGCCTTTTTACAACTAGCCAATGCCATGGTCACCTAATTTTTGTATGTGTCTTTTACATTGTTTGACGTGAAAGTTATTGTGTAATTGATTCTCCTAGAATGTTTGAAACTTGATAGTTTAGTAGACCCCACTTTGCCATACCTTCTTATTTTAGACTTAAGATGTTTGTTTTTGGGCATTAGCTTACTTGGTATTGATTTGTGTCTAAAACTACTTGTTAACTCCATGAACTTAACCAAAACACATTGTCCTCAATTTTCTTGAGCAAGGGAGGTGTTATGCTATCCAAATGGAAAGTTCATCTTTTTCTTGTTCAAAATTATTATCAAAAGCTTTGTGTCATGTCATCCACTTTGGTGCAGTCATGCTACCCAATTGAGTGTATAAATTTTACCCAATTTGTTTAAATCCTTCATTTATAATCCACATTCAAAATTGAACCTTTCTGAGTTCTAAGGGTTGGTGTGTCAAAGTGGGTTCACCATTTGTGCACTAAGATTATTTTAACTTGGGTTAAATTTTCCATTTGGATTGAAGGTCATTTATTAAGACTCAAAATCATGTTATCCTCTTGGTCAACTTAAGTCATCTTGTGTATTGCTCGTGATTTGAGTCCTAAAACATATTTTATCCTACTAGAATCATGTGGAAATGTTGTGCTACCCATTTGGTCCTAAATTTATACTTAGTGATTGATTCACATATTTTTTTACATCTTAAGTTACTTAGTTCATTTTGTCTTCTTCATAATCTAGAGAGATTTCTTCTAAACTTCTAGGGACAACTTGTCAAAGTTAAAGCTAGCTTTTGTAGTGTGGGTGTATCACAAAGATCTAGGCTTTGGTGTATTAGTTTTCACCTTGGGTCTTTGAGTTACCTTAATTTCTTTTGATCTATACAATTTCAAATTTACCAAAGGTTGAGTAAATTTCTGAATCAAATCTTCTAAATTGTTTGTGGTTTCAATCCACCCTCCCTTATAGTCTCATTGGTACCTTGGTTATTTGTTTGAAAGAGAGCCAAAGCATACTTTGATTGGTTGCTGAACATTGGTCTAAATTAGTTAAACAAATAGAATAGTTCTTTTTAGACATGACTAAAATACTTACTTGTAGTGGGGCCTCTTATGGCCTTAGTTATGAAGATGAGTAATTCTATGATGTTCAAGATAACCCCATTGTTTTTGACAATATCCCCACAACAGTAGGATTCTAAGGTAATTACAAAGAATATCAACCCTAAGAAGATCAAGATGAAGCCCTTCTTAGATTGATAACACTAGGTGCTAGACTACCTTTTGAATTTCCTACAAAAAAATTACATACCTTAGTTAGATAAGGAGAACAATGATAGCAAGAGAAAGCTTTTGCATAAATAGACATACTTTCTTCCTCTAAAGGAAAGGAAATACAAACAAAGCCAAAACCCACAAATTTGGATCTTTTGGCTAAGATCAAGATAATAAGTCAATGATATGCAGATCAACTTATCATAGACTTAATTGACTCCCTATTTGCCACTTCAATTCACAATAATGCTTTGAAAGAACAAGGAAATGTGGTTGAAAGTATGCAACAAATATTAGATGAGAACATTACTATAGTGGACCAAGGAAATCTAAATGAATAGTTAAAGTCACAAGAGACCTTACAAAATGTTCCATTTGACATGGATCATATGTTCTTCAACAATCAAGAACCTCTTGTTACTTTGAAAAATCAAAAACCCAAACATTCAGTCTAAATTGAGGAGATCCCTCAAGGCAATTTGTCTAGTTTTTTCAACCAACCCAAAGATTGGTAAATAAACATAGAAATTTCCAAAATCAATAAAGTGCAAAACATCTAAATTCATGGAATGTTTTACAATCCAAGAATCAATAGCCTAGGTTCTCAACTCAAGAAACAAATCAGAACCAAGTCATGGATCAAAAGGTATATGCTCTCTATAGATTCACATAGAACTAGGAGCACATTCCACCCCAACAGCAACAAAACTAGGGACACATTCCACCCCAAAAAAAATAAAATTAGGGGCAAATTCCACCCCAATAAAAATAAAATCAAGAGCACATTCCACCCCAATAGTAATAAAACTAGGGGCACATTCCACCCCAATAGCAACAAAACTAGGGGCACATTTTACCCCAACAATAACAAAATTAGGGGCACATTCCATCGCGATAGTAATAAAACTAAGGGCACATTCCACCCATCAACAATAAAATTATTGGCACATTCCACCCTAAAAACATATTATCCAATCCACAAATGCACCAAACATGCAAGAATGGAATTTTATGAAGGAAATTATCCAAAGATTAGAGATGAATAATAGAGTCAAAAAGTATAGATTTGATGAGATATGCCAATATCTGACTTATCTATTCTCTAAAACCCCTTTCCACCTCATTTTGAAGCACCCAAGTTTGACAAATACAAAGGAAAAGGAGATCTGTGTAAACACATATAAGCATTCTTCATCTTATGTCAAGAGGTTACTTATAGTAGCGAGTACTTACTATGACTATTTCTATAAAGTTTAATGGGATAAGATCTTGATTAGATACTTAAACTACCCAAGGGATCAATTGCATATTGGAAAAACTTATCAAAAAAGTTTGTTAACCATTTCTCATACAATATAGAACATAAATTGACCATTGTTGACTTATACAAAGCCATACAATAGGATGGTGAAAGTTTTGCTGCATATCTGCAAATTTAGAGAGCATTGTTAGGCTACTTTTAGCATAATTTACCAAATAAATAGCTGGATGATATATTTGCACATAATTTGCATCTATAAGTTGCACATAATATACAATTATCTTTTGCTAACTCATTTAAATAAATTATTGATAAAAGAGTGTAGATTGAGAAGGATCTTATTTCTAGAGGCCTTGTTAAGATTTTTGTATAAGGTCAAGCGTCTAATCAAAATGAATCACCAGATTAAATAGTTATGCAAGATAAGCCTAATGACTTTAGGAAAAATAAGAACATGGTTGGAAATGGGGTGACAAAAACAAGACATGTGAAAATAGTACTGGCTATGCCTCCTTCAAATGTATAATTAACTCCCCCAAATCCACTACCTATGTTACAGAGACAACCTCCACGAAGGACATTTCCTAATAATTTTAGAGTATTTAGCAAGTTAGGAGAATAAATTGAAATAGTGTTACAAAATCTCATTGCAACTAATTTAATTATATGTCTAGTATCAAGGCCATTTCCTCAAGATCAACCAAAACTAGACTGGTACAAAGAAAATGAATGGTGTAAATTTTATCATGTTGCTAGATACAATGCATATCATTGCATTTAATTATGACACATTATTGAGGACTTTATTGAAAATGGTGAGTTGGAAATTAAGTTGGCACCTAATCAGGACAAAAATTAGGATATGGGAATCTGCAAAGACCCCTTTCCTTAACATGATCCACCACATCAAGAAACAACTAAAATGGTCACAATCAAGGATGGAGATAGAATCAAAACCAATAACAAGGTCAAAATCGTAAGGAGATTAATCAAGATCATAATGCCCACACTAATAATTTGGATTATAACAATATACCTTAGGACTATAATAACATTTTGGGATGTATTTTTGCAACCCACATTTCCACTATTACTATGAAGCTATGTGGCCAATCTCATGTTCCTCATAACATGAGACCCATCATTATAGGGTCAACACCCTCTCCCCCTAGTAAAACCATGTCAATTTTGCATCATCATGTTGCTATTATGTTTTCATGGGTTACTAATCTTGAACAATAGTACCATTCTTCTAATTATAAATTCTCCTTATAGACCCAAAATTATAGCAATATAATTATTTACCTGTGAGTCACCATCCAAGGCCTTTTGCCTTGCTCTTCTAATTATAATGACTCCTTGCCATCTCTAGGTTGTGCAGTTACAACTAGAAGCCCATGAGTTACCATCCAAGAACCTTCACCCACTTCTTTCCATAAACCTAATGAGAACATCATGCCAATGGTCCTAAATCTGAATATCATCCCAACAAAGACTAAACTGGTTTAATCCATAGTTCAAAGGCCTTATAGTCTAACAGATTAATTAGATAAAACTCCTACATAAATTTCCATATTAGAACTCTTGCAGACATATGATGTCCATAAAACCATATTCAAAAAACTTTTGCAAGATTTTATTGTGCCTAATGATATAAACATTGATTAGTTTTAGAACCTAGTTGGACATTTGTCTGCATTTTGGTAAATTACATTTGATCAAAGGGAGATGTCCACCCTTGGCCCAAACCACAATAACCCACTATACATTGAGATAATCATTACATATCAAAAGATCAAGTGGATTCTTATAGATAATGGTTTAGGGCTGAACATCATATCTCTTAAATTGGTATGATTACTGGGTTACATGGATAAATACATTCGGCTAGAAACTATTACAATCAAGGATTATGATAATGCTAAGAGGGAGTCATCTAGTATATTTTGGTTGATAGTCATGATTAGGTCTATTTATCATCAAACATTATTTCATATTGTGGATATTGAGCTTCCTTATAACATACTTCTTGGTCATCCTCTGATCCATGAAGTACAAGCAGTTCCATCTACTCTTCACCAATGCCTTAAGTTTCCCCATGATGGGATCGAGGTTAATATTCCCACTCATCAACAACCCTACTAGTATTGCAAACATCTTGAAGTAGAGTTATATAATTATAACTATTACCCAAGTTTGGAGTTCATTGTAAAGAAGAATAAAGCCATTATTTCTCCTAATAGACCTGATCAAATTTGGCAACCAAAGAAGAAGCAACCAAAACCTCATGTGGTTTTTGTACCTATAATTGCACTAAAGAAAGATCAAGAGGATTTTACCGAGGGAGATTGGTTATATTTTGAAGGCCTTGTAGATTATTTTTAGAATCCAAAGTATCATATCCCTAATAGGATAATGGATCATCTTGACTATATAGGGAAAGGTCTTGGCGCATAGGCACAAGGAATTTTAGATTCCTTATCAACTAGAGTTATCAATTAGAACCATGGTCTCAGATTTAAACCACCATAGGATGACCTCATGGCATTTGATAGTGACTCTTTTAAAGTGACTATTAATGATACTCCTAGTAGTGACACAACATCCCATTATAGCCTTTTCAATGAGCTTGCTGACTCAGATTTGTTTGATTCCAACGCCATATTGACCTTAACTCCTATTGGAGCTTCCCATCTTAAAGCAAAAAACCATCCTAGTGGTGCTTCCCTTATTGAATTAGGACACCATATCTTCACCATTGGAGCTTCTCATCCTAAAGCAAAAACCCATCCTAGTGGTGCTTACCTTCCTGAAGTAGAGCATCATAGCTTAACCATTAGAGATTCCCATCATGAAGCAAAAACCTATCTTGGTGGTGCTTCCATTCCTAAAGTAGGACATTATATCTTTACCATTGGTGCTTCCCATCCTAAATCAAACCCTCACTATAACCTATACCTTTTCAACCCTGAACTCATAGATAAGGATCAACAAAATTTGGTCATATACCTCGATGAGTTTCAAAATGAAGAATCAATTGTAGAATACATTAGCCTACGAGATGCATTCCCCATTAGTGATCATAAGTAGGGTTTTGATTTTTCATTGAATTCTTCTGCCTACTTTGGAGAGTAAGAAAACTTTTTTGTTCATAATAAAGAACAAACATCAAGATATTTAGGTGAAAACCTCTTTGAGACACTTATTGATCAAGGAAAAAGTAAATAAAAAGACAAGCCTTTGAGTGAAAACCTATTTTAGGCACACCCAAGTGGGAAAGTTTGTTCATCCCCTTAGAACGTAGAAAGTCCATCTAGCCCAAATTCCATAGCTAGTAACGGAATCTCTTTAGAATAACATCAAATATTTGAGCATCTTGTTCTTGAGTTTGTAGAGGTTTTTGCTAATTGGACTTTACCTGAGAAGGTAGATTCTGATTCTTCATATTATCTAGATCTTTGGGAGGAACAACAAGAAGATATAGAAGAAGAAGATGATCATGACCATACATTGCCTATAATTCTAGAGGATGGATCCACACTCCTTGTGGAGAGCAAAATAAAAGTGAATTTGGGAACCCATGAGGATCCCAAACTTGTTTATCTTGGAGCTTCCCTTACTCAAGTAGAGCATGAACATATTATATCCATTCTCAAGGATTATATAGACATCTTTGTATGGGCATATTATGACATGTCAAACATAGATCTAGATTTAGTTGTGCATTATCTTATTGTTCACCCTGATGATAAACTAGTCAAGAAAAAGTTTAGAAAGATGCATCCATGCATCACCCTTTTGGTTAAGGTTGAGTTAGAAAAGTTGTTAGGAGCCAATCTTATCAGACCATTAGACTACTCTGAATGGATTTATAACATAGTGCCATTAAGTAAAAAGACCCCAAACATACATTTTTGTATTAATTTTCATGATACCAACAAAGCATGCCCCAAAGATGATTTTCCTCTACCCAACATCGATATGATTATCAAATCAACTGTTGGGTATGAGATGCTATCCTTAATGGATGGATTTTTTGGTTACAATCAGATTAAGATAGCCCCTGAAGATTAGCATAAGATCATGTTCACCACTCTATGGGGGAAATTTTGTTACCAATTCATGATATTTGGTTTGAAAAATGCTAGAGCCATATATCAACATGAAATGACTATCATCTTCATGACATGATGCATGACATTGTCAAGGACTATGTTGATGATGTACTAGAAAAATAAAAAATAAGAGCTGGACACCCTGACATTCTATGAAGAATATTTGACAAGATTCATGCATATAAAGTCTACTTAAATCTTAAAAAATGTGTCTTTAGAGTCACATCAAGAAGATTTATAGGGTTCATTGTATCACAATGAGGGATTGAAGTTGACCCTACAAAGTTAAATGCTATTATGGAAATGCCTCCACCAAACAATCTTAAATAGTTTTGAGGTCTACAAGGCAAGATCCAATCTATTCATAGGTTCATTTCTCAATTGGTAGATAAGTTTCACCTATTTACCCACATATGAAAGAAAGGGGTAACAAATCAGTGGGATGAAGATTTTTAGATAGTATTCACAAAGCTTAAAACATACTTGGCCAATCCACCAGTTTTACGACCTCTAATACAAGGAAAGACACTCCTTTATATATCAGCCATAGAACATGCACTAGGGGCACTTTTGGCTCATCATGAGATCATGGTAGGGCATATGTGGTTTATTATTTAAACCACACATTGGTATCCTATGAAGATAATTATATGCCTATTGAGAAGGCATGCTTAGAAATGGTGTTTGCCACTCAAAAAATATGATAATATATGTTGAATAATAAAACTATTATTATCAACAAGGTAGATCCTATAAAGTTCCTCTTATCTAAAGCATCTCTTCAAGGACATATGGCTAAATGGATTATGTTCCTCAGTGAGTTTGATATTGAGTACTAGAATCAAAAGGCAATGAAAGGACAAGTTCTTGTATACTAATTGGTAGAATCTCCTCTTACAACCACTCAATCTCTCAACTTTGACCTTCCAAATGATTCTATCATGATGATAGAATAAGCATCATAAGAATATGAATAGTAGACACTCTATTTTGATGGATCCTTCACATCTCAAGGGTCTGGAGCAGGCATATTAATGATCATGCCACATGGGTATTTGATCCCCAAAGCATTCCATATATAATTTCAATGGACAAAAAATATGGTTGAATATGTGGAATTGGTTTTAAGGCTCCATATTGACATATAGTAAGATATTCAAAGCTTAAATTTCTATGAAGATTCATAGCTAATCATAAATTAGATAACTGATTAGTATAAAACAAGAGATGATAAGCTTATTCCTTACAAGAAAATTGTTGATAACCTCAAAACACATTTTAAATCTTTACAGTTTGAACAAGTTTCATGATTAAACAATAGATCTATTGCTGCAATGGCAAGAATTGGTTCCATGATCCAAATGAATGATAGTGCTAAAGAGGATCAGTTCTTGATTGAAAATATTCTTCAACTAGCACATATTCTATCAGATTTAGAGAGGATATGCACCATTGTTGACCCTAATCCCTCACCTAAGATAACATGATACCAAGATTTTTATAAATATTTCCATAGACATGTATTCCATACAAAACTTTCTAAAAACCAACAAAAACTATGATCTGAGTAACAATTCAGGCAACAATTCAGGTGACGGGTCCACTCTAATTGATGACAAAACTTCTGGGAGCCATAACTTTTGCATCGTAGCTCCAATTGACTTGCCATTTGAACTGTCAGAAAGATAAGAATGAGGATAACGTGGTGAGATGGATAGATCTCCACTCAATGAATTTTGAACCCTAAAAACCCAATGGAAGTGCCCTAAATTTCAATTTTAGTAGCGCAGTCTAAAAATAGTAAGTTTTTAAAAATAGTAATTCCTTGAATTTTGTATTGTTGTAAATCATGGAATTCAAAACAATTCATATCCCTAAATATTGGTGACCTTACACATCCTCCCCACACCTTCAAAACATCTATAAATGAATATGTAACCCAAAATGGAAATCAGACATCTCTTATCAGAGATAAACATATATTTGGGTCTGCAAATTTGATCAATCAAACATCTCTTATTAGAGATAGAATTATTTGTGTTAAGCACAAAATATACTAAGAGGGGGGGGGGGGTGAATCAATATATTATATATCTTATTAATCTTTCCTTTAACCAAATTCCACTTAATCAATCATTCAAGATATGCAATAAAACTTAAACAATAAACATCACACAAGACAAAGAGAGACACCAAATATAACGTGGAAACCCAATGTGGGAAAAACCATAGAGAATCAATCTCAAATATATTCCTGAGAACAACCCCAAGGAGCACCATACCCCTTTGCCAAGTACAATCCTTAGCTTTAATTCATGAGCACCAACCCACAGGAGCTTCAAACCCCTTTGTCAAGCACCAACCCAACACCTATTCGTGAGCACCAACCCATAGGAGCACCAATCCCTTTGTCGAGCACCAACCCAACAACAATTCATGAGCACCAACCCACAGGAGCACCAACCCCTTTGCCAAGCACCAACTCAGCAATAATTCATGAGCACTAACCCCTTTGTGTATACCACACACCTATCTCTCAATGTTGCCATCTCAACAAATGATAGATCAATACAACATCTCCTTCCTCTCTCTCACTTTTGCTCTTATAATCTAGATATAACAAATACAAATCATCTCTCACAATTGCTCTTCTAAGCTAGATATTACAATATCAAATCAACCTCACACTTCCATATTACAAATGGCTACTCAAGCCTTTATTTCTAACTTTCCAAATGACCTTTGGCCTTCCCCCTTTGTGACCTTTCATTCCTCATGGAAAATGGCGCCAATCTTGGATGACCCTTGATATCCAAGCATTTGAAAAGTCATGTGGTGACCCTTCATGACCAAAAACATCTTTCCCACTTTTGTCCTTATCTTTGGTGACTTTTCGTATTCCTTTAAGTGTCCCTTCATGAGAAATTCGCCCTTTACTCTTTTGTCTTCACTTGGTGACTCTTGGTATTCCCCAAGATGACTCTTCATGGGAAAATGCATCCCATCCTTCTTTTGTCTTTATCTCGTTACTCTTCGACTTCTCCATGGGCCCTTCTTTTGTCTCATATGCAACCAAAAATATATTCGTTAATATTAAATAAATATTAACTCATATTAGCCAAGATATATTTATTACCAACAACATTATATGCAATGGGGCCTTTATCACCAATAATACTAAACCTTTGACATCAATGACAATATTTCCAACAATTTGAATTGTCTTGTTATTGTTTCTTGAATTATATTTCTACCAAATCTTTTCAAGTTTTGGATTAGTGGTATTAGAGTAGTTTGTCTTTAGAGTGTATGATCCTGAGGATGAGGTCAGATTATAAGAAGCTTGGGTGAAAAATAGAACCAACAAACTATCCACCTATTCGCTCCAAATAACTTCAAATGGTGGATAACACTGAGACATCCAATCCTTTCAAGGAAATGGTGAATTAAGCTCTCTAACAATAGCAAGTGTGGATGCTACAACAATTCACTCAAATTCTCCAACAAATCTCGATGGAAAATTCTAGCTTCTCATTTGCACCCCCACATACTTTCAGTGCCCCAACACCCTTCAAGGTTTAGGTGAAGTTTGATATCCCTACATTTGAAGGAAAAATTATTGCTGATGTAGTAGAAAACTGGTTGGATCAATTATCATCTTATTTTTCTATAAATAAACTCACCGATAAAGAGAAGATCACTTTTGCTCTTTTGAAAGCATCATTGCTTGTCAAAAATTAGTGGGAAGTGTACAAAAAGAGATTCAGTGCAGATGATATTGGCCTTGAGATGGAACCTACCTAGGACAATTTCATATAAGTTGTAAAGGAATAATACTACCCCATTGGAGCATATGATGATCTATATATAGAGTGGCAACAACTTCACCAAGGTAAGAAACAGTCTATTCAAGATTACACTGACATTTTTCATTCTCTATCTATGAGATTGGGCATCCAAGAAAGTGAGAAACACAAGGTTCTCAAATACTGTGGAGGACTACAATGGTACATATGGGGAGAAATGGAACTCTTCAATTTGAAAACCCTTGGTGAAGTGTACAAGTTTACAGTAAATATTGAGCATAAGCATGGAAGAATAAATATGAAGAGTCAACTTTCAAAATGGAAAAGTGACAAATAAGGTCAAACACAAGGCCAAAATTAGAAGCAAAAGAAAGCAAAGACTGGGAAGTGGTGTGATTATCACAAATCTAGAACTCACTCCAAAGAAGAATGTCGAGCCATCAAGTCCCTGCTTTTTGAGTCACAATCCTCAATATCTAATACTTTACCTCATATGGACCGTACAGTCAAAGAGGTTAAAGAAGAGATTATAGATGATGAGCCTGAAGCCATTATTTCTTCATCATAGACCCATGAGGAGAGGCTAGATGACAAGGAAAGGTTGTTTCACTCTAAATTATGGGTGAAAGGTAAGCCTCTGCATTTCATTCTTGATAGCGGAAGTCAAAAGAATTTAATCTCTGCTAATGTTGTGAAAATCCTAAATTTGTCCATGAAGCCTCACCCAAAACCATACATTATTTGATGGTTGAGTCTAGGGAGAAACCTCTGTGTCACCCACCAATGTCTTCTCTCATATGAAATAAAACCTTTCCAAGATGAGGTCTTATGTGATGTGGCAAATCTAGATGTTTGTGATGTACTCTTTGGTCAGCCATTCATGTATGATCAACATGGCATCTATGAATCAAGAATGTGAAGGATTACTCTCGCTCTTAGGACATGGCACTACAGAGTACCAGAGGTACCACCTTCCACATCTATCTCTCTGATTAGTGCCAATAAATTTGTTCTCATGGTGGTCAAGCCATAAGAATCCAAAAGGGCCAATGTTGCAGCCCTGACTACAAAAACAACACAATAATATAATTAAATAGATACCAAGCTAAATAATTTCATAGCCTTCCATCCACATACTGATGGTCAGACAAATGGTGAACAATCGAGCCTTGCATAGTTCCATAAATCATAGTCCATTCCAAGTATGCTTCAAGAATCAAATCAAAGTAAAATTACCACAATTGATGAAAAATATTGATGTAATGGGGACCATTGCTTCTCAAGGAGGGAGGAATGATTTGGGTAATAATTCAGGTGATAATTTAGGTGACAGGTCCACTCCAATTGATGACAGAATTTTTGGGAGCCATAACTTTTGTACCGTAGCTCCAATTGACTCACCGTTTGAACTATTGGAAAGATAAGAATGAGGAGAATGCAATTAGATGGCATAGATATTTTCTCAATGAATTTTGACCCCTAAAAACCCAATGTAAGTGCCCCAAATTTCAATTTTAGTAGTGTAATCTAAAAATAGTAATTCCACAAATTTTGTATTGTTGTAAATCATGAAAGTCAAACCAATTCATCTCCCTCGAGATTGGTGACCTTTCACATCCTCCCCACACCTTCAAAACATGTATAAATGAAGATGTAACCTAAAATGGAAATCATACATCTCTTCTCAGAGATAAGCACATGTTTGGGTCTACAAATTTGATCAATAAAACATCTCTTCTCAGAGATAACATCATTTGAATTATCTTGTTATTGTTTCTTGAATTATCTTTTAACCAAAGCTTTTCGAGTTTTGGATCAAACTATTCCTTTAATTCTTATCACGTTATATCCTCCTTGGAAACATTATTTATCATAAAGGATATGATGGAATGCTTCTTCATTATTATTCTATGGGAGAATCCAAGCTGACACTAAAGGAGGTTCATGAAGGAATGTGTGGGGCCTATACCAATGGTGTAGTCCTAGCAAATAAACTCCTCAGAATAAGCTATTATTGGCCCAAAATGGAGATAGATGCTTGTAATTATGTAAAGAAATGTGTTCCTTATCAGTAGCATGGAAACTTGATACATGGACCTTCCTTACCATTATAGTCAACTACAACACCATGGCCATTCTCAACATGGGGTCTTGATCTCTCTAGGAAAATTAACCCAACATATTCATATGGCCATAAGCACATTGTGACTGCAATTGAGTACTTTACCAAGTGGGTTGAGGCCATTCCTCTCACTTATGTTATTGGGAAACAAATATATAAATTTATTCATTATCATATCATCTATCTATATAACATCCCAACCTGTATTATATTTGATAATGGAAGATCCTTTATAAACCAAGATGTGAAATCTCCTTGTACAAAATTCAAGATCAAGCATAAAAAATCCACTCCATATAACCTAAAATGAAATGGACAAGATGAGCAATCAAATAAAACCATTTTATCCATCTTAAAAAATATTGTCAATGATGCTAGCCGTAATTGGCACTTATAACTTTTTCTTACCCTCTAGGCTTATAGAACCAATCATTGCACCCCAACTAGAGCTACTCTATACTCATTTATTTTTGGCACTAAAACTATCATATTGATCAATATTGAGATCCCATCATTAAAAATATCATTGGCACATGTTGAAAATGATGAAGACTATAGAGCCTCACAACTACAAGAACTATAACTTCTTAATGGTAAGCATTTGACTACCCTAGAAAAATTGTAGGCCTATCAAAATAGATTAAAGAGAAGATATAAAAAATGCATTCTCCCTCAAGAATTTGAGATTGGTGACTTAGTTTTGAAAGATAACCAGGAGAACATGAATTCTAAGCCCAAAAAGAAAGGCAAGTTTTAGCCTAATTGGTTAGGACCATATATTATCACATCAAACTATGGATCAGGAGCATACCGACTGGCTAAACCTAATGGTGAAGAACTTTCAGAGCCCATGAACATCATACACCTTAATAGGTTCTATGAATGAACAAATTTAAATCATTGTCTATAAGACCCTTGACTTGGGGGCAACTTGTGCTATCATAATTTTGTCCCACCCTTTTATCTTACCTTGAACACATTTTATACTACCCTAGTCCACTTTTCATGATTCCTAATAATAAAGGCTTTGAACCCTTGGCAGTTTGATCACATTCTTCATCCCATTATGGATTGCTCTCTTTTAGAGGCATATTATCTTTTATGTCTAAAGTCATGTTATAAGCTTGAACACTTTTTGTCCCTTAACCAATTATGATCTTGATTATGTCTCATGAATATTATGCACATCTTCAGCAACAGTCTTAGAAGGTAGTTCAGCTAGGAAAATCTTGTGCAGCTTCAAACAAGTGAATAGCTGCATCTTCTTAGTATAATTATTTGATGATCTTTCTTATTTTATCAAGAACCTCACTCTCACTGATTTGTGAGTATGGGTTGTTTCAATAATCTTAGCTATCTTATTAGAACCTCTACTCTCAGGATGTGTATCTCCTTGATTAAATAACCCTCTTGTGCATATTTTATCCCAAAAATACCAAAAACATGATCCATAAAATAACAAAAACATTATCTCATGTTTCCATACATTTGTACATTCTCATTCCACCATGCTACGCTCTTACCATTTTTCAATCATAGAAACACTAGTTCATTTTATCTTATTCCACACACTTACCATTTTGAAAGATCATTATTTCTCATCTCATCAACTTCTTGTTTGCTAGACCATTCTCATTTTTTTGTTGTATCTTCTATCACATTAGTCATGCTATTCTGATCATCATTTTTCTTCTATCCCATTTCCTGGGAGAATTACATTTAGCCTGAAGTTCATGTTGGAATATGCATCTATAGAACTATGTAGGCAATGTCCACTTGTTTGATACATCTAGAGTTAGATCGACCAACCCTTCCTTTTCTTCTCTTCCCCCATTTCTTCTATCATTATTCCTCTTTAATTAGGGAATAATTTCATTATTTTTTGTTATGATGTGGTAAAAAGTAATACCTTTATCGCACATGCATGAACATTTGTCTTTAAACCACACTAGCTTAGTTTTTGTTTGTGTGTGTTTATTTGATTTTTCTTGGTGTTATGTTGTGCTTTCACACATCTCCTTTTATTTCTTCTTCTTTTTTATTTTTACTTCTTGTCTCTTCTTAGTCTTGTGTTTTTCTATTTGTTTTTGTTTATCTCTTTTGTGTTTCAGAGCATCTTGATGATTCACATGGATCTCAATTGTTTATATCTCGATCCTCTATTATTATGTTGTTCTTGGACTATTTTTTTTTAATTGTTTTTGGTGTCTTGTTTTTTTTTTGTTATATTTTACTTTTCTCTTTTTGTGTACATGAGTGCCTTGATGATTCATATGGATCTTGATTAGTCATATCTTGGTCTCATGTCATTAAGATGTTCTTGACTTTTTTTTTTAAACATTTTTTTTTCTACTTAAGGTCATATTTTGATTTCAAGATAGGTTCATTTATGTTTGTGTTTTTCTTTGTATTTTCTTTTTTTTAAAATGTAAATTACTATAACTCTGGTTTTGGTCATTATTTTACCATTATCCTTAGTTATATATATTCACATTTGAACTGGCTCAGTGCAATTGGATTCTTATGTCATTCTAAGTTATTCATACTTATGATGCCTAATTTATTTTTCTATAGAAAGAAATTTGTGCTCATTTCTCAAAGTCTTAATGTCAACATAAGCTTCAATGAATGATTCTCAATAACACTTTGCAAAAACTAGGCTCATGATATGGAATTAGGCTTCTAGGTCACATGCATTTTAGGCTTCTTTGTCTATTCTTAGACGTGCATCTCTTTGCATACATTGTGAATCTAATCAATTCTTGGTCATTTTTCATCATTCCACATTCTATTCTCTCCCAAACTTGGGTGAACTACATTGGCATGAAGTTCATGTTGGAACATGAGTCCTTAGAACTATGTAGGCAACACTCAATTTCTATTCAGGTTAGCTAAACTATCTCCATTATTATTTTCACCTCTCTCATTAATTTTTCCATTCTCATATTCTTTGTTTTATATGACTTTCTAAACCATTACACCATTGCATGTACATATGCATTCACTCACTTTAACCTATCTTTTTGGTTATATCTTTGAGATATTTTTCTTGCCAATTTCTCATGTTGGGTCCCAACATCTAAACCATTATCTGAATCAAATAAGATCTATAGGGGCAAAATCATTATTTATTTATTAATGATCAAGATTCACCCTACTGGGCACAACTATTTTATCATGATCAAATATGCTCTACTAGAGTACTTATTATATTTTCTTTAGAGACTTCATTCTAGTGGTGCTTCCCTTATTGAAGCAGAATGTTCTCTCTTTTTTTGTAATTCTAAGATCTCCACATTAAAGCCCATGATGGTAATATTTTAGTGTGCAACTTATCTTGGGATTGATCAATGTCATAAGTGCACAACTTGTACTTTCAAATTGGGTACATTTATAGTGTATCCCTTACATTTATGGATTGTATCTTGCCCATTCCCCCCATCTTTGGGGCCTATTATACCTCTCATTATATTTTGATCATTTATTTTAATCACGTGTGCAAGCATTACCTCATCTAGATGTGGATCTATTCCATGGGTTAATCTCTCACTTTCTCTCTCTTTTTGAGAGTTCATCCTTCTTTTTCATCCTAGTATGTCCTCTCGAGGGGGCATCATGGGTTTGTTCCAATTTATTCTTGACAACTCTTTTCTTTAAAAAGATGTTTCTTCACTTTAATGTCTCGCTATACCTTCTCAAATAGGATCAAAATGTAGACATCCAATTCCTAACACCATTTGTGTTTAAATTGTCAATCTTACTTGAATTATACTCAAATGCATATTTTAGGTCAAAATCCATAAAACATGATAAATGGTTCAAACTTGTCATTTACAAGTGCTAATTTAGGTCAAAGTGTCCCTAAATATGGTAATGCAATTTACGGTCTAGTTAACTTTGGTAAATTCATTTTGAGTCAAAATGATGATTTCACTTTTTGTGCTCTAGATCACTCTTTTCTTCTAATTCATTGGTACATGTCATGTACCTTTGTTATTTTCTATTGTAAACATCATAAATGGGAATATGGTTCTAACACATCTAATGTTATCTTTTAATTCTTCTTGAGTCAAATTACAACTTAGTAATATGACTTTATGACGATTTTGATTAATTGAGGGCCAATTTTCAAATAATTGCACAAATGTTGATTAACCTTGTTTAAGGATGCTTGATCAAGGGAAAACATGTTTTTGAGCCACATGGGTATGGTGAACCCATTTAATAAGGTAATATATTGTTACTTTATTTCATTTTTTTCTTGATATCCTTTTTAATTCCCATAGGAATAGATAGGATTGGTTAGTTAGTTCTTTATGCATATTTCATTATTTATGGACTAATGCTTGACTAAATTGATTTTTAGTCCTTTCTACAATGACCTCCCATACCTAATTAATGTCCCTTATTATAAATTCATGATGATAATAATTATGGATTTGAATTACATGATTTAATTAATCCATGACCACACATCTAAATCTTGAGATGGATGGTCATGGTTGATTCTGGTCATTCTTGAAAATATATAAATAAAGAGGCCATGAACATCATTTTTAAGATTAATTTGTGAAAAGTTTCCATGTTAAATTGATTCCAATATATATCACATACCAAAGTTATGATTCCAAAATATTGTGCCAAGCCAAGCCAAGCCAAAGCCACAAGGTGCCAAGGAGAAGAGGAGATAGCCAAGCCTCCTTTGATGAAGACTTCATGAGCAAAAGCTGAGCAAGCCACTACAAAAAGCATTTAGAGAATCCAAGGAAGGTGAAGGATTCTTGTTTTTCTTTACTTTTTAGTTGTGTTTTTCATTTATTTTTGTTATTAAGCTCACCCTAGTAACTAGGCCTAGATATGTATGCTAATTAGTGTGTTTTTATCAATTTGTTTGTATTTTTAGACTAACACAATAATAATCACCTCTCTTGAGTCAAATTATTAATACACATAATGGCATGCCTAGTAGGACTACACCCCACAAATTTGATCAAATAGCACCTAAAAGTAACATACTAACCATTATCATGCAAAATCTTGGAGTGTGGAAATAAAAAAGGTGAAGATTTGAACAAAAAATTTATTTTTCTTAGCTCACAATTTTTTTTTCGGATCCCAACTCACCCTGACTCATATCCCAACTCACCCCAACTTAGATCCCAACTTACCCTTACTCAGATCCTAATTTGCCCCAACTCAGATCCCAACTCACCCCGACTTGGATCCCAACTCGCCCTGACTCAGATCCCAACTCACCCTGACTTGGATCCCAAATTGACTATATCAACCCAAGAGTTCATTTTACTAAGTTAATTGTTTCATATTTAAAAATACTTCAAAGCTAAACCACTTGCTAATGTTTTTCTTATAGGACCAACTTGGAAAATTGCTAAAATGTGTTTAAATAATCTTTTATATGCTTTAAAATGAACTATGAACATTATTTTGGTGCTTAATATAACATTTAAGTGCTTAAGTAAGTTTTTTGGTATTAGTTTTCAAAGTTTACAATTTTAAGACCAAGGGGTCAAATGAACACCACCAAATATTTCATTTGGGCTTAAAATTAAACACACTTGTCAATTTTATTTTCATTGTCTCAATTAACACTTTGTTTTTATAAAATAAAAGGATGTTACATGTATGCTCTTCCATTTTCCCCTTTAAGGAACCCTTGGAATCAAAATCACTTTCTTTATTTATAACTTTCCTAGTCTAAGGCATAGGAAGAACGTCATCTAAAGCACTCCCCAAAAACTCGCAAAAGTATTGGGTGACCTTGACAATGACCCTAAAGTATTTCTATTTTGTGCTTTCTTTATTTCATGTAAACTTGGCTTATGAGGGGGACATCATTACCTCCCATGAGTTATTTAGGTAAGCTTTGACCTAGGGTTTCACCTCTCAACATTGACTTTATTTGTCTCCATATTGGAGTTACACATGGGACATAGTGGCACTTTGGACATTGCACTACACTAAGCAAACAACAAAATGTAGTGGTTGAAAAAGGGACTAGAGTTTTTGCAACAAGCCAAGTGATATGGACTCAAAATCTAAGATTTTCTTTTGCATTGTTTAATGTGAAAGCCATTGTGAAATTGATTCCCCTAGAACATTTGAAAACTTGTAGATCTTAGATAAATCCCAACTTAGCACAAATTTATTATTGGTGCAAGGTACGCCTCAAGGTCTATGTCATAGTACTATCATTTAAGAGAAGGGGGGGTGTAAAAAACCTAATATATAATGCACATTTAATTTTTTATGAACACTTAAAATCCTCTCAAATGATGTATATTGAAGGATTATAACACTACCAAGCAACCTTGTCAATTTAGGATCTAAGAGTGATTAATTAGTTGGTTTTGTCTTAGATTAAAGTTTTGTTTGGAGTCAAATCTTGGTGTAAATAAATGATGTAAACCAAACACATGGTCCTAATTTTTCTTTGAACAAAGAGTTGTTATGTTGCCCATGTGAAATCATCAATTTGCCTTGTTCAAAGTTCATCAAAACTTGGAGTCATATTATTCACTTTTACACAGTTATGCTACCCAATTGAGTTTAGACCTTTGCCAAAGTTGTTTAAGTCCTTTATTTATAATCTAAATTCAAAATTGCACCTTTATAATTTCATAGGGTTGATGTGTTAAATGGGTTATCCATTTGCACTAAACTTGAGGGAACTTAGATTTAATTTCCAATTTGGGTTGAAGGCCATTTAAGACTCATGATCATTATCACCACTTGATAGAATTAAATAATTTCATACTAAACACTTGTAATTTGAGTCTATGCACCACAAAATTTTGAGTTAAGAAAGGTAGTGTTATGCTATCAAATTTGTGAGAAATTATCTTTGCCTTATAGAGTTTTTGAAATAAGCATTTTGTCACATATTCTGGGTAGTCTAGCACTGTTACACTACCTAAAACATTTTATATATTGTTTCATAGGACCTCTTGCATAGAGTTCAAATTTATTCCTACATTTTCAAACCAATATGAGTATACTTTTATGAACCTTTGTCTAACACAGTTATGCCATTCACTTTTGTCTAACTTATTTGTCAAAAGAACCAAGTTTTATACCATTATTTGTGAGAAAATAAACTATCTCTAAAGTTCCTTTTGTTTCATACCTTATACCTATTTGATCAATTCCATGTCTAAGAATCAAATGCCTAATGTTTGCTATAAGTTTTTCAAATTTGTTAGATTAAAAATTTCATCTATTTTCAAAGTCTAGCTTTTAATGTCATTTGGACAAGAGTCCTAGTGCATGCCTTGTTTGAGCCTAACTTTTGACACCACATTTGGATAAAAGACCTAACAACTTTTAATTTCATAGATTAGATTGATTTGAAACACTTTTACCTTAGCATTTGGCATTTTGATTTTTGGTTCATTTACTTAATCTTTTTGTGTAAGACGTGTAATGTTAGACACTTAACATTAGTTTGTGTTATCACAAATCTTTGCGTAAACCTTTTGATCATTTTGATGAATCTAGACCAAGTTTGAACATTATCTTTTTAGACATTGTCCTTTTAGAGTTTGTATAAATCTCTTCCTTTTCTATCACAAAGCTTTTAATATGGATCCCAACATGTATTCCTACACTCGTAGTGGACTCATTTACACTCTAGGGATTAGTACGGTGGTTACACAAGAATAAATGGTATAAGACCCCTATGTAGATAATATTGCTTATGAGATGGATATTTATCCCTCTTATAATACTCAATTAGGGGCACAAAGCCAAGATCCATTAGCTAACTATTTGGCTAATACACACTTTTATTCAAAACAAGACTAAGAACAAACCACACAATACCTAGCTATAATACTCACAACTGACGAACCAATTCCTCAATAGTCATGCTCTACTAATACTCCTTCCACATATGATCTATTTTTGTTTGAGAATCATTTGTTGGAGAACAAAGATGAGATTTTGGTTTGAGCCATAGAGGTAGGGGCCAAGTTTCTAGTAGACTTCCCTCATGAAAATTTACCAAGTCTAGTAAGAATGCCCCACAAAATAATTTATGATTAACAAGCTTCTTTTATTAATCCTTTGGATCTAGTATAAGTAATGTATCAAGACCGTAATATGCCTAATAAAGGTAAAAACCTCATATAAGACCACTTTAACTAAATGCAAATGGCATATCAAACCTACCTGAATCTAACATGCAATTTCAATTAGATGACCATGGTGAGTAAACCTCTTATTGACTTAGTTTCTTCAATATGAGTTTTGATAGACTTAACTAGTCAAGACAATAAGAGTTTAAAGCCATTCATGAAAAACACTTTGATAGATAAATTGTTACACATGCCCATTATTTAAGAAGTGTCTTCTACTTCTACATAAAATAATGAACAAAATATAGTAGACAATGTGCAAGCAACATCCAATCCAAATCAAAGCGGTACTAACACACAAACAACTAGTCAACAACATGTGCTTGTAGTTAATACCATGAGTGTACCATCATATCATGGAGTAAGAGTTTTTTCATCCCAACCTCAACCAGGTACTTCATTAAGTATGTAACTAAAAAAATTAGGTAGTCAACCAACAACTAATGTCTCACCTCAATAGCTGAATGTGATGAATCCTACTCTTCCTCAACAAGTGATGAGTAGTATTCTACAACAACAGGCACAATCTAGTATACCGACAGAATAGAGGCTAAATATATTACCACCTCAATAAGGGGCAACTAATGTTCCACCTTGTCAAGTAGTGGTAAATATGCCTCTTTAGTTGTAGAGTAGTGTACCAATCCAAAACCAAATGTTGACTAGCCAACATGTAAATATTGGTCAGTGACAAATGTCAAATCTTCAACATGATTTCAGTTCCAAAAAAGGATTCATGTAACAAGGAGGCTCCCATGTTTCTCAAGTAACTACTAGATAACAATCAGTTCTAAATATACTATAAGTTTAGAGATAGGTATTGGTCCACAAGTTCCCACTCAATAGTAAGGTTTGATTAGTCAGTAGCATGTCTATTTTCAACCACAATAAGCACAATATAGTTATATCACTCCATCCCAACCATAAAATCCTCCAAGTCAAACCTTCATAGCCAACCCAAAATAGAATATCGCACAACTGAATATGCAATTTCAAGTACATCTTAATCCACATATGCATATTCCTCATCCATTTCCCAACCAAACTAATATACCCCAATAGATATCTCCATCATACCCTAGTCAAAGTGTTCCACTTGTGACCTCCCAACCATCTACCCAAACTAATATTCTCCCTCAAACCAATGTTCCTTCTAGTTTCCTATCCCAAGAATTGCAATAGATGAAGGATATAATTGCTACCATTTAGGCTGGGAAATAGACTAAAATTTTTAAGTTGGATGATGTGTGTTTTTATCCATTCAACATGGAGTACTTTTAGATACTATTTCCTCCAAGATATGAACCACCAAAATTTGACAAATACAAATTTAAAGTGACCCTAAGGCCCATTTAACCAAGTTTTTTATCGCATGTCAACCAGTGGCATATATTGATATATACCTTTTTTGTTGTTTCTAAGGAGCTTGGTTGGACAAGCCTTGGAGTGGTTTTTAAAGTTCCCCAAGATTTCAGTAACAGATTTTGATAATTTTTATGATAAGTTTGTGCAAAACTTTTCTTATAATCTTGAACATGATATTTTATTGGTTGACTTAACAAAAATAAAACAAAAGGTTGGTGAGAGTTTTTTAAGTTATCTACAGTGATAGAGAGCCCTTGCAAGATGATTCACCCATAGTTTACCAGATAAATAATTAGCCGCTATATTTACTAAAAATTTACATAGTGAGATAGCTTATCATCTAGAACTACAATATGCACATACTTCTAAGCAGATCATCGACACAGGTTTGTTGATTAAGTGAGCCCTTATTAATAAAAGGATCATCAAGCTTACATAAACTAATCAAAATCAAGTTACCAATCAGGGAAGTGGCCAAAGCTAACATCCAATCCAAGTGCAAGCATCACAACTAGCACATGCCAATAACTAAGATAGACCAAAGTAATTCAACTGCAATAGGAATGTTGTGAGTAATAGAGTAACTAAGTCATGTCATGTTCAAATAGTATAAACATCATCTATACCACCTTTTCAAATTAATCCTACTCAATAACCTCTTCAACCAACACCACAAGCATAATAACCAAGACTTGTGCAATAAATACAGTAACCTTTACCATTAGGAACCCCTCCTCTAAAGAGAATTGTGCCTATGCATCATGTCTTTAGTGACATAAGAAATCCTATTGAGTTTATATTTCATAAACTTGCCACTGCTAATCTGATTAGTTGGCCTATGTCAAAGCATTATCCACAAGGCATTCGTTATCTTAATTGGTACCATGAAAATGAATTATGTGAATATCATCAGGTCAATAGGCATAATCTATAAAGATATGTACAAATAAAACATTTGATTTAGAATATGTTGGAGAATGGGGAGAAACATTAGATAATGGTGCATCCACCTCTAATTAAACTCTTGAGATTTATCAAAACCCCTTTCCCTAACATAACACACAACAATGACATAACAACTAGTAATAACAAAAACAACACTAGCTAGTGCAACAACAAAATCAATAGTATCAAAATCAAAGGCTAAACTAGCAGAATCAATAAAATCAACAACAAAACCCATAATGTTAAAACAATAGACAAAACCAAAGTCAGAATGGTAACAACCAATAAACCTATCATGTAGTTGCAGATGACTACAATAAGGTTATAGGTCATATTATAAGGGGTAGTATTAATACCATCTTCATTAATCCTAGACTGAACACTAATCAATCTATACCATTGCTAAACAATACCACTCAGCCAGATTACATGTATAATCCTTCTTTGACCTAGGACTACACACAGGCAAACCAACAAATTAGGACTCTCACTTTTGGACCATATATCAATAACTCACCCTTGTCATGTGACCACATACAAGTGCACTGGCAACTGAGACTTGTATTATTTGGTCCCACACCATTCCCAACATTTGTTAGCAATTAGAGTCCATCATCTAATCCTAATTTTATAATCACAACCTAGAGGTCAAATTTTACTATCCAAGGTCCACAACCATCTGCCACTTTGCCTGTTATCCAACTAACCATTACACCTCAGAATAAACCATTCACCATTGACCAAGATAATAAGTTTGATATTGTGGAATAATTATAGAAGACACCAACACAAATTTATATTTTATATTTATTAAAAATGTCAATGATCCACAAGAACATTTTGAATGATTTTTTAACCCAATCCATTGTTTCCAATGACATATCCCTTGATAAATTTAAAGCTTTGATTGGACACCTAGATCCATTCCAACAAGTCACATTCAACCAAAGTGATATGTCTTCCCTTGTTTCGCTCCATAATAATCCATTATACATAGAATCTTATATAAAGTAACATAAAGTGAATCGTGTCCTTATAGACAATGTATCAGGCCTCAACATAGTGTCTCTAAAGCTCATCAAGATTCTTGGTACACAATGGTAGATCTCCAATAAAAAATGATAACTATCAAATCCTATGATAATCAAGAAAGAGAATCACAAGGCACTATTAGCTTACCAATTATCATTAGGCCTTTGACCCATGATAAACTTTGCCATGTGCTTGATCTTGAGTTTTCATATAATATGCTTCTAGGTAGGCCTTGGTTACATGAGATTCATGCAGTCCCATCAATGTCACACCAATGTATCAAGTTCTCCCACTCAGGGATGGAAGTGAATATTCTAGGAGATTTACACCCATATGAACACTACAAACATCGTGAGGTTGAGTTTCAAATATATAATTACCAATACAACATGAATTCAAGTTCCAAGTAGGATAAATGAAAGGCCATACTTATTGATCCTCCATAGAATAATTGTTTAAATCCTAATACCTTAGATTTCCTTTCCCACATGCCACCTCCTAAAGCTTCCAATTGTTTCACCATTTTAGATAATGGCCCAGGGGATTATGTGACCCATGATACCTTCCATATTTCCAATATTCCTCATAATCCAAAGACCTTTGGGCAACCTTAAAATACCCCACACATGCATTGGCAACAAAAGAACAAAGATAAGGGACCTGTCATGTTTGTATCAGTATCTAACCTAAAATCAAGCCCTTTTGAAGGGGATGAATCATGGTTGTACAATGACAACCAAGCTGATTGTTATAAATGTGTAAAGTATCCTATTCCCAATAGGATCATGGAGCATCAAAATTATGAAGGAAGAGGACTCAAACTGAATCAACAAGAAACCATTGAGCCAATTTCTATGACTAAGTATAAAAGACCCTATGGACTTGGATTTAAATCACGTTAGGGTGACCCCACATATCTTATTCAATTTCCATCAATGGTGGCTAGTGATGATGATGCCAATAGTGAAGCAAAGTTTGATCATAGCCTCACCTTTGATGACCTAGCTAAGACTAACTTATTCGATAACAATGCCATATGTAATCTTAACCCAATCATTTATCATAACCCATTACCATTATACTATCCCCAACTGATAGATTGGAACCAACAAAAATCCAATTTACTGATTGATGAGTTTTAGAATGATGAGGCATTCTGTGACTTTTTAGGCCTTAGAGACAACATTCCATTAGGAGATCATAAATTAGGATTCTCAATTACATTAGATCATGAAGCCTATTTTAGATAGCAGGTGAACACCCTTAGCCAAAAAATAAAAATAAAACATTGAGGTCCCCAAGTGAAAACCTCTTTGAGGTACTTTTTCACAAGGGAAAAAGTATGGATAAAGGCCAGTCTAGTGGTGAAAACCTGTTTTAGGCACTATTAGATGGGGGTGTTCATTCTTGTTTTAATTTAGACCATGAGACCACCAATGATGAACTTACCTATGGATCCAAGTTTATTTTTGTGAAACAATAAGTATTTGATCAAATTCTTTTAAAAAAATTGACTACTTTTGTCATATGGCCAAATCCCCCATTGGGGGACTCAGATTCATCATGCCTAAGAGATGTTGAAGAGAAAGTCCTAATAGAGGACCCTAATATAGTATAATAGTTTAAGTCTTTGCATATTATCCTAGAAGATGGTTCAAACCTTGTAGTCAAATATATAATAGAGGTAAACATCAAGACTCCATTAGACCTAAAATGGATAAAATTAGGTGTGTCCCTCACTGAGGAAGAATGCGAAGTCTTTATAGCTCTGTTGAGAGAATTTGTAGATATCTTTGCATGGGTTTATTTTGACATGCCAGGTTTGGACCCCACCTTGGTTTTGCACCACCTTTTGGTCAATCATGATGCCAAATTAGTAAAAAAAAGGCTAGTTAAGATTCATCCTTGCATTGCTATCTTGGTAAAGATAGAGTTAGAAAAAATCTTAGAAGTAGGATGTATTCGGTCCATTGACTACTCAGAATGAATATCTAATGTTGTACTTATTAGCAAAAATATAAAAGGAATTAGAATATCTACTAATTTCTAAGACATAAACAATTCTTTTCCTAAGGATGAATTTCTATTTCCTAATATTGACATGATCATCGACTTTGTGATAGGTTATGAAATTCTTTCACTCATGGATGAATTTTCAGGATACAACCAGATTAGACTAACACACACTAGAAGACTAACATAAAACAATGTTCACCACTCTATGGGGAACATTTTTTTCTCGGGTAATGCCATTTAGTCTTAAGAATACTAGATCTATATATCAAATGGCCATGACTATCTTATTCCATGATTTGATGCATAATATTGTTGAAGACTATATCGATAACATATTAGAAAAATCCAAAACCAAGGCCAACAATTTAACATTGCTATGTAGGATATTTAAAAGGTTGTTAGAGTATAAAGTTAGACTC
Organism: Torreya grandis; assembly: GCA_037957365.1. NCBI lineage: Eukaryota > Viridiplantae > Streptophyta > Pinopsida > Cupressales > Taxaceae > Torreya > Torreya grandis. The sequence goes on from JARHVA010001289.1 coordinate 627,018, forward strand.
AATACAAATAAATGTGTGTTTGGATTAACCTTGAGAAATTTACTTGGCTTCATTGTGTCTCATAGGGGAATTGAAGTCGATCTGGCTAAAGTCCATGCTATATTCGAGATACCACCACCAACTAATTTGAATCAATTGCATAGTTTGTAGGGCAAGATCCAGTTAATTTCATGCTTCATCTCTCAATTAGCAGACAAGTGTCATCCATTTACACATCTTCTAAATAAGGGAGTTACATTTCACTGGGATGACTAGTACCAAATAGCTTTTCAACAACTCAAGGACTATCGAGTTAATCCACCTATTTTGTTACCTTCTATGCCAAGAAGGTCATTCTTGTTGTATCTATTAGCTACCAACAATGCCTTGAGGGCACTTTTATTTCAACATGATGACAATGGAAAAGAGCATGCAATATACTACTTAAGTTATACCTTGGTCGCATATGAACACAACTATGCACCTATTGAAAAATCTTGTCTAGACATGGTCTTCACAGCTCAAAAACTACACCATTACATGTTGAACAATAAGACCATGGTCATTTCAAAAGTAGATCCACTCAAGTATCTACTATCTAAAATAGCTTTACAAGGTAGAATGGCCAAATGGATCATGCTACTTAGTGATTTTGACATAGAGTATGTGAATCAAAAGGTAATAAAGGATAAGTCCTTGTAGATCAACTTATTAAAGCACCCCTTATAGACACAAATCCACTCACATTTCATTTTCTTGATGAATCCATAATGATCATCATTGACACACCTCTTGGGGAGTAACATTGGAAGCTATATTTTGATGGTTTGTTTACTTCACATGGATCGGGGGTAGGTCTCTTATTTATTACACCATAGGGGGATCTAATCCCTAAATCATTTAGAATTATTTTTCCTTATACAAACAACATGACCGAGTATGAAACACTTATTTTAAGACTTTGATAAGTAGTACAATGGAATATATCTCATCTAAAGGTTCATGGTGATTCTCAATTAATCATCAATCAACTCATAGACATTTTTAGATAAAAAATGATAAGTTGGTTCCATTTAAGGCTATAGTCGATACCCTAAAGCAGTAAATTACATATATCCAATTCAAGCATATACCAAGGGCTAGTAATAAAACTATAGATGCTATGACTACTATTGGCTCTTTGATTCAACAAATAGATAAAGCTAAATAATATCAGTTTTTTGTTTAGAATTTGTTCACACCAACTCATGAACCTTCATTCAACTATTAAAATGATTTGTGATATTTTTGGTCCTAATTCTATCTAGTACTCATAAATTTACAACTACCTTCATGACCAATTTCTAACACCCAACATATCTTGAAAACAAACCAAAGCCTTTATTCATATCTCCACTCATTACACTCTAGTTGGATCCACCCTTTACCACCATAGTTTTGATGGAACTCTACTTCATTGTTTAACTTCAGTAGAGTCTAAACTAGTGTTAAGAGAAGTTCATGAAGGATTATGTGGATCTCATTCTAGTGGGGCAGTCCTATCCAAAAAGCTATTACATACTATTTATTATTGACCCATGATGGATGTAGATGCAACTACATATCTAAAAAAGTGTGAAAAATGTGAATGATATGCTAATCTGATTCATGCTCCAGCACAAACTCTAAAACCAATGTTGACACCATGGATATTTGCTACATGGGGACTTGACCTCATTGGGATGATCAACCCCACTTCATCTGATGGCCATAAACATATCCTTACCACCACTGAGTATTTCACTAAGTGGGTTGAAGCTATACCCTTCACTTATAGGACTGGAAATAAAATTTCCAAATTTATCTTTAACCATCTCATTTGATACTACGGTATCCCCTTCAACATTATATTCAATAATGAAGGATCATTCAAGAACAAGGATGTAGACTAGTTATGTATCGAATATAACATCACACAACATTTTTTTATATCATATTACCCTTAAGATAATGGCTCGATCAAAGCATTGAACAAAACCATTTTCAATATTCTCAAAAATATTGTCAATGATGCTAGTCATGATTGGCACCTACAAATATTTCTTGGCCTTTGGGTATACCATACCAATTATCATACTCCCATAAGAGCCACTCCATACTCACTTGTTTATGGTACTGAAGCCATCCTTCCCATTGAGGTCAAGTTACCTTCAATATGCATATATTTTAAGCATATCCTAGATGATCATGACTATTGAGTATCTCACCTACAAGAACTAGACCTGCTTGATGAAAAATGCATAGTTATGCTCAATAATCTTTAAGCATATTAGAACTAACTAAAAGACCACTACAATTAGCATGTCAAGTATAAAACATTTGAACTTGGTGATCTTGTTTTTAAAGAAAACCAAAAGATTACCATGGCTGAGAAGAAGCATAAAGGTAAATTCAAATCAAACTAGATAGGGACTTTCATCATTACTGTAGATTATAGATCAAGAGAATAGAGGCTTACCACACTAGATGAAGATAAACTTCCTGAACCAATGAATATTATTCACCTCTAGTGGTACTATGCTTGAGCACTAACGTGTAATGTTTGTAAGGACCATTTCATGTTGTGCCATTTTATTGCTATTATTTTTTATATAAATGTCATTCTTATCTATCCTCTTAATTGTATCTATTTTACATTTTTGATCTATCTACCAAACATGTTCTAAAGCCTAGCTCATTTGACTTTAGTTTTAACCATTCATTACACAATTTTAGTACCAAAGAATCTAATTAGTTTCATCAGTTATTTTAAGTACTTCAAATAGAGATCATATTTTGGAGAGGTATGATTGAATTTTTGGTAGTTACATCCTTCATTTGTTATTTTTTTTTATCATTGATCTTATTACTAATTATAACCACCTTTGGACAAATTAGTACCATTGATCTATGCCATTATGCCCTAGTTATAACTGCCTATGGGTAAACTAGGGAAACATTTGTTTATTGAGCCTTGATATACCAACTTGCCACTTCTTTTTACCATAATGTGCCTTTTTGCCAACCATGCTTGTTTTGTTTGAATTGACTACTACACTAGTCAAATTCCTCCACTGTAAGGGTGGAACTACAATGACTTGAGGTCCTACTCTAGGACTATGTAGGCAATGCTTGATACTTATTGAGGTTAGCTCAGTAACCCCATTACCACACTCTCACCATTTTGTGAGCAACCTAAGTTTGAATTTTCTTTCCATTTTACAAGCTTGAACCATTTAGTGTCTCGTCATTCTTGATCGAGTTGAGATACTTCAAAAAATTCCAAAATCATTGACCTTTTTTTTGCCTTAAGGATTCTAGGAACCCTTACTAAGTTGCAAGTAAACCACTTGTCGCTTAGTTTCCCCATATTTTTTGGCCTTTTCTCTCACACACTTTCTATTTTGGAAGACCATTCCTATTCTTTTATCACATCAATTATACTTTTTCCATTAGTTATCACATTCTTCCCATTCACTTGGAGAACTACATTTGGCCTAAAGTTTTTTATTGGATATTACATCCATGGAACTATGTAGGTAGTATCCACTTACCTAGTGCATATGGAGACAGTTCAGCCACCCCCCTTATTTTTTCTTCTATTCCCCTATTTTGTTCATTTGTTAAGTTATCACCTATTTTCTAGGGGCAATGTTTGTATGGTTTATATTGCATTATTTTTTTGTCTGTTTCTACTTATTTTATTTGTTTGTCTACCTATTTGTTTGCTTTTAGCAATGTTGCCTTGATTCAATTTATGTGTGTTCATTGGGTGATTCCTTGCCCACACTTATACTTGAATCCATCCATATTCATATGTTTACATTATCATCATGGTTTCTATCATTGGTGCATTATTTTATATTAAGTATTGGATTATGAGAGTCAATCCTTATGCATATTTTGACCAAGTCTTCATGATGTTATACCATGATGCCTACCAACATGTGCTACAACAAAACTTAGCTTTAAGAAGTCTATTTGTAAATGGTAGCATCAACATTTCTTCAACATTGACATCCTGATTCAATCCCAATCATATTCCAAACAGAGTAATTAACCATGAAAGAATTTTCACCTTTATTAGTTCAGATAAGCATCTCCCTATAGGTAGGTTACTCCAATTCATCATTACCCTCTATTTTAGTTATCATCATCCTCATCCAAGTTTATCATTTTTGCCATAATCGAGGTCTAATGATTATAACCACCTATGGGCAAATCATTGTATACCATCCCACTTGTATTTCTTAATGATTATAATCACCTTTGAGAAAATCATTGTGTTGTCACCACTTTAATTATTCTACCCATACAAGGGCATGTTGTTATCTTATTTGTCTGTCCTAACTAGGGTAGCTCCATCTTCTCAATGATTATAGCCATCTTTGGGAAAATCAATGTGTTATCATACCATGTTGCCACTATCGAGGTACAATGCTTATAATTGCCTTTAGGAAAACCATTGTACACCATCCTACTTGCATTCTCAGTGATTTTGAATAATTTTTCAAAATCATTGGGTTTTCACCCCATCATCTTTCCTTTCTTTGGTCCCCTCATTTTGCTTTTTATCATGGGAGCATTTGCTGACCTACTTGTGCCAACCATTCCCTTGAGGGGGCAAACCATCATATAGTTAGTTTATCATCATTGTAGTTTTAAGCATACAATACCTTTTAATTCTTTGAGAAGATTTTATTATTCTTATAGCTTGCAATGCCTTCCCAAATAGGGGCAAACTATAGACACCTAAATCTGGCCACCGATGACCTCCAATTAGGCTTTTGACTAATTTCTACCAAAATGCACAATTTGGCCTAAAAATACTAAAACACAAATTAATATATTCAAGAGCCTATTTTGGCTAGGGTATCACTAAATGGGGTAATGTAATTTATGGGCCAGCTAACTTTGATTAGATCATTTCGAGTCAAAATGCCAATTTTATACCTGGGTGCTTAAGATTGCTCTTTCCTATCAAATTTCTTATACAAGATGTGTGTCTTTGTTATTTGGTTTTTATAAAAATCCTAAATGGGATAATAGATCCAATACATTTGACATTAACTTCTAATTCTAATCTAGTCAATTTTTTGACAAATAACAAGGCATTCTGATCAATTTGAGTAATTTGTGCACAAAGTGCTTAATCATTCTTAAGAGATAATTAATCTAAATCAAGGCCTAATTAATAATTCTATGGAAAATTGTTGACAACTTATTTTTAGAAATAAATATTGAATATCTGCATCATCAGGTGACCTCATTTCTTGGAAAGACATCCCTAGGCCATAAATGCCATAAATATCACGATTATGGGTCTCCCATTCCTCTTTATTACCTCTCGTACCTCATTAATGTACCTTATTCCAAAGTCATGATGAGAATAATTATGGATTTTAATTACATAATTCAATTAATCCATGACCACACATCTCAATCTTGAGATGGATGGTCATTGTTGATTCTGGTCATTCTTGAAAATCTATAAATAGAGAGGCCATGAACATCATTTTTAAGATTAATTTGTGCAAAGTTTCCATGTAAAATTGATTCTAAGAGATCTCACATGTCAAATTTATGATGCCAAAATATTGAACCAATCCAAACCAAAGCCACAAGGTGCCAAGGAGAAGAGGAGATAACAAAGCCTCCTTTAATGAAGACTTCATGAGCACAATTCGAGCAAGCCACTACAACAAGAATTTAGAGCAACCAAGGAAGGTGAATGACTCTTGTTTTCCTTTAATTTTTAGTTGTGTTTTTTATTTTTTTTAAATTAAGCTCACCCTAGTAACTAGGGCTAGAGATGTATGTTAATTAGTGTTTTTTTTTATCAATTTGTTTGCATTTTTGGACTAGCATAATATTAATCACCTCTCTTGAGTCAAATTCCTAGTTCACATCTATAAGTGTGGGATCTGATTCCTAGATCTTCTATTTATAATAAATGTATGTTTCTATTTATATCACTAAATTTTATATTATGAGAATGGTCATTGAGATGTGCTTTAAGTACATGTCTCCTTCTCATTCCATGAAAATAGAGATTAAAAAAATAAAAAAAATAGTCAAATGTAATTTTGCAATAAAATTCGTAGCATCTATATATGTTCTCTTTGATAATGAATTATTAATAAATTACAACATTCTATTCCACTATTGAGTTAAATCTAATCCTATTATGAGGAAGGAGAAAGGGCCCATTTCACTCTGAAGATTAAGACAATTGGTATTTCTATTTTATAGTTTGAAAGTGTATTTTTTATTTATAAGTATATTTGATTTTACTGTAAGTGTGATTTCCCTTTTAATGTAAAGTGTGATTTCCATTTCAATGCAAAGTGTGATTTCACTTTTAATGAAAAGCATGTTTATTTTAATGCAAGTGTGATTTCATTAAATGCAAAGTTTGTGTCAATTGAATGCAAGTGAGTTTCTTGTATGCAAAGTGTGTCTTTAAATTATCATAAGATTAAAGTTAATAGGAAAGTTTGTTGACTAAAAAAAATCATATCCATAGTTAGAATCTATCAAGAAAAAATCTAGGTGACAATAGGCAATCAACATTCTCACATTCTGAAATACAACATTGTCATACCTAATTAGGCAAGTTGAGTGAGGACACTATAGTGTCTTATGCTAGATGATTAAGTCCTAGATGTTAATGGTGTGAACAAAATAATCCATTTAACAAGTAATTCCATAGGGGATATTCATTTAGCAAAACTTTCTAGATTTATCTTTTCTAAAACATAGGATTAGAATCCTGTTTGCTTCCCTTAGGATTTAGACATCAACAACATAGTAAACACCTCCAAATAATGAAATGTTAACTCAAATATCCAACATCTCATTTCATATAGCCTTGGACACTAGCCCTGGTATAAAATAACACCAATTTATTGATTGGTTAAATAAAAGGTATAACGATAACCTATCAAAAGCTATACAATATTTCCTTAGATTTGGCCATGTCACCTTTACACATGTGTCCTTATTAGGGATCATATGTGCACTAACATGTGCACACTTTATAATTTAATGAGTTTTATGCATAGCTATGTACATAGGGTTATGTGAAAGGAGAGCACCAACATTTAGTATTTATTGTAGTCTTGTCTAGCCTTTGAACACAGTCTATGTCTAGTTAGCTTTTGTGCTTTGAATACCTGTATTTAAGGACAAATTTTCTTAGTAATTGACCCATGTACACCTTGATACTTGGATATATCTTGTGTAAAGGGTGGGTACATAAATTTGGCTACATAGATATGTTTGGAAACTAAGAACCCATGAAATAGTGTATAGGGTAATTTTTATATGAAATTACAAGGCCTTAGTATTCCATGTGCCTATCCCCTTTTTAGTGATTTGGTAAGTCTACACCTTACATTTAAGATGTTACACTAGCTTGCAAAGCTAGTGACATGTAACATAGGTTTCATCCTATGAATCATGATAGTGAAAGTGTGGATCTCAAGGATTGTGTGCAAAACTTCATCATTTAGAGATGAGGGGACTCTTGGATAGGAGTGCACAAGAAGGATGAACATCTTGGGTGCACATGTTGGCAATTTGATTGTCATTGATGTCAAAAGGGACATTATAGATGTCATTAATGCTCAAAGATGAGTATGGTGATTTAAGGATGTACAAGGTGTTAGGGTGTGTGGAGCTAAAAGCTTCACCAAGGAGCAGACTTTAAACAGGTTTGGGTCTACACAGACACTGGCGTCGGTCAGGTGTAGTTACAGAGGCGTCAACGTCGGTAGTGTGTTGACCAGCGACGGTCACAGGCGAATAGACAGGAACCGATGTCGGTTACCTGTGTGTCCAAAAAGCGATTTCTGAGGACAAAAGCGAGTGTTTGCATGATGAGTTTGAGTTGTAGACTTAAGCTCGCGTCTCTATTATTAGCAATGTTATTTTTAGAGCCCTTGTTCAAGTGGCTTAACTATTTGTTGTAAGAGCATGCTCAAGTTTCCTAATTCTATATGTAGGAAAGATCTTCTTAGCTAGTGTGTGAGTATGAGTAGAACATTATGAATGTTTGAAGGACAGTACTGAGTTGCATCAATCCAGGTTGTTGGATTTGAGTGTACTTGAGAGAGAGAGCTCTTGAGGAATAGAGATATAGTGAGAGATCTTGTGTGCATCTGAGAGAGGTGTGGAAGAAAGAAGTTTCTTCAATTGTATTCCTTTTGTAAAGAGTTTTAATACAAGTTTTCAGGGTGTTTTCTTGTATCTCTTGTTCTGTGCTATTTATCATTCTAGTTGCTTATCTATCTGATTTATTTCCATGTTTATTGCTTTCACAAGTGTAATCCATTGTTGGTTGATCCCCAACAAGTGGTATCAGAGCTCAGGTTCACTAACAGGTGGTTTAGATCTGTGTAGTGTGTTTGGATTACAAGTTGCTCACTGGGGTTTCTGCAGGGATTTCTGTTTGAGTGGGAGAAGCAATGGCAGAAGAAAGTAAGTTGAGAATGGAAAAGTTTAATGGCAAGAACTATCAACATTGGAGAATGCAGATAGAGGACTATTTGTATCAGAAAGATCTTTACTTACCGTTAGGTGGGATTGCAAAGAAGCCCAAGGACATGGAGGATGAAGAATGGGAAGTTCTTGACAAAAAGGCTCTGGGGTCTATAAGACTGAGTCTAGCATCCACTGTGATATCTAATTTATCACAGGCAAAAACAACGGTAGAGTTAATGACTACGTTAGCAAATTTGTATGAAAAACCCTCAGCTTCTAATAAGGTATATCTTATGAAGCAGTTATTTAATTTGCATATGCAAGAAGGTGGATCTGTATCTAATCACCTGAATGATTTCCATGGTATTGTTAACCAATTAAGTTCAGTCAATATTGTATTTGAAGATGAAATAAAAGCTCTTTTAATATTATGTTCTTTGCCTAAAAGTTGGCATGGCTTGGTAATGGCAGTTTCTAATACTGCATCTGCTTCGAATATTTTAAAAGTAGAGGATGTTGTTAGTGTTATCTTGAATGAGGAAATTCACAGGAAAAGCACAGAAGAGACATCTGGGAATGATTTAAATCTCAAGAGCAAGGGAAGGCAAAAAGAAAGGAGCAAGAGGAGATCAAGATCTAAATCTAAGGGAAGAGGCAGATCCAAATCCAGGAATGGCAGAAGGCCACAATGCTAGAACTGTGGAAAGTTGGGGCACATAAGCAGAGATTGTTGGTCAAAGCCTAAGGAGGAGAATCAACACAAAGGAAAGGAAGAGGCAAAGGTTGTAGGTATTGCACAGGATGCTCTTATTTTCTCTTTGCATAATAATATAGAATCTTGGGTATTAGATTCTGGTGCATCTTTCCATGCTACCCCTAACAGAGAATATTTCAGTGACTATATCCATGGAGATTTTGGAATAGTGTACTTAGGGGATGATGAGCCTTGTAAGATTATTGGCAAAGATAAAGTGCAGCTGAAGATGCAGAATGGCAACACATGGGTGTTGAGAGATGTGATGCATGTTCCTAGTTTGAAGAGAAATTTTATTTCTGCAGGAAAGCTAGGGGATGAGGGTTGTACAGTAACTCTCACAGCAGATTCTTGGAAAGTGACCAAGGGTGCACTTGTTATGGCCAAAGGTAAGAGAGAAGGTACTCTCTATTTGTGTAATTGTGTTACTAACAAATCTCCTTCCATTTTATCTACTTCAGATGTGGATGCTAAATTGTGGCACTCAAGGCTTGGCCACATGAGTGAGAAGGGGATGTCAATTCTTAAGTCTAAAGGTATGCTTTCAGATTTGAAAAGTATGGATCTAGAATTTTGTGAGCATTGTGTATTTGGAAAATAGAAAAGGGTTAGTTTTCTCAAGACTGGGTCTACTAATAAAAGGCATAAGTTGCAGCTTGTTCACACAGACGTGTGGGGACCGGCTCAGGTAGCCTCTATTGGAGGATCACGGTACTATGTTACGTTCATAGATGATGCTACAAGGAAGGTATGGATCTACTGTATTAAAAAGAAATCTGATGTTTTTGAGACTTTTAAGATTTGAAAAGCTATGGTTGAGAATGAAACAGGCAGAAGATTGAAGTGCTTGAGATCCGATAATGGCGGTGAGTTCTGCAGTCTTAAGTTTAATTGGTATTGTTACACTCATGGAATCCGTAGGCAAAGGATGGTTCCAAGGACACCTCAATAGAATGGTATTGCTGAAAGGATGAACAGAATAATTATGGAGCGTGCAAGATGTATGAGATTACATGCTAGGTTGCCCTTAGAGTTTTGGGCAGAAGCAGTTGACACCGCAGTGTACTTGGTTAACAGAGGACCCTCTACAGCTCTGGATGGTGGAATTCCAGAAGAGGCATGGACAAGTAAAAAGGTAGATCTCTCATATCTCAAAGTTTTTGGTTGTGAAGCCTTTGTGCACGTAGATAAGGAAAATAGAAAGAAGCTCGATGCTAAGTTTATGAGGTGCACATTTATTGGCTATGGCTCAGATGATTTTGGTTTCAAATTTTGGAATCTAGGAACTAACAAGGTAATTAGGAGCTGTGATGTTGTTTTCAATGAAAGAGTGATGTATAGTGATCAGATAAGGAAGCTGGATCAATCTGGGCAGAGCAATGGAGAATTGGAAGAAGTTATGGTCCAAAATGAGCTCGTGGGAAAAAGAAATAATCACTTACAAGAAAACACAGAGACCGACGTCGGCAGGTTAGGAATTGGCGTCGATAGTATAGAAACCGATGTCGGTCATACAGAGACTGACGTCGGGAAACAGGCACCGACGTCGGCCATGAAGAACCAGCGTCGTCCAGTAACAGGTCTACAGGTGGTCGAGGTCGGTCACTGTCAAAAAATTTGGGTGGACAGCGTATTGAGAACGAGTCCAAGACACCCATCAGGAGGTCAAAAAGGGTAAGTAAGCCTCCAATTAGATATTCTCCTTCCTTATATTATTTATTGCTAACTGATGGTGGAGAACCAGAGAGTTTTGAAGAAGCATTACAGGTGAAGTCCAGGAGTAAGTGGGAGCGTGGCATGGTTGAGGAGATGGAGTCCTTAAGAGAGAACCAAACATGGGATTTGGTTGAATTGCCAGCTAGTAAGAGAACACTGAAGAACAGATGGACTTACAGGTTGAAGGAAGGTGAGGATGGACAGATGAGATATAAGGCCAGATTGGTAGTGAAAGGATTTGCACAAAAACTAGGTATTGACTTTGGTGAGATTTTTTCTCCTGTTGTTAAGATGACTTCTATAAGGGTTGTATTGTCTTTGGTTGCTTTTGAGGATTTGCATCTTGAGCAGCTAGATGTTAAGACAACGTTTCTTCATGGAGATTTGGATGAGGAAATTTATATGGAACAACTGGAAGGATTTGAGGTCAAGGGTAAGGAGAAGTTAGTGTGCAGGTTGAAGAAAAGCTTGTATGGCCTCAAGCAAGCTCCTAGACAATGGTACTTGAAATTTGACAGGTTTATGACTGAGCATGGCTACAGTAGATGTCAATCTGACCATTGTGTATATTTTAAGAGATTTGATAATGGTAGATATATTATTCTATTGTTGTATGTAGATGATATGCTGGTTGCAGGATCTCACATGCAGGATATCTCTGAGCTTAAGGTGAAATTAGCTCAAACGTTTGCTATGAAGGATTTGGGAGCCGCAAAGAAAATCCTTGGCATGAGCATTAAGAGGGACAAGAAAAATCACAGGTTGATATTGTCTCAGGAGGATTATGTGGACAAGGTGTTGAAACGGTTCAATATGCAGGATGTTAAACTGGTAAGCACACCTTTGGTTGGACATTTTAAGTTGAGTAAAGAACAATGTCCTAATTCACATGATGAGGTAGAGTACATGAGTAAGGTTCCATATTCTTCTGCAGTAGGAGGTTTGATGTATGCAATGGTGTGTACTAGACCAGATATTTCCCAAGCAGTGCGAGTAGTAAGTAAGTATATGGCCAATCCAGGAAAGGAACATTGGAAAGCAGTTCAATGGATCCTTAGATATCTGAGAGGAATCAGCAGTAGGCACTTGTGCTATGGAGGTTCAGATACTTCTCTACATGGTTATGTAGATTCAGATATGGCAGGTGATTTGGATGGTAGGAGGAGCACCACAGGTTATGTTTTTACTGTAGGTGGAACGGTGGTTAGCTGGATATCTAAGTTGTAAAAGGTTGTTGCCTTGTCAACTATAGAAGCAGAGTATATTGCAGCCACAGAAGCTAGCAAGGAGATGATATGGATGACACGGTTCATGGAAGAGCTTGGAAGGGAGCATGGGAGTTGCAGATTGTATAGTGACAGTCAGAGTGCAATCCATTTGGCTAAGAACTCAGCCTTTCATTCAAGAACCAAGCACATATAGCTAAGGTACCATTTCATACGGCAGGTATTGGAAGATTGTGAGTTAAATCTGGAGAAAATCCATACAGATAGGAATCCTGCTGATATGTTAACCAAGCCGGTTACTAAGGAGAAGTTGAATCTTCATTCAACTTCTGTTGGTCTTCATGATTGAGTTGAAGATGGAGGAGCTAGAAGATGTTGCTGTACAGGTACTAGTGCAGCTGTTTATCTCCAAGTGGGAGATTGTTAGGGTGTGTGGAGCTAAAATCTTCACCAAGGAGCAGACTTTAAATAGGTTCGGGTCTACACAAACACTGGCATCGGTCAGGAGCGACCGACATTGGTCAGGTGTAGTTATAGAGGCACCGACGTCGGCAGTGTGTCGGCTGGCGACGGTCATAGGCGAACAGGCAGGAACTGACATCGGTTACTTGTGTGTCCAGAAAGTGATTTTTGAGGATAGAAGCAAGTGTTTGAATCATGAGTTTGAGTTGTAGACTTAAGCTCGCGTCTCTATTATTAGCAATGTTATTTTTAGAGCCCTTGTTCAAGTGGCTTAACTGTTTGTTGTAAGAGCATGCTCAAGTTTCCTAATTCTATATGTAGGAAAGATCTTCTTAGCTAGTGTGTGAGTATGAGTAGAACATTGTGAATGTTTGAAGGACAGTACTGAGTTGCATCAATCCAGGTTGTTGGATTTGAGTGTACTTGAGAGAGAGAGCTCTTGAGGAATAGAGATCTAGTGAGAGATCTTGTGTGCATCTGAGAGAGGTGTGGAAGAAAGAAGTTTCTTCAATTGTATTCCTTTTGTAAAGAGTTTTAATACAAGTTTTCAGGGTGTTTTCTTGTATCTCTTGTTCTGTGCTATTTATCATTCTAGTTGCTTATCTATCTGATTTATTTCCGTGTTTATTGCTTTCACAAGTGTAATCCATTGTTGGTTGATCCCCAACACAAGGCATCCTATCAAAGGTCAAGGATTATTGGAGTACTTATGTGTGTGAGTTTAATTCATCTGGTTCCTTATATTATTCATCTAGACATTTTTGGTCTATAGAGGAAAATATGAGTAGGCAAGTTGCTTACATCACCATTACCATGTGTGGATGAGTCTAGGGGAGTTGGTCATATGGTTGTGATCACATTAGTCCATAATTATTATACAATAGAGTTGAATCCATGATATGAAACACTATTAAATATATGGGGATGAAAATTTGGCTACTTGGACATAATTCACTAAGTTCTAACACTTAGACAAATTTTAAAAAGGGATAAATGTAACCAAGTAAGCATGTTGATGAGGTCAACATTCACACACATAGAGATTTCAGGACAAAATGATCATATGGTTTTGTTCATTTTTGTGACTATTTTATATGTGTTGAATCTCAAGTCACATGATGTAGCACAACAAAATATATGCATGAGTAATGTTAGACTCCTAGGCATTTTGACAGTGTTTTCCCATACTTAGTCAAATTTGTAGGTTGAAAGAAAAATCTGAGAAGGCATTTTTATGATGCCATATCTTTCTTGTATGAAGGCTTCAGGATTAAATGGATATATGGATGGAATCCCCTATGTAGGAGGATATTCTATGTTAAATTATAGGTCATGTGACTAAGTGCAATAATAGTTATGTATGTATAAAGTTAGCCTTCCAAGCATATTAAAATGGTCCCCATACTTAGTCAAATCTACACAAGGTCCTATAAAGTTGTCATGATTTTACAAAGACCATTTATGGGCAATTGTAAAGGAAAAAAATAGAATATCTATTATGGATTTTTCATGAGCATCCTAGATATATGGTCGATAGGTTCAAATGAAGAGTGATGAGCCTAAAATTGAATTATCTTTGCTCTCAGACATTATAGGGTTTCTTAGTTAAACCTTAAGGGTTTAAGTCATGGTGTTCATAGGATTTTTTATTTTTATGTTGACTATATACATCCAAGACCTAGTAGCTTAAGTTATATCTAAAGCCCTTGTCATTGTTGTAAAATTAGCCCCTTTGACCTAGCAATTATTGACTCAAAATAGTGATCAAGACTTTATATTTCCTAAGTCTTAGACTCAATATTTATCTTAGTTTGATCAATGGATAACACTTAATCATAAATTAAATATCTAATGAAGTGTATCAAAGTTTGTTTATCAAAGGTACCTCTGACTAAATGCATTAGTGATAAGTGTCACAATTATAGAGCTTACATAGTAAACCTACAAAATGGTTTAAATTCAAAAGGTCAATGAGAAATGTAGGATTGCCATGTGTCTCAATAGTGGGAATTGACAACAATGTGAGAAAGGCACATGTGAATTCCAATTTTCACATTCTTGAGAGCTAAGCAAAGATTAAAATTGAGCTTGTTAGAAGAAATGATTGTGAGTGAATGATTGTGCAAAGGAGATCCAACAAAGCAAGTGGACTCAATAGGATAAAGTGATTCAAGTTTATCAACATAATGGAAATTTAAATACCATGCTAGTTTAAATATCTAATGGCATGTGGGTGCTCAGATCAAATGATCTAATAGATGCATTTTAAACTTGAAGAGTAAAAGTCTAGAAGTGAACATGGATATAATAAAGCACATAAGCTTGTTAGAGATTGAGCTAATAGATGCATTTTAAAAATGAGAAAATTAAATGTGGATCATCAGATCATGATGTAAAAGTTAAGATTAATGGTCAATATTTAAAGATATGATCATCTTAAAAATCAAGCTCAAGAACATGTACGAACATTCAAGTAAGCTATAAATCATGACACAAATAATGAGTTTGATTGTTGTAATCAATATAATTTATGTAAATATTCATGTGTATCAAAACTAGAGCCCAATATTTTTTAAATATATTAAAATACCAAGAATTTTCACGATGTGTTATAGTCCAAGTGTGAACACAAAAAAGATGAAAAACCTAGATCAAAAGCTTACATATACAACATTTAAGATACTATCAAAGGAAGTTGTTGTTGATGTTGAAGCTATTAGTTGTGTTAAAAAAAATTAGAGACATAGAACCAGAGAGGCATAGAGGAAAAGAAGATGCTACATATAGAAATGAAGTGTGTGAAATAGACACATATACATACATAGAGAGAGAGAGGTAGAGAGGAAGAAAGGCACACATAGATAATGTGCAAAGAATGAGCAATTATAAATTATACTTATAACTGAGAGCTATAGATGGGTTCATTTATGAATGTATTTTTTAAATTAGATTTGTAGTTCCATAGATTTGATTAGTTGGTGCCATCAAATAAGCTGAGTTGGTGTTCAGTTAGGGGATTGGTGTCTACTTAGGGTTGGTGACCTTAAACATTATAACTAGTGAGGTTAAGATGAGTTGGTACTTACTTAGAGTTGGTGCTCTTAAATAGGGGATTAGTGTCTCCTTAGGGTCAGTTCCCTCAAATATGTAACCAGTGAGGTTTCGACTATGAAGATGGATTAAAACAATAGATTCTAGTAGACATTCTCATCGTAGGTTTTCCTAGTGGGTTTTCCATGTATAAATATGGTGTCATGTGAATTCATGTGTGTGTGATATTTGCATATTTGATTTAATCTCTATATTCTTTTTAACCTATTTTAAAAAGTATTTTAAGGAATGATTTTAGTTGATCTGATGATTTACCCCCTCTTAGTAGATAGTTATGTTCCAATAATCGGTGTTAGATCTATGCTCCTTAGAATAAGATTAATCAACTCAAGTAGATCTTGGCATGGTGAAAAAAAATCTATAGTCAAGAAGGATCTTCATCAAACAAATCTCCTCTCTTTGATGGATCAAACTATGCATTTTGGAGCATAAGAATGGAAGCATATTTATCTTGATTAGGGTTTGATGTATGGATGTCTATTGTAAATGGATATATAAATCGTACTACAAATCCTAATGATTAGGCTTCAAAGAAGGAATATGAGAGAAATTCCAAGGAATATAATGTTATTCTCTATGGATTATCCAAATCATATTTTGTCAAAGTGAGGCATTGTTAGAATGCACAAGACATTTGGAATAAATTAAAGAGCATCTATGAAGGTGATGACAAGGTAAAGTAGGCTAAGCTACAAAATTATAGAGGTAAGTTTGAAAGTCTTCAAATGAATGAAGAGGAGAAAATTATAGACTATCTTCTCATAGTAGATGAAATAGTCAATGAAATCAGAGGCCTTAGAGAATAAATGAAATAATCAATCATTGTCAAAAAGGTCCTAAGATCTTTTCCATCAAGATATGATTTAAAAATCTCTACAATAGTAGAAGGAAGAGATCTGGATAAACTCACTATTGATGATTTACATGGAACCTTCACTACCTATGAGATGAGAATGGGAGAAGTAGATACTTCTAAGAAATAAGTTGAATTCTAAGAATCAAAACAAGAAAGAGTAGAAGCATCTAAATTTAGATATGAGGACATTTATGAAGAAAAAGCCAACTTTGTCAGGGGATTTGAAAATTACAAAGGTAGGTTACCCTTTAAATGCTTTAACGGTGGTAAGGTAGTACATTTTTCTAATAAATTATCTTATGAGAAAAAGGATAACACTGAGCAAGAAGAGGATGGTAAAAGGATGAAAACTCATTATTCCAAAAATGGGAACTTCTTTACAAATAAGAAAAGCTTGTATATAAGAGGATAAAGTGACTCATTGGATGATAGTAATAGCTCAGATGATGACCATGACTATGCATTTATGGCTAAGGGAAATTAATCTCTATTCATGGAATTAGGATCAGATTCTATGAATCAAGATCAAGAAGAATTTTAAGACTCAGATGAAGAAGAGGAAGGAGAAGTAGATCTAGAATGTGAACTCATCTATGCTTTATATGAGATTGACATGCTAAGAAAAGAGAACTCAATGCAAAATAAGATAAAATAAAATGAGATTGAAAAGGTGTCCAAAAGTCTTGATAAATTTGATCAGATGTTGATTAGCCTAAAGACACAAGTTAAAGTGGATACAAGAATAGAAGATGTAGTCAAAATTGAACTACAATTCAAATCTGATGAGTGTATGAGGCTATAAGTAGAGATAGTGGCTTTGAGAAAAAAGTTTGAAAAGGATAAACAACAAATATACAAGGTTTGAAGCTAAAATGAGGATCATACATTCTTGATGAATTGATCATCTCTTAAAATCCATCAAAATGGAAATCTGGTTGTGTCTATGAAAAGGGGAAAAGTTACATAACCAATATATCTCCTCATTTATATGATAATTTCAAAGTATAAGGAACACAAGCAAAGAAAAGGAATGTCTCTAGAGATACAAAGATAAACATTAGCACTATTGATGAGAAGAATGCTAAAATAAAAAGAAGATTAAGGAAAAATAATAATGAGTCCATCTCTACAAACTCAAAGAAGATGTAGAAGACAAAGGTAACTTATGCAGATGGTTACACAAAAGTTAGAGACTTGAAGAAGCCAAATTTAGGAACTCCCCATCCTGTAGAAAGAAAGCTATAACTAGGTATTCCTCATCTTTCTATGGTTATTATTATAGATGTAATAATTTTGTTCATAAGGCTAGTAATTGTAGAGTTCTACCTACAAGGAGAACCAATTTAGTAAGTAAAAATTCATTTATACCCTTGTTAGATACAAATATCATGTGTTATAATTGCAATAATTTTGGTCACATAGCTAAACATTGGAGAACAAGCTTTGTAAGATCAAAATTTTAAATTAAGAAGAAAGGCATGCCTCCTAATGTGAATAAAGGTTAACAAGTCTCTAAACATTCTCAACAATAGTAGGATATTCTCTTGGATCCATACATACCTTATAACTAGCCTCAACTATCACCTTAGTCTTGTATTTGAGTTCAACTTGAACTGACTTTTGATTCTCCTTTTCTATATCGATAGATGACACATCTTCTTGACATTCCTAAACCTTCTTCATATATGATTCCTCTTTTGATTTAGTAGGCATTCCACCTTGATCTTTAAACTCAGCAAAATTAGTTTTCATGTTTTTCATTTTCTTAGGTTTCCATACGAAGGATTGACCTTTCTTGAGAACTCTAGGATGTTTATACACCTTCTTATGACTTGAGATATTGATTTTATAATATCTTGAAATATGACTAATTTTATGACAATAAAAATAAATATCATTATTCATACCTTCTACCTAATGAATATTATGAATCTCAACAAGCATACTATCTTGCCTCATAGGTTCATTATACTCAAGCTTGACTATCTTAAGTCTCCATACCTAGGTTAATCTTTTCCCATGAATTCTGAGATAGAATCTAGAAATATGTCCCATGTCATGACAATTATAACAGACTACATTATCCATACCTCTAGTTGACCAACTACTCTTCCTTTTATAGTTTCTTGCCTTATGACCAAAAATATTACATGCAAAATAGTGAACATGAAATGAAATTTCATACCTTATAGCATTTGGTTTCTTGATAGATCTTCTCATCTTGATCTTGGTTCTTGCACACTTATTATCTTGAGCTAACCTCTCTTGTTCTTTCTCAATCTTGTTTATCTTGACAATAAATTGCTCGTGTTTATCCTTCAATGAATCTAGCTTGGTCTTCAATTGAATGTTTTCATGCTCTTTAGCTCTCATACTTCAACTTATAGCCTCTAACTAAATTATGAGAACTTAGATAGTCTTCTTATCCCTCTTATCTTATTTATCCATGTCATCCTTCATTATACATGATTTATCTTTCATAATCTTTATAGAATCAATATTGGACTTCAACTCGTCATGCTCACCTTGATTTGAACTCAAATTGGCATTTGTCTCTTCTAACTAAGTCTTGAGATGTATTCATTCTTCCTCTTTTGAACTTCAATTTGTCTTTGTAACCCTTATGCTTGAACTTGTAGCCTATAATTGAATTTTGAGATCTTTAATGGTATCCATATCCTCCTTATCCTTTTTGGCCATGTCATCTTTAAATCTACATGCTTTGTCTTCAATAGAATTGATCAGTTATTGATTCTCCTTTTCCTCTCTCATGGATTTTCTTGACAAACTCCTTTTAAGAGATCTAACTTGCACTTTAAGAGCTTTCATCATATTCCTCATTTTATAGTTCCCCTTCTTTTTTTCCTTTAGTTCACCAAGTGCACTCATTAGCTTAGCTTCTATAACAACTTCTTCTTCCTCGCTATCATAACAAACTTCTTTATCAAACATGCTTATCTTTTCACCCATATTGTAATTTAGATTACCTTAAAGTGGTTAAAATTGCATAAAAGGTCCTAATTTTATACCAATTGTTAGAGCTAAAATCACTGAGAGGGGAGGGTGAATCAGTGATACAAGATAATATAATTAAATTCCAAACTCTTAAACATTCAACATACATCAACTTGATCAAGAAAAATAAACATGAAATAACATACATCCAAAGTATACAATGAACACATCATATATGTGGGAAACCCTCTTAGGTAATAAAACCCAATAAACCATACAAGATGGACTACAGTACTATAAAGATAAGATTCAACATTTAGACCAATACCAACTAATCAAGGAGCACCCACTTGACCTTTAACTAGATCTAACTATCAAGGAGGCTACAACCCCTAAGAAACCAAACACTAACTTATCTACCTTTGAATTGATCTTCACCTCTGATCTGATATCTTCTACACCTAATGATTAACTTCTTTATCTTCCACTCTTCACACCTTAATCTCTCTCAAATAGCCTCTAGGGCTTACTTACTCAAATTGGCTCTTATAGGCTCATTAGGTCTAATGACCTATGTGTCCTCCTACATAAAATTGATTAGATAAACATGAATAATCCTATTCATTGTTTGATAGTCCTCATTGACCTTTTCATTCTCTTTTAAAGGTTATCTTCTTTGCTTGAATCTACACTTTCACAATTAACAAAATTAGTCCAAAAAGACCTTGTCCTTATGCCACTCTCTTCCTTTAACCCATATTGGTTAGCTAAGTATTTTGCATATTTGAACACCAAATTTTAAATAGTTACTCATATATATTACATGAAATAACCACACTCCTTTGGTTGGTCAATACCTCATTAGCCCCAAACCACCATTAGGTCTTTGTGAGACCTAAAATAATTAGGCCTTCATACTCACATGTTACATGTGAGACTACTTGGATCACCTTCATCCTTTACCAATGATTTTAACACATTAAATATATTTATAATTTCCCATTTATTACTCCCATATGGATCCATTCCACCTATAACACTAAATCAACACTCAAACATACCAATTAGGTCTCTTTGTTGTTCAAGTCTTTATACATAAAAACATATTCTTTAACTTCTAAAGCAACTACTCAAATTTATCACATATCTATATGATTATATCACATGGGTGAAACCTTAAATACATTTAAAAAATCTCCATGTGCATTAGACATTCCAAAATAGGCTCTAATTACTCAAATTAACTCACTAAAAATGACCATTCAGACTGGTCACACACAATCAAAATACACTCAAGCTATTTTGACATTCTATATCTGATCATGGGCATACTAAGACAAATAATTCCTTATCATAAGCCTTAGAGACTTGTATAACATATCCATACTTATTTTATTCTTCAATTTTACTCAAAACACCATTCAACTCACTCCTATAATATGGTTACTCAATCTACCAATACACTCAACAAACACAGTCAACTTATAAGCCTTTGATAGTACTAAAGATGGATTGGTCAAACCTTAAAAATACATATAGATAGTATTTATGGATTATATAAAAGTATTTAATAGTTATATAATTTTTAAACATCAAAATACTATCAAGAATAACTCAAATATCCTTCTTGGGTCACTTATAGAACATGATTAAACAGATAGTCAACTTTGAAGCTCAATATCTGCAACTATACGAAAATTCAAATCTTATAATTAAATTATATATATTCATATTGAAGTATTTTAAAAAAATTATTTTTACTTAAAAATCAAATTTTTCCTATATTAAAATATATTATCAAAATACTACATACTATATTTTCCCTTTGCTAGTTTGAATATTCAAATTCCAACAATCATTGTGTAAATGTTAAACATTAGACACTTTGACCTCATATCATGCTCCATATAAAATTTAAACAAATTAAATCCATTTATCATCTTAGGAGAAACTTTGTATTTATCTTACATCACTCACCATTGATCTTAGATCCATGCTTCCATGATCGATCCACTTGATAGCCCTGCATGCCTTCTACACATTAACTATTTGACTCAATACACTCCATTAATTTCCATTTGCATGAACACATGGATGAAATTGATCTTATATAAAATTAATTAGATTGATACAGATGTCACAAGAGCATGCCTTCTGAGCATCCTTTGATAATTTGACTTCATGCATGTCATTGATCTCTATTTAACAAGATCACATGCTCTGTTAGATCCTTATCTAGTTAGATAAATTGCTCACCATTATATCTTTGATATGATTCAAAACTCATCATAGATATTTGATATCATAAATTTGGATAAGTACGGGAACTTGGTAATTTTTTTTAGAAGCCAACTTTGCACCTTAATAACTTTTTCTATGCTCTATATCTAGAACTAAAATTTGAACCATATGATTTCCTCACATAGATGAATATATCAATATATCAAGTTACTCTTGAAACCTTCACATGTGTGAAATATTATGTCATAAATATTATCATTAAAATTTATCTATCAATATGATTACTTGAACTTAGACATTCATATAACTATTCTAATGAAATCCATTCACTTTCATAAGCATTCTAAACACTCATAACATCTCATAGGATGTCTATAACATGTCTATATCATCAATATCATCCATCAATTGCCTCACTAAGTCAAACAATCTCCAAAATATTAATGTGATTACTTTTTCATTAATGCACTATTACCACATGCTCTTTTTTACATGAATGAATATTCTCAACACTATACTTAGGCGAAGGATATAAACTTGTCCAAAAATGTCTCAACATATATAATGAGAGAGAGTAGACAGGTATCAAGTGAGTTCTAATAAGAAGATGAGTTATGAAACTACCTCAATAGTTATAGGATGACATATCTATATCCTCTAAATATGCTTCAACCCTCCATGTGGTGTAGGAGTTGAAGTGCTTACTTGACACCTTGACTAACTTGTTAAAACTTCCCTTTGTCTTGGTATGTTGAAAGACAAGTGGCCTTATTAATGGTAATAGAAATTTTTCATACCTATTTTATCTAATATTTACACCTCTAAAATAATACAAATAGGTTTTCTTTGACACATCATCTCTTTTTCT
This sequence comes from Torreya grandis, assembly GCA_037957365.1. Classification (NCBI taxonomy): domain Eukaryota; kingdom Viridiplantae; phylum Streptophyta; class Pinopsida; order Cupressales; family Taxaceae; genus Torreya; species Torreya grandis. Next base: position 649,688 of record JARHVA010001289.1, read on the forward strand.
TGCAAGGTGTCTAAAAGACTCTTCATCTCCTTAGGCCTATTTTGTACACAAGTGTCAAAACTTGGTTTCTTCATCTTTATCTCATAAAAAATTAATGGATGGTATATTTACATCATATTGGACCTAAAATAATCTATTTTGAGGCCTCAAACTATCACTGAAAAGTCATTATCTACCAAAAGCCTCAATTAGGCCTCATTCTTTGTAACCCTAAAATGATGCAAACCTCATTGTGTGGATAAAATTATAGATAATGTTGAGATTTTGAGGGAATATTATAGTACCCATTAATACCTTACATTTCCAAGATCAATTTCATGATCTGAGAGCGAGTGGAGATATCTCTTTTTGCCCTTTCTCTTTCCTAACTATGCCTCAATTAGGCCTCCCTACCAAGAGAGTGAAAACTGATTATATAGTATCCCCACATGTGAAAAAATCCCAAAAAGCGTTTTATTATTTATAATACATCATCTTTGTTATCCATACCAATTTTTAATTTTTGACTCATTATAGAGACCTCCTAAATTACAAAATTTAGTCTTTTAGGGCTTATTTTGTATGGACCTATACCTGCAAGTACAATCCAATGGCATGGGATGATGATCATGGGATTCTTGGAAATATTTTGGGTGGTTATGATTTTTTTAAATCCATCTAGAGTTATAGAATTACATTTCTCTCATTGGTCCTTATGGCTCTCCTAGGCAGCCTAAAAGTACATTGGGTTCTTAAGGATAGTTCATAAAGCTTAGGGCATGAAACCACCAAAAAATTACATAAAATGGAAGTGAAATAGGTTATTTAACTTCCACTAGGAGCTAATTTCCCCATGTATCATGTGTGTTCCATACCAAGCAATATAGACTAACCTCTTGGGTTACAACTAGGCATGTTTGAGCTTGATTTGATCTCCAATGACTTAAAGTAGGTCTAATACATCCATATTAACCTATTATAATTGTTATTCATCCACCTTTATTAATTATGGCTCTAATCATCCTATTTTATTTAGGCCTGGGATTCTTATGTCAATTTGAATATCATAACTTAGCTAATTGTAAGTGCCTATATCCACTTGTTTCTCTCTATGTCAAATCATCTATAACCCATGGAGTGTTTTTTATACCTCTCGCCATATCTCTAGGATATCCAAAGCTCATCAACTCACCTCCAAATGGAATCTCCTCAAGGTCTACCCTATATAGGGCTATGTATGCAGTTAGTGTATGCAATGGGAAATGCAATAGATTCTACAAATCAATCCTATTGTTTCTCTACGTTTTTGCTAATTACATTCAGAAGAAAGAAGAAACTAAAGGTTAAAGGTCAGGGGTTTGTACGTTACCCAGATTAAGTTGTGCACCGTATCCAAGCATTGTAGGAGCTCCTCTTTGGCTGTGGAGGAAAACACCTGTAGATAAGAATAAGACTTAAACAAAAAAAATGTTAGAATAAGATAAGGTGGACTGCCAAGTTACGCGCTTGGTCTCGAAAGCATAAAGCTCTGTGAGGGATGACAGTCCACTATTTAAGACAAAGAGATTTGTATAAAATGAAATGAAGAAAGACTAAGAAAGAGAAAGTAGACAGCACGTACCTATTCTCTGCAATCAGTCTGTCACAGTCGCTAACATCGATAGTTTTGCCAATGTCAATTGGTCAATGATGCCGACGTCAGTTATTCTGTTGATGTCGATCAGGGCAATGGGCCTTTGGATGGGTTTCAGGGTATTTCTATGATGGACAAAGGACTCTAGGATTTGGGAGGTTTATGCAGGGTTATGGGAAGGAGAATAGGGTCTAAATAAGGGCAAAAAGGCAAAGGGTAGGTGTGAGAATAGGGTAAGAGTTAGAGAAAGGCTTTTCAGCCCTTCCACAGAGGAAGTTGGGTTCCTTTTATAGTATTCAAAAATAGTATATAGAAACTAATTATCAAGTTATTCTAACACTTTGAAATGGAGACTAGAAGAATACTTAGCTTTTTGGTGAAGATCCAAGGGTGTCAGGATGCTTATTCCTGTTATGGTTGATGTCGAAGACCTTGTGTAATGTTTTCAACCCAATGTTTGGAGTGATTTTTGTAGAGTTTCTATATCTTAGAGAGTGATAGTTGAATTATGATGCTTAGTCTCAGAGCATGTGCGTTGATATGTGAAGAGGCAGTGGGGCAACTCAAGGTTAGAGTCTAGCTTATGTAAATGATGTCGGCGATCCTACCGGCATCGGCCGATAATTGACCAACGTTGGTGGATAGAGAATGGGTAAAAGGGCTATTTTTAGCCCTTTATCCATTTCTCTATCCACCAAGTACATTTGCCCTTGGAGAATGGTCAAAAGATAGATTTATTGGGCATGAGAGTTAGTTAGGAGGTTAGGATGGAGCGAGAATAGGTCATGGGTGACTCATAGGGTGAGAAATGGTCTAAGGGTGAGGTGTCCAAGGTGAGGTGTCTAGTTTGATGTCATTCATTTAAAATAAGTAATTTATTTTAAATTAATAAAGTGTGTAAATATTTAGAAGTGGACCAAGGGGGGTCGACACAATATTGGTGTCTACATTTGCCCCTTTTTATCTTGTTAGTTGTTCTGACGAACTGCAAGGTAAGAATAGGAGTAAGTTGCCCTAGGTATGGGATAAGGAATTCCCCCTCAAAGCAGGAATCAAGAGAAGGGAACCCAATATCAGGTGCTGATTTGATAGGCAGTGGATGTGTAAGGTGAAGTTGGAGTGTGAACGCTGCAATAGTGGAGATTGTGCGTATACCACTTCACGTGATAGGTAGGTCAAATTGTCACAGACAAGGTTGAGGAGCACTAAAATTAAATTAACCAGTCCCTAGCTTATTAGTGGTAGCTGATTGGGTTAAATGATCAAAGCTATAGCTCCAATGGTTAAGGAGGACTAAAACTGAAATAACTAGTCCCCAGCTTATTAGTGGTAGCTAATTGGGTTAATCAATCAAAGCTATACCTATAATGTTTGTCATGTTCCAAGTATCTTGGGGTTAGGAAGTGCTCTCAAAAAACACAAAAATGTCACAAATATTGGGGATCAACTTGGGCGTGATCTGACAATAGGTGTGAGGGTCGTAATGTGGGTAGCGTACAATTTGCTAACAATTTGTGAGGTAGCATATATGCAATCAAAAAAACCAATGCAAAGTTGTCTCAAAAGTGTTTGTGGTATGAGGAGATAGTCATGATCTCCAAGGTCATTAGTCAGGTTGATCAGAGATATAAGTGATCTCAAGTGTAATTTGTTGTGGTTAGGGAGATGTATGTGATCTCCAATGTGCCCCATGAGAAGTTTAAAGTGACTTCTATAGTGTCAGGGCTGGTTGTTTGGTCATGATTTTGGGTTGGTTCAGATAGTTGGTCCATTAGATAGATGAACCAATGAATGGCTGAGCTAACCTCAAAAGACCCCATGTCAATTGAGTGCTGCCTACATAGCCCATGTGAGGGCCTCAAGCCAATGTAGTTCTCCCCAAAAGGGAAGAAGAGGGTAGGTTATGGATTGGTTTTGACTAGATTAAGTCATGGTTAAAGGTTATATGGTTGGTCCATCAGGTAGATGAATGAATGAATGGCCGAGATAACTTCAAAAGACCCCATGTCAACTGAGTGCTACTTACATAGCCCCTGTTTTAAGGGCCTCAGGCCAATGTAGTTCTCCCAAAAAGGGAAAATGGAGTCAAAGAGGTTGTTGGTTGGTTTGGTTATGTTTTGAAATGATGAGTGTATGATGATGTTATAGTCTTTTTCATATTGTGTGATGGTGTATGTTGCAACATAGGTTATGTGGTTTTTCATCCTTAGCAATTTTCCATATTCGTGATGGTGTATGCTAAAAATGAAATGAGTTTATTTATGCTTTAGCAAGTTTCCATATTGGTGATGGTATATGCTTGACATAAATTGTGTTTGGTTGATAGTTTCCATGTGTATTGTTTTCCATAGAAACTAATGTGAATGGGCTATGATAATTTACATAACACAAATTGGTATTTGCATTAAATAAATCATGATGTTATGTTAATGGTTAGAACATGTTTTGGTTTGGTTTGGTTTGGTTTGGTTGTATGTGATGAAGGTGTATAAGAAGTGAAAGGCATTTTGCTCTTTCATTGACAAGGACCATAGTGATAGCATAGATAGGATTTTTGTAAGCAAAAAGCCCCGTTCATGCATTACGTCATTGACCATTCGTTTTTGTTAGAAAAGTAATCTAATCATTTGACGTTAAGTGAGCTCAAAGTCCCTTGAGTATGTTGGGGTAATAGGTGTGATTATGTGATATGTGAGGATAGCTTAACCCTTTTTAGTAGGGATAAATTTTCCCCTTTTATAGGTGACCCTGAGAACAGCTATAGGCAAGTCCATGACTTAATAGTTTGTCAGTCATTTTTTTTGGGTAGACTGATCAATGCGGGAAGTCTACTTGGGGATGTTGTTTTGTTTTGTGGTCATGTGAAGCTGATCGATGCAGGAAGCTTCTGAAAGGGTGCTATTTATGGTAGTAAAATTTGGGCATAGCCATCCTTTGAAGGAGTGGTCTATGTTTTGCTTTATAAGTTTTGATATCTTTGAATAGTTGTCCTTCAAGGGAGCAGTCTACTAATTACAGCAATAATGTAGCTGTCCTTCAAGAGAGTAGTCTACATTGATAGTTTATGACCTTTTAATATTTTATTAGGCATCCTAGTTTTATATTTTTGTGTTGACAAAACTATTAGTCATAGACCAGACTATAGAGGTTTAGGGGTTTCCCTTTTATTAGGACAAAGCATTAATGCTTAAAAAAAGGATTAACTAATGTTTGTAGGGAAAAAGGGTTGAAAGGAATAGGAATGAGGATGATGGGGGTTGTTCAAGGGACGAGCTCAAATTAAACATCAAGTGAATGATTACTTGATTAATAGTAGAATGGTCATAGATGTAAGGCATTAAGGGGCTCAGGTTCTGGTCGGCCTTCAAGAGAAGACAGACGATAAGTCCCTAATCCATATTTGTGAGTTATTATATAAGGTTCAAGCCAATTAGGAGCAAATTTGCCTCATTTGCTTCTTTCCATATTGGTCACATGTTGGTTTTCTTTAAGGATGAGATCTTTGATTTTGAGATCTCGCTCTTTCAGATGTTTGTTATAGGCACGTTTGATGTGATTTTGGTAGATATGAAGATGATTAAGAGCGACAAGATGACGTTCATCGAGTAACTCGAGTTGTGCTAATCGATCTTGATGAAAGTCATCATTAAAAAATATGTCATGTAAGGAGATGTGAAGAGAAGGTATTTGTACTTCAAGAGGCAAGACGGCCTCAGTTCCATACACTAAAGAGAAAGGTGTAGCACCCGTAGGGGTTCAGATGCTAGTGCAATAGGCCCATAAAGCGAAGGGAATGTGAGTGTGCCAATCCCTTCCAGTGTCATTGACCACCTTCATTAGAATTTTGGTTAATATTTTGTTAGAAGCCTCTGCCTATCCATTTGCTTGTGGGTAGTAAGGTGAGGAGAAGCTAAGTTTGATGCCAAAAGAGTCACAAAGTTTTTGGACAGTTTTGTTTTTGAAAGATTTTCCATTATCGGTTATGATCTTATGAGGTACACCAAAATGACAGATGATGTGGTGGTTGATGAAGTCAACGATTTTGTTGGCTTTAGTGGAGATGAGGGGAATAGCTTCCACCCATTTAGTGAAGTATTCAGTTGCGATAATAATAGACTAATGTCAGAGATACGAATGAGGGTTAATTCTAAGCCCCATTGTGAAAAGGGCAAGAAATCCTTAGCAACTTATAAAGTGTGGCTAGGGACGTGAAGTAAGTTAGTGTGCTATTGGCATTTGATACAATGCCAAACATAGTCACTATAGTCTTGGTGAAGAGTGGGCCAATAATAGCCCAGGTGAAGGATGTGCTTTGCAACCGAGTTACCACTGAAATGTCCTCCACAAATCCCATCATGGACTTGTTTGATTTCATGAGATGTTTCAGTGGAGGTTAGACATCAAAGAAGGAGGCCATCAAAACCTCTTTTGTAAATAAGACCCCCTAGCATGGTGTATCGAGTAGTACTTTTGATAAAATCCCACCGTGCATTGCTAGAGAGATCAAGAGGAATGATAGAATAAGTCAAGTAGTCAACAAGTTGTTTATACCAAACATCCTATGGACTAGAGTCGATATTGCAAACAAAGTTGATATCAGTGGAGATATATGAAGGTAATGTCAAATGGTGTACCATAACATAGATTCTCGAGGAAGCAGATGAAGATGGTATGTGTGAGGCTAGAGAGGCCATAGTGTCAGCAAACTTATTCGTAGAATGAGGAATAGTTTGCAAGAGATAATGGTCGAAAAGACTCTAACAATGTGTCAACACGATGTTTATACCTTTGCAAAACTTCATTTTTACAAAGATATGAACTGTTAATTTGATTAAAGACTAGTTGCAAGTCACCAAAGATGTTGATTATCTTGATGCCTAAGAAAAGGGTAGTTTGAAGCCCCAAAATTAAGGCTTCATATTCAGCCATGTTATTGGTGCATTCAAAGTCAAGTTTAAAAGATAGAGGCATGGGTTCACCCTTGTGAGGGATGAGAATGACCCCCACACCCCCACCGTGTTGACATTTAGATCCATCAAAGAACATTGTCATTTGATAGAAGATGTCATCGGTGGATAGCGTGGTGATAGATTCATCCGGAAATTCACAATGAGAGGGTTGGTTGTCAAGTAGAGGGGCATCTGCTAGTTGGTCAGTGATTGTTTGCCCCTTTATAGGCTTTTTTTGAATAAATTCCAAATCGAACTCAGTGAGAAGCATGAGCCAATGAGTCATATGCTAGTTTTGGTATGGCTTGGAATGCATGTATTTGAGAGAGTCAGTGTGGGTGATGACGTAAGTCTTGTGGTTGAGGAGATAGTGACGGAGTTTTGAGGTGGAAAAGACTAATGCCAAGCAAAGTTTTTTGGTATGAGTATACTGACTTTCATAGTTAATGAGCGTTCAGCTTATATAATAAACTGCCTGCTCACGATGTTGTTCATCCTGATGCACGATCATGGCACCTAAAGAATGATTTGTTGCCGAAATGTAAAGATAGAAGGGTTGGTCATCGTTAGGTGGAATAAGGACTGGTGGAGAGACAAGATAGCATTTAAGAGCTTCAAAAGCCTCCTGGCAATCCTTATCCCAATTAAAGGAGACGTCCTTCTTGAGGAGGTGATCAAAGGGTTGACATCGATCAGATAGATGTGAGATGAAATGATGAATAGATTGAAGCATCCCTTGCAGGATACGAAGTTGTTTTAGGTTAGTTGGCAGTGGCATCTCCAGTATAGCTTGAATCTTAGCTGGATCTACCTCAATGCCACGAAGAGAAATGATGAAACCCAAAAGCTTCCTTGAGAGAACCCCAAAGACACATTTCTTGGGGTTGAGTCAAACGTTATATTGTAGAAGGTGAGTGAATATTATTTTGAGAATGGTTAGGTGGTCACGGTGAAGTTTGGATTTTCCCAGTAGGTCATCCACATAGTCTTCCATAATTTTGTGGAGAAGATCATGAAAGATATAAGTCATGGTGCATTGATATGTAACACCTACGCTTTTGAGGCCAAAAGGCATGACCCTATAGAAAAATGTCCCCCATGGGGTGATGAAGGTGGTTTTATGTTGATCTTATGGTGCATTCAAGATTTGGTTATATCCTGAAAACCCATCCATGATTGATAGCATCTCATGACCAGCCGTAAGATCAACAAGTTGGTCGATGTTTGGCAAAGGAAAGTCATTCTTTGGGAAAGCTAGGTTGAGGTCACGATAGTCAGTAAAAATTCAAATTTCCCTAGTTACTTTTGTGACAGGGACAATATTTGACACCCATTGTGGATAATTAATGGGTTGGATAAATGAGACGGAGAGAAGACGTTGAAGCTCTTCTTTGACAAGGAGTGCGACGTGAGGATGCATCCTGTGAAGCTTTTTCTTGATAGGCTTAGCTTCACGGATTGTAATGATGTTGTGGATGATAATGTTGGGGTCAATACCAGGCATATCGCTATAGGACCAAGCAAAGGTTTTGCTATGATTTGTAAGGAATTTGGTATAGTCAATTTGTTCTTGGGCATCTAAAGATTGACCAATCTTTAAAATGTGAGGAACATCGGAAGATGGAAGATTAATGTCAATAGTTGATTCATTTAACATAACCTATGTTTCCAAAGGAAGTGATCATTGTATGAAAGAATCATCCACACCCATGTAAGTGAGTATGGCATCATCGTCCATGCATTGGACAGTGTTGATGGTAGAAAATTCATCATCTATCATGTCTAGATAAATGAGAGGAAGAGACTTTGATGCCCCACCTAGTTGATAGGTCAGGGGTTCCAAGTGAATGGAGACCACCGACTCTGTAGGTGAGGATGGGGGAATAGGCGAGGTTGGAGGAGATTTTTCTATGATAATTTTATGGCGAGGGTTTTTAGAAGTTTCTGTAGGTTCTTCAAAACCCATGCCATGCCGTTTCTTGGAATTTTTTATTGCCTCATCATTTAGAGGCTCAATAGGCTAGTGGGAACCTTGTTCATAATGCCCAAAGCCAAAACCCTTCCATGCACACCTATAAAGATAGGTGTCAACAAAGCTATGGTTGCTAAGAAAAAAGAAATCAAAAGTGAATAGTTGAGGTGATGAGAGAGGATTCCCAACATTAGGAGCTCAATCTAACCCTCCATAGATGAGATAAGTTTGAAGATTAGGAGGACCATATGGGATGACCATTTTGATGCGATGGTCATAGTTAGGGTGGTGATGAAGTTGTCCATATTCCTGAGGAGTTTGGAACATGTCAAGGGTAAGTAGACGATACTCCCCAAGTGAAAGCCGCTAGAAAGTATCTTCCATAGGATCTTTCGTGGTCACTTGAGGAGTAGGCGTAGGTGTGACCGATGTTTGGGAAATTGTCGAGGCTTTCGAGGGTGGATGTGGTGTTTGGGTGGATGTTTTCAAAGGGATGAGAACATCATTGGGTTGGCAAGTCATGTTGCATGTTTTAAAGGGGGAAGGGTCAGCAGGAATGACATGAACTTGACCCTCATGTTCAAATTTGACACAATGATGTAATGTGGAAGGGACACAGGTCATAGCATGGATCCAAGGTCGTCCCAACAACATGTTATATTAGAACTCCCCCTTGATGATATAGAAGAGTTTTGGGATTATTCGTGGGCCAACATGAATATACAAGATGATAGTGCCAATGGTAGTGGCAGTGGAATCGTTGAAAGAATGAAAAATCGCATCAGTTTTTGACATATAATTCTTTGGGAGGGATAGTTGGTCAAACACATGGGTGGAAATGATATTAATGCTAGCACCCCCATCAATCATAACTCCCTTAACATGATTTTGATCAACATAAGCTGTGATAAAAAGGGTGGCATCCTGATCTTCCAAGTTAGAGGTAGAAATCTCAGAATCACTAAAGGTAATGGAGGCAATGGTGGGTAATGATTGGACTAAAGTAGCCAGTGGTTGGGGTCTTTAGGTTGGACCTCCACTGCCTGTAAAGCTTTGATTAAAGCTTGGAAATGTTGTGCAAAGCTTTGAATGAGGTCATATAAAGACATCTTCATAGGGGTTTGGTGAAGTTGTTTCACCATGGAGTCATGAATTACCTTTGAAGGTGTTGGATGGGATGTGCCCAAGATTGAAATCTTGGGTTTTGGTGGTTGAGAAGGCTTGACAAATGGGTATGTCCAAGGGATAGAAACCTTCTCTTTTACTTTATCCTTTAAGGTTTGTGACCTGGTGGCCACATTAATGGTGTTAATTTTGAATAAAGGAGGAGAAGGTGGTAGAGGGACCATAGTCTGATGATGGGATCCCAATGAAGGTGAGGAAGTTTGAGAGACATGAGATGGTGTCAGTGGTTTGTCAAAAGAATCCTCAACAAGAAGGGTGTCCTTTTCCAAGTGTTGGTGAATGACAACCTTAAGATCACAACAATTCTTAGTATCATGCCCAGGTGTGTGATGATATAGGCAGATTTGAGTGTCATCAAACCAAGATGGTTTTGATCTGAGAGGTTGGAATGGTTTAATGGGCAGGAGAGTGATGCTAGAAGATTGCAATAATCATCGTAGTAATAGAGCATAGGAACCCACTAATGGGTTTTCACTTGTTGTTGTAGTAGAGGTTGACAACTTCTATTTAGGAGTTGTAGAGGGAGTTTTTCATACCACCTTTTTGGTTGGTGGTGTGGCCACATGCATAGATGGCACTTTCTTGGTGAGAGGTACCAAATTTCTTGGAAGAAGTATGTTTTTGATAGGTAGATGGAGTAATGGAGGCAGTTTGTTTTTATGAGGTGCTGGAATAGGGAGAACTCCTTTTAAGGTGGAAGGATGTGGACCCAAAATAGAGGGCAATGGTGATGGTGGGGGAGGAGTTTTATGGCGTGGTTTAGTAGCCTTCTTTAGTACAGTGCAAATACCACTACTATTCGGGGTGAGATTCAAATCTACCTTCACTTCTGGGTGAGTGAGGTTCGGTATGGGGTGAACACCGAGAAATTTAACCTATTTTGGTATGGTGGATGTCTGTGAGGGTTTGGGTTCAGATGTGGATGGTGGAGCTTCTGAGGATTTGGAAGTGGAAGCTCGATCTTTGTCAAAGACTTTGGGATAATTTGTCGTGGAAGGGTCAACAGTATGAGATGAAGTGGGATGTGTAAGATAAGGAGCCTTGAGTCACTCCCATAATGCCTCATGTTCTAAGTTCCTCAAATGGAGAAATCCTAAGTTTTCAGCCAATCGAGAGAAGGGTTTAAAGGACGTTGCGCAAGGTTTTATAATTGGTATTTTAGAAGATTTGGGTGGTTGTGAGAGAAAAAATGTGTTAGATGCAGTGATCTCGGGCCAAAGGCGAGAAAGAGCCATCATCGAATCTTCTTTGACTGAAGTGGGTGAAGTGGCAAGTTCTTCTCTCAGTGGAGAAGGGATTGGAGAATGTGGCTCTTCAAGAGGATAGAGCATAGGGATGATCATGCCTTCCACTTGTGGTCTAGGGGCATGGAAAGTATGATCCTCCATTGGTAATAGGAAGGATGAGGGTGGGGCTAGTGGCGTTGGTATCGTTAAAGCATCCTCTAATATGGGAGAAGTCAAAGTAGACTCTCTTATGTGTGAAAGGGGGGTGGATGGAGGACTATTAGGAGAAGAAGGCTCTTCTACCCATGGTGGAGAAATAGGTTGGCTAACATCTTCAGACTATGAGAGAGGTTGGTTAGGAATGAAAGGAGAAACTATGTTGATCATGCATATATTGCACTCTTGGGGGTCATCGGCTATGGTTTGAATGTTATTCTGACTAGGGGGATGGTTAGGGAATGGTTGCCTAAAGATGTCTATGTTTTGGTTAGCTGGCACATTTGGGTTATCCAAAATAAGATCCCCTTTATCTAACATGTCCTGAATAACATTCTTGAGGGTTTTGTAATTGTCTGTGTCATGACCTTTGACTCGATGATAATTACAAAAGTCATTTTCCCTATACCATGCAGGGATGGCTCATGAGGGATCAAATTGGGGTGGTGGTCGGATTTGAGGGAGGTTGAGGACTCCCTACTTTACTAGTTTATCCAACACAAAAGCGTATGATTCTCCTATTATAGTGTATTGACATTGTACGTATCATTGTTGGAATTGTCTTGTGATGTTTTTTGATGGGGAGGGTTCAGATTGGTTAGTTATGGTAGAAGATGATGATCTAAGTACCACAGTGTTTGTCAATTCCTTGGACTTGGAATGGGAAGATGAAGATTTGGAAGAAGGGTCATTGGATTTTGCGTTGGGGTTTTTACTATGTAGTTTGACCTTATCTTCTTCAATAGCACAGAGTTCAAGCTTTTGTGCCATGGTGAAAGCTTCATCAAATGTGAAAAAAGTTTGAACCCACAAAGTAGATGAGATGTGCTTGGCATAGAAAGTGACATGGGAAATGTGCAAATTAATAATGCATCATCGTGTGCTATAAGGTAGCAAGCGTGTCTAAACGCTTGTAGATGTTGCTGTGGGTCCTCTTTACTTTGAAAGCGAGTAAATTTTGGGAGTTCCCACTGACTAGGATATGGTCGAATAGGGACTGAAGGATGAATAGGTTCATTACAGATTTGTTCATATGAAAGAACACTCTTTGAACTTGAAATAGATGTCTCAAGGTTAGACACCTTATCCATCAGCTTCTTGATTAGATCGGTTGATGGATTGGTAGGAGGGGCAACCCCCTAGGTTGTAGGGTACTTGGAAGGTGTTGGGAGGGGCGTATGATGTACTTGGTTGCATTTGTTTAGGTGCAACATATTGGTAGTTTGTCATGGGTAATGATGTTGAGGCCAAGGGAGGTTGTGGCATGAAGTTGGAGGGCACAACTTGACTAGATGCCGCCAAGGGTGGTTGGATGGTGGTGACACTAGTTAAAGGATAGGTAGTCACTCTTGTATTTATGGGTGCAAGAGTGGGTGGGATAGCGACAATCAAGTTCTAAAAAGGTGTAGAACTTGGTTGAATTGTTTTTGGTTGAGGGGGTACGGAAACCCCAATGGAGGTAGGTCCAAAAATAGAAGGGGAGGCCAAATCTTGAACATTGGGCATGGTTGGGTTACTAGTCGAGGTAATGGCCTGAGTGGACATAGGTTGGGTAACAGATGCTGTTGATATTATTGTCATTTCAACTAAGGAAGTTGGCATCCCATAAATAGGGTTACCTAAAGGATCTCGCATTTGGCTTCTTGCGAGATAGTGTTGGAGAGCCTTGACATTGAGGTCAAGGAATCTCTCAAAGTCTTGATCCCCTTTGAGAACAATAGGAGGTTGATTTGCGGTTGGTTGGATAGGAGTACGCTTAGTATCTGAAGTATACTCCATTTGGTGACTTGATATGAAAGGCGAAGGTGGGAGTGGTTATTGCCTTATGTGGTCAATAAGAGATTTGGCTTGACTATGTGTCAAAACCATTCAAGACAAAAGGGGTTCAGGTTCCAAAAATTGTGTGTTTTAGTTTTAGAAAACTAGAATGTGTGTTTAACAGCAAAAAAGTTGGGTTTTAAGCTTGCTGTTTGGAAAGAATTTTTTTTTGACAGTGATCGACGTCGATTTAATAACCAATGTCAGCTATGAAATTTTGTTGACGTCGGTGGAGAAACTGATATCAGTGAAGATGAGTTGCCGATGTTGGTGGAGAAACTGATGTCAGTTTCTGTGTAATTCCAAAAACACATAAAACTTATATTTTTTTGAAAGAAAGAGAAATTTTGAGCTATTTTTAGACCTCAAAATGATGCAACCTTACCAGCTCAAAAAAATAAAAAAAAAATAGCAAAATAGATGATGGAAAACAACCTCTAAAATGTTATATTCCTAAGAATAAATTTTAGAGTCGTGGTGGCTTATGCCTTAGAAGAATATGTTTTGGAATTGGGCTTTTAGAATGGGTCCTAAAGAGGAAGTCTATGGTTGGTTTTGGGTTATGTTTTGGTGCTAAAAAATTTGTGTTAGGTTCAGTACGTGGCCTGGTGCTGGGGCTTGCTCCCTTCACTTCACGAACCTAGAGCCGAGCTGGGCCACTTAGCCAATATATAATTTGCCTATAGTTTATACTCTACCAGAGAACAAAGTGGGTCCTCCCCTTGGTAGTGAAGTCCAAGTAGGATTGCCAGGAAGGGTAAGGTATCCGTTAGGTGATGAAATCCTAGACGGGCCTTGTCTCAAGTATGTTTAAATGTTTAATTTGATGTGCTTGTGGTCTGGTTGTGTAACATTTGTGCACTATGATTTATTCATAATGCATTTTAATTACTAAGTGAGTAGGCTAAGTATGCATTCAAGCAAGAATGAAATGCAATAGTTTTTTTAACCCAAATTGAAATGTTTTTTTTAGATGCAAACAAGTGGATAAAAGGTTAAGAGTATGAATTTTCACTACTCTAAGATGCAGGCAAGAAGTGACAAGAAGAAAAAGAAAGATGTTCTTTTTTAACTTGTGCTAATGGTTTCTTTTCGAAATAAAGAGATAGAAGAAAAGGATGCAAGAAGAGAATTTTTTCCTAATGCACCTATATGAAAGTTTGCTTTTTAGAATAAATTAACCCAAGGAAAGCTCCAAAGTCCCATCGAGCGTGCCAAAATGTTTCTCTACATTTTTGCTAATTACATTTAGAAGAAAGAAGAAACTAAAGGTTAAAGGTCAGGGGTTTGTACGTTACCCAGATTAAGTTGCGCACTGTATCCAAGCATTGTAGGAGCTCCTCTTTGGCTATGGAGGAAAACACCTATAGATAAGAATAAGACTTAAACAAAGAAAATGTTAGAATAAGATAAGGTGGACTGCCAAGCTACGCACTTGGTCCCGAAAGCATAAAGCTCCATGAGGGATGATAGTCCACTATTTAAGACAAAGAGATTTGTATAAAATGAAATGATGAAAGACTAAGAAAGAGAAAGTAGACAACACATACCTATTCTCTGCAATTAGTCTGTCACAGTCGCTAATGTCGGTAGTTCTACTGATGTCGATTGGTCAATGATGCCGACATCAATTATTCTACTGATGTCGGTAGGAGATGTTGTTGATGTCAGTAGGGGTAATGAGCCTTTGGATAAGTTTTAGGGTATTTCTACGATGGAAAAAGGACTCTGGGAGTTGGGAGGTTTATGCAGGGTTACAGGAAGGAGAATAGGGTCTAAGGAATGGCAAAAAGGCAGAGGGTAGGTGTGAGAATAGAGTAAGAGTTAGAGAAAGGATTTTCAGCCCTTCCATGGAGGAAGTCGGGTTCCTTTTATAGTATTCAGAAATAGTATATAGAAACTAATTATCAAGTTATTCTAGAACTTTGAAATGGAGACTAGAAGAATACTTAGCTTTTTGGTGAAAATCCGAGGGTGTCAAGATGCTTATTCTTGTTGTGGCTGATGTCGAAGACCTCATGCAATGTTTTTAACCCAATGTTTGGAGTGATTTCTGAAGAGTTTATATAGCCTAGAGAGTGATAGTCAAATTTTGATGCTTAGTCTCAGAGCGTATGCGTCGATATGTGAAGAGGCAGCGGGGCAACTCAAGGTTAGAGTCTAGCTTATGTAACTGACATTGGCGATCCCACCGGAGTTGGTCAATAGTTGACTGACATCAGTGGATAGAGAATGGGTAAAAGGGCTATTTTTATCCCTTTGTCCATTTCTCCATCTGCCAAGTGCATTTGCCATTGGAGAATGGTCAAAAGATAGATTTATTAGGCACGAGAGTTAGTTAGGAGGTTAGGATGAAGTGAGAATAGGTCATGGGTGACTCATAGGGTGAGAAATGGTCTAAGGGTGAGGTGTCCAAGGTGTGGTGTCAAAGGTGAGGTGTCTAGGGTGATGTCATTAATTTAAAATAAGTAATTTATTTTAAATTAATAAAGTGTGTAAATGTTTAGAATTGGACCAAGGGGGGGTCGACACAATATTGGTGTCTACACCTATCTCAGATAAGATAGATCCTACTTACACTTATGATTTGGATACATTAAATAATTTGGGTCATGACCAAAATGGATTTGATATACCTAATCAAGGAATCTCTTACCACAATAACTTCATTAGGGAGGGTTACAAAATAAGTGGAGAAAAATATAATCCTAGCTTTGATGAGTACATTGTTGAAATTCTATTTTGCTTTGATAAAAAATAATAAGTTCATGCTCTTAATAATAATGATAGTGATTCTTATTAGAGTAAATATGAAACTAATCCAACCAAAATGGATCTAAGAATATTCTAATTTGAAAAACACCTCTTTAGGAATAAATATGAAATCCTTTTATGACTACTAGAACTAGGTGCCAATTTATATCATGGATACACCCTAAATTTTTTTAAACACCTTATCTATATAAAATAAGATGTCTAAAATCTTAATAAAGATAGGTCTACTTATAGTTTCCCTCCAAATCAAGATGAAGATGATGATAAAACCCCACATGCAGATCCTAAATCCATAAGCAATGAGAAATCCACTCATTTGGATCCACCCCTCAAGATATAAATAAAGTTTTGAATGAATAATTACATAATTTAAGCCAAGTAGTTTCTATTTTGGTCTCCAACTTAAATACTACACAATCTAATAATTTATACCCATCCAACCAAAAATAATAAATCCTTACAAATCTTGATCTAGGTGTTGCAAAATTGCAACCTAATGAGCCTAAATCTAACAATAGGGTGTGTATACCCCCTTAACCTAATACCAATCATAAATTTTCCACTAATCTACCAATAAAACCTCCAATGTGTAGTTATCATTCATCCAAAAATTAGCATACATTGAACCCACCTCAAGGCACTCCAATTGCTCAAGAGTGGTAAGAGATGAAAGATGCTCTTCTATGACTATAAACAAGAAATTCAAGTTTGAATAGCTATGTATGTATCCATTTGATAAAACAATTCTCCAAATCCATTTTACACAAGAATTTAAGGCACCTAAATTTGATAAGCACAAATAAAAATGGGACCTAAGGGACTGTGTCAATAAGTTATTCATGGCTTACCAAGGGTTCACATATAATGAAATCTTCCTCATATTTTTCCCTTGAAACTTGGGTGGCCAAGCC
Source organism: Torreya grandis (assembly GCA_037957365.1). Taxonomy (NCBI): domain Eukaryota; kingdom Viridiplantae; phylum Streptophyta; class Pinopsida; order Cupressales; family Taxaceae; genus Torreya; species Torreya grandis. Next base: position 666,352 of record JARHVA010001289.1, read on the forward strand.
CTAGATCAATTTCTCCATCTTCCTAAAGGTTATGTCACTACTTTTGTTGACTTATCTGAATGAATCATAAGGCACTTTTCACATAATGTGTAGCATTAGTTGATAATGATGAACCTTTACAACTCTAAACAATTAAATAAATAAATATTTTTGTTCGTTTTGTAATGATGGAGAATATTATCTAGTATATTTCCTAATTCAATGCCTAAAAAATAATTATCAATCATTTTTATGGATAACCTTAATCATAAAATGAGTTATCATGTGCCACCATATTTGATGAAATCATTTAGAAAAGAATAAAAATATAAGTGGCCCTCATTAACAAGGATTTAGTTAAGATTTTTTTGTAAGGAATATCCAAATAAACCTTAAAGTAGTGCTCAAGCACAAAAGGAAAAACCTAAGTTTTTCAACAAATATAAGAATGTAGTTGGTGATGGAGTTATTAAGTCCAAACATAGACATAATGTTTAACCAAAACATGTTGAAAATGTCCAATTTGATCAAATAATTACTCTCCAATGTGCACCACCTAAGAAACAATATCAATAATTTGCATCCCTTCCACTTGGTGAACCCTTGGAAGTTGTTTTTTTTAAAAATTGGTGGTAAACATGGTCATATACCATCAAACAATTTTTTTTGAAGAGGTTAAACTTAAATTAACATGGTATAAAGAGGTTGAATAATATGACTATCACATGATCAAAATTTTATGCTACATACAGGGTCATTCAATTCAAACATTACATATAGGATCTAATATATTGTGTGGAAATTGAGATAAATAATAATGTATCATCAACTCAAAATTAGAACATGGGAATATTCAAGGACCCATTCCCAAAGCATGATCATAATAATCACCACTTACAAAACTAAGATCAAAACCAAGGTTAAAATACCCTCCCCAATCTTGTAAATTACTATAATTCCCAACATAATTATGATAATTTTGTTCGATGAATCATCAATCTTCACATTTCCACCATAAAAAATAATTATAGACATCAACCTAACATAATTTAATGTGTTAGGATATCTATAATGTGATCTTCTACATCCCACTCTATGAACCACATTCAAGTTTGAGACTGTGTTGTTACTAATTAGTGCCCTAAAGTCATAATATAAGGTATTATTACATCAAAATTCAATAATAACCAAATCTAAAGTCCTCATCCATCCAAATCAAAACCTTTCATATCCACCATTTAGAAATAGTATTACCCTATTGAAAAACTAGAAAAGACTCCTCCATAGATATCCATATTAATCTTCTACTAACATCCACTATTTTTAAGTATATTTTATGAAAACTCCTTCATAATTTAAAGGTTACCATGGATATTGATCCTAAATAATTCTAATAACTTGTAGGACATTTTTCCTTGGATCAAAAAATCACTTTTGATCACATCTATATCCCACTAACAGGTCCATCTAATAACAATCCTCTCTTTATTAGTTAATATTACCATGAATAAAGTTAAGAGGGTATTCATAGATAATGGGTTAGGGTTAAATATGTGTAATATCAAGTTGGATAAGAACCTTTAGTACTCAGAATCAAAGTTGGAAGCAAACATCATTAACATCAAGGCATATGGCAATGTGGAGAGAGAATCAACTAACACTATCTATGTTCCCATCATCATTAGGATTATCACACATAAAACCCTCTTCCATGTCATTTTAATTGATCTACCATATAACATCATCCTTTATTTTTCATGGATTCATGATATGCACATTTTTCTATCTAATTTATGTTAGTGTTTTAAATTCCTACACTCTAGTATGGAGGTAGCAATCCGTAGTGATCAATAACCTTATTAGTACTACACAATATTGGAAGTTGAATATCACAAAACACATCATTATACCATTAAAATTAATTTCCCTAAGAATTATAATAATGTATCTCCCGAGGATTTCAAATCATCCCATATCCATCTAGATTATCTTCCATCAACATCTAATAATCCTCCTCCAAAATAATCCTCACACTTTACAATCAAAGATAAGGGTTTTTAGAAATATGAAATCTAAGATGCCTTCCATAATTAAAATATTCCTATTGTCACTCAATTTTTCACCCTTGGAGAGCTAGTTTAATGCTTCTCCAAATTTAGTGGAACATGGGATTACCTCTAGACCTATGGGTTTCTTATAGTAGGGGTAAACCTCTAATTGAAGGGTTATCTCCCTTGATATGTCTATTTTAGGTCATTACCTATACAACTAGCTTATTTAGGATGAAAGGGGATAAAAATAACATAAATGAAACATAACCTAATGAGTTGATGCACCAATTTAATCTCTATAATATTACCATGTACTTGCACTATGAAATATGACTCACAAAACTGACTTCAACATTAAAGGTTTCTCTAACATAAGTATTTCAAACATGGAGGTGATATGCTATGTAATTCTCATGGGTAATGAATAATAGGTATGATTTTAGACACTATTACCCTTTAATAAAATTAAATACATGTAAAGACACTTACTGCACTTCATGTGACCTGTTAGAGAGCAAAATACTTGCATAAAATATGGAGTAAGATGAACACAATGATATATGATTATCACTTGTCATTCAACTATGTAGTACTTCACACACTTATAAAATAAGTTATGAAATCAAAAAAATATTAAAATATTTATTCAAAGGCAACAATAGTACTCAAACCAGTAGGGATTCATCATACCAAGTGTGGATTATCCAAACTTAGCCAAAATTAGTTGCTTATATAGAGAAGTGTGAAGAGAAAGAGGGGCATAGTAAGAGAAGATTGACAATTGTATTCATAAGTTACACAAGAAATGGAGTTATTATATAGTAAAAACATACCTCCAAGTCCATGTTTCTCACTCTTGAATATGTTTTGACCCTCTATATGGCATAGGGGTTACAAATTGGCTTTGACATTTTGACTAGTTCCTTGAAAACTACCCTTATTTGCATGGAAGGAGTGATAAATGGAATTAAAAATAATTAATTCACCATGAAATTATCTCAATAAAATCATTAGACACATACCATTCCTTAATAAACTCTTTTGATTTGACATTCCATCATTCATGTGCATAGGTGTTTTGAAACTCTCCATTTCCCTTGCTTAGCTTGGTCCAAGTGGCCCAAAACTCAAGTGAATCTTATTAAAGTAATAATATATCCATGAATGGTATTAAAATATTTCATCAAGACTAAAAAAACCATTTTGGTTCCTAGAATAACTCCCAAGAACTTGTTTTTCTCCTTAAGCCCTTACTAGGCCTATTTCCCTTGTAGCCCTAAAAATGTTTAAACCTCCTTGTATAGGGAGTTGTACATATGATAATTAGAAACCAATGGTATATTATATGACCCATTATGGCTTTATATTTCCATTTAAAATTTCATATTTTGAATTTGAGTGGAAGTTCATATTTTCTACCTTTCTCTCTCTTGAATTAGGCCTCAGTTAGGCCTCCTTGCTTAGGACCCTTTTTCTTTCTCCAAACCTTAGCCACATGTGTGAATAACCAAAAATAATGTGATTAAATTTTAATAGGATATAAAAAACCTAAATTTTAATTTTTTGGTATTGAAACCTTGTAGAATTCTAAAAACCATAGAATAACCTTATTACCTAGCCTCATAATGAGCCTATTTGAGTCTGCCTTGGAAAAAGGGCCTAGTTTGATCACCTCTAGAATCTCATGTGAAAATTTTTAAACTATAGTGTATATGAAACATCACAAAGGACCTCATACAACGATTGGTAAGTTCTTCCTTTCTTAGAATGCCTATAAAATGCAAAAAATAAGGCATTCATGGAAGTTTATATAAGTGACATTAGTGTCAAAGTACATATGTGTAACATAATTGGAGTCATAAACAACATCCAATATGTTTTATGAAAAAAATATGGAATTATATGTGCATTTGAGGTCTTTTCCCCTTGATTGGTCACTATCAAGGTTTTAGGAGGGTTTAAGACCTACTTGGGGTCTTAACGATTGTTCATAAAGAAAAGATCATCAATTGACACAGTAACACTTAGAAAACCTTATTTAGTAACATCCACAACTATAAAAAATGGATTTTCTTCCCATGAAAAGTGTGATCTATGGTATGAACATTTGAATTTGTTCTTTGAGTGGTATGCTCAGTGTTATTTAAGCTTGAGATAGGTCAAATTTGAGTTTCAAGTCTCAAAATTCAATTGTATTACTAGGAGGAGTTCATACATATTTAAAAAAATACTATAAATTATTATACATACCTTGTAAATGATATTTAATTCTTTTTATGCATCTGGTACACTGGTCAAGGTACTTAGGGTTATGGGCTTGTTACCTTCTTGCTAACCCTCAAGAGTATTTGATTTGAATCCTAGGGTTGTGTGTCACCTAAAAGTGTAATAAGATTATTTTCATGTTTTTTTTCCCTCAAAGTCCCTTCATGGGGTCTGGCATAATTGTTTCATGCTTTGAGTTCAAAAAGATGCTTTAGTCTCATGACTACCCATTGGCAATGGAGTGGGCAACGTCTAAGATAAAAATTGGGTATGTACACTATTTATATGGATTTTAAATGACCATGAACATATTATTAAACTCATAAACATAATATATACCAATTTTCAAAGCATGGTCATGCTTATAGAGGCCTAAACACTTCAATTTCCCTCAAGATTGGCTCTAGGCCTACTAGTGACTGTGTGTAGGTGTCTTCAAACCTAGTTTGATCAATATTGTTAATGATTACACATGTTTCCCTTTGGTTTTATAGTGATGGTATGACCTTATGGTTTTAATGAGATAGACTTTATTTTCCCTTCACCATGTTGTGTCTTACTCAAGCTTTAAGACTAGCCTGCCTTATATAGCCTGTAGATACTTGTTTGGTCACTTGACTGTGTTAATGTGTTTTAAAACCTCATCATTCTCAAAACTAGATTTTTGTTTTTTTTGTGAACCTATCTTAAGTCCTATTTGTGATTAATTTTATTTTCAAACATCTCTTTGCTCTCATTCTCTTAGGCTTAGAACTAGCTTTTCTTCACTTGCATCTTGTAGATGTTCTTTAGGGCATTGATTGTATCCTTTGGGTTTAATCCCTCTCCTTCACATTAATATCCATTTAAATGTTATTAAAACCATTTTTATTCTTATATTAGGTTAAAATAATTTAAAAAAACTAATCTTCTCCTTAATTTTGTGCATTTTACCATACACTTTCAAGGCATGGTTGTAGGTGCTTGTTAGGGCTAGCTTTGACTGCATACTTTATACTTAGATCTCATCCTCACACCCCTGATATTATTTTGGTTATTAAACCTAGCTGAGGTCTCAATTTATATTTGGAACTCTTTCAACACCTACTCTTATCTTATATTCATCTTGAAAGGGAACTAATCTTGACGTAGGCCTGTAGGTGGCCTTTTAGGGTGATTTGAGTTCTATATTTGAAACTTAGTCCCTTCATTTTCCCAAACAAAATTTGAAGTGTTAAATCAAAAGAGTTTTCATTATGAATATATAAATGTTTTCTATCTCCTTCTGACATTTTAAAGACAATTCTTACTTGCTCTCATATGAAGTCCATATACAATCCTGTAGATGACTATTAGACTATCACTTAGTTCACTAGCTATGTCAATGACTTTGTAAGTGACCTAGTATCTATTTAAGGGATCATATATTGTTTTCATATATAATGAAGTTGAATATTTATGTTTGAGACTCCCTTGAGTTGGTTTGAGGTTGATCTTGGTCTTAAAAGAGGACCTACTAGCCTAGGACCTGTAGGTCTCTACTTGACTATATAGGTTATAAACCACTCTTGAGATCTTGAACCTTACAACACTATAAAATAAAATATTAATTTATATTACTTATTCAAATTTCCAAAAATCTTGTGACAAACATAATTGTATCCCTTTGAACTCACCCTATAGGTCTATATGGATTGCATACATAGTCCACCAATGTATAAGCCTTGTTTAGGCGTTTTAGAGCATTTAATCAATTGGAAATAACTTGATAAAAGAAGCATGGTATTCATAGACACATTAATGAATGAATTGATGTATCAAGTCACTCCCATATCTCTAATCATGTTCAAAACACTCTATAGTCCCTATAACTACATATGAAGGAAACACTTGTGATCATTATTGGAAAGTGTGCATTTGGGCTCTTACCTTCACTTTTCTTCACTTACAGGAGTAAAATATCATATAAAAACCTCAAATAATGATATATCACTATAATTTAAGGCAAAATTAGCAATTAAACCTCCAATAGACTATGCAAACCTTGACCATGTCTCCAAAGAATAAGCATTTGATGATATGAATAAGAAACACATCTTAGATAAGTAGCACATAAACTGCATGAAAATAAGATACCTTTTATGAATAATGAATCATTATAAACCTATGATAATGACCACCATGAAGACATAATAGAAACTTGTAGGAGGATTCAATGAAATAACTTGTACATCAAGACATTCTTATTCCAAGTAAAGGCACATCATAGAGATGATTTTGTTAATGAAAACACCATGAAAGGGATCTCCATGACCTCTAAAATCATCCCTCAAAACCATTATTCTCCATATATTTATAAACTAGAGAAACAAATGCAATAATAGATGCCTCTCAGATGGATAGACCATAGTGACCTACTGTCACGCTTAATGATTTTTCATAATGATAAGGCCACCTATCTGCTAACTAATTCCATTTATTTCAATATTACTAATACCCATAACAATTTTTATAGTTTTAGATCCTAATTATCTCTCTCCTATCTATACCATTCAGTTTAAATTTACCTTCCTAAGATTGTAAAGGTATGATGGAGGAGAAAATGTGTTTGGAGTTTTAATTCAACTTGAAACTTGGTCCAAAGTTGGAAACTAATCTTTGGGATCCTAAGGGACACTTCCAAACCATTTATAACTGAAAATCAATCTTAAAAGGCTATACAAATGCTTGTAAAGTGTCATTTTTCCAATATTAGGCATTAAACTATAGATATTGTCAGAATCTGACTATTCCTAAACCTTTTCTAACCTATTTTTGACACTAGAGATGTTTATAATCTTATTTAAATGTTTTCTTTTTTGGAATGGTATGTCCAACTCTTTTGCATGGTCCAAAAGGTGGCCAAAATGTGATTTTTTGCATATGAGAGTCAAATTAAGGTTAGTGCATGATAACATAACATGAAAGACACCTCAATAAATTTTTATAATTAATTTTAGCTATATTAAACATTTGACTTTGTTTGACCATTCCAAGACTTTTAACTTGGCCCATAAGACTAGACAAGCAAACATAAGACTATAAATTAGATAATGATGGATAAGGACAAATATGACAATATGGGACTGCTAAAGATCATTTAGAACCATGAAAAATATTTAATAACCCCATGAGGTTTTAACCTAGAAAGGGTGACCAATTTTGACTCAAGGTAAAAATTTGGTGAACATTATTGGTGATTCATAGGGGTAGCATGCTTGCAATGCTAATGGACCAGTAGCCTTCTCCTTTCATTGGTCTATGGAGTCTCTCTTATTCTACAATTTGAACTAATATGACTTTTAAATATTTCAAACTCACACAAAACACACACTATGCTCAAAGCATTTAGGGAAAACCACACATAAAAGACTCAAACAACACACCTAACCTAATATATACATGCCTCAAAACATGTTTGAGGTGATGTAACACTTTCTCTTACTTCAACTAAAATAAAAAAATGATGTTTCTTGAGTCACAACTACTCCATGAGAGTAGGTCACCATAATATGGATGCTTGTCAAAAAAACATTGATTGTGAATGGTCAAAAGACTTACCAATCATAAGACCTCTGCTAGCTACAAGTTGATCACTTAAAACTTCTTTGAATGGTCCTCTTAGATCCTCTTCAGGTCTGCTTGATAGTGTAGCTTGATTTATCTCCTTGATGATCATTTGGTGCTCTTCATTCTTCTTCTTGGGAGTCATGAAATGTTTATCAACTTCACCTTCATCTAGACCATGATGTTCTTGATGTTTATATCTTTATATGTCTTCAAGTGACTCAACATCAGATTAAGACCTAGGTTTTTCCTCAACCACACAAAATTATATCTTGGTCTAATTAAACTCTTCTTATACTTCATCTTGTTTGATAGTGACTTGACACTTTTTGTCATTTTCAATAGGTCCACCAATGACCTTATAATCAATTTCATATTTATTTTGAGGGAGAGATGCCTTACTTATTCAAACTCCTAAACTATGGCATGAAACTACTTCCATAAATCATCCTCTTCATCATGACTATCACATTCATTAACTTATTCCTTTTGATTAGGAATAATTTCATTATCTTCCTCAATACCATGATCTATAATACTTGGAGACTTATCATCATCATCTATGTGAATAAGATAGTTACCTTCTATAGCTTACTAAAAAAGGACTATCAAGACTTACCTCAGAATGTTCATCACCCTCATCTTGAATGATGTATGTGCCAAGGCTTGTTTCCTCCATGAAATAATAGGGATCATACTAATATGTCTTAGAACCGTATTAATCTTGGAAGATATAAAAAATGCCTTTAATTTTTGAAGATGTTCCATCATCTATGACATGTTTTTATTACTCATGGATAATACAATTCAAATTAGAAATAAAATTTACATATGGTTCAATGTAGAACTTGGAAAATGGATATGTTTTTATATTCACCTTTTCTGCATACCTTGTTCTAAAGGCCAATAAGGACCAATTAGCATAAACATATCCTCTTATATTGGTGGTGAAGTTTATTGATAAACAAATAACAAAATGTACAGGAAAATCTACCACTACTATGTCTTGTAGAATTGGAAAAATTAGACAGTCATGAAAGAAAACTTTCAAACTTATGATAAGCCCTATTGAATTAGTTGTTGTCCCATCAATTTGAAACACCCCCTTACTATAAGGTTCATACTTAAAACCCAACTTGTCTACAATTAGTTTAGGCATAAAGGTAGTGCTTGCCCCACTATCCATAATGCAATTGTGAACTAAATTGTATCCCACAATGAGGGTAAGATATAAAGGTGGTGGCTTCTCAGATTTGGTGGATGGTTCAACAATATCGGTAGGTTCATTTTTGAGGGCTACACCACCATGTTTTTATGGTTGAGGATTGATATGAAGTGTGGATAACTATTTTTGGAGTAATTATTTTTTATCAAGCATGTGGAGTACTTCCCAAAGAGATATACATGTTTTAGTGTTATTCAAAGAGTAAATGATATTCAAAGGAGAGAAACCAACCTTTTATTTTATTCCTGGAGGAAAAGAAATGACTTGAGCTTGAGGCAATGAAGATTGTGTCACCCTTCCCAAGTTCTAATTTTAAAGAGGTGCATGACTTATAGAGGCTATCACATTTGCATTCACAAATTATTACCTTGAAGGAGGATTATTTGGAGTTGTATCCACATCTTGAACATCTCCCAAATCTCTTCTCTTTGTGATCATAGGAATCTAGGAAGGGAGGTTAGATAAAGTGTTAATTCAAACAAGAAAACTTAATAAAAACAGACTAACACTAACAATTACAAGCCTAAATCTTATATGTGAGCTTATTGAACAAAATACAAATATAATCACAACTAAAATGCAAAATACATACAATATCTTACCTTCCTTGAGATCTCCATATGCATTATTGGGTGGCTTGCTTAATTTATGCTCAAAGAGTCTTTGGTAATGGAGTTTGTTTAGCTCCTTCTCTCCTTGTCACCATTATGGATTATGTTGGCTTGATTTGGCTTGGCTCAATATATTGGAATTATAACATTATTGATATGAATCTCATGTAATAAAAAGTACATTATAACTCTACAATTTCCAAGAATTTTTTTCAATAAGTAATGGCTTATATTTATAGCAAATGGATCTAACCCCAACCCAAGGTGAGTCAAGGTGGAGTTAAGGCTTGGAATGGGTTCAAACCTAACCTAAGTGAGTCAACATAAACCTATTAGAGTTAATAATTTTCAAGTAATAATGATTTTCAATGAATAGGCATGGGTCTCCATAATGAGATATTTTTTAGGATATTTTTCAAAGGCTTGATAACTTGCAAAGGTAATCATGAAAAGTTATGATATTTCATATTTTTGAATTTAATTTTTTATTTATTCATTAATTTCACATGGATAATTCAAATAAGAACTTAATTTGGTTTAGTTTATTAACTAATTCTAATTATCCATTTAACTCTTTCAAGATTCGATTTAAGTTCATGTGCCCCACTTAATAGGTCCATAGGCCAAATTTACTGTTGTGATACTATAAGATGATTAGGGTTGACTTCATGAGAGGTTATGAGCACATATGATAAGATACCCTAATTATGGATGCCTTAACATGATTTGAGCTTTAACAAATGATACACAAGCAAATTTGGGATGTTAAGTGATTACTAGGCTTAATTTTTAATGGTTGGTTTAAATTAGTCTAAAGTCTGGTTGAAGGCCAGTGGTGGCTAGTTTTAGGTGTCTATAGTTTTCCCATATTTAGGAAGGTGTTATAAGCTATAGGCATAGTAACATCTTATCAAAGAATGAAAAGGTACTACATACTTATGAATGTAATGAAAATGGATGAAATATAAGTGCCCCCTCAGGGGAACATTTGGCAAAGGGGTCAGTAATTGGTTCCTCAAAAAGAGGAAATGATTGGACCAAAAATATGAAATAGGGTGAAAAAGACTGATTTTCCCATAGGTGATTATAATCAGTGGCATATGGAGCTGCCCTGATTGGGTAGATAAATAAGATGATTTGCCCATAGTTGGTTATAATCATCAGCATAGGTGGGATAATAAAGGTAATGATTTTCCCAAAGGTGGTTATAAACATTGAAAAAGGCTTAGGGTGACAAGAGAATGATTTTCCCAAAGACAGTTATAATAAAAAAAGGGAAAATAATTATTTGCCCACAATCAGTTAGAATCATTGGTAGGATAACAACATGCTTTATTTGGGTAGAATAAAGATAATGATTTGCCTAAAGGAGGTTATAATCATTAAAATTTAATGGAAACATGCCCCTATTGGGTAGAACAAAGATAATGATTTGCCCATAGGTGGTTATAATCATCAACCTTCAAAGGGATGAAAACACAATGGTTTGCCCAAAGATGGTTATAATCATTAGTAATGTAAATGGGATAGTATATAATGATTTTCCCATAGGCAATTATAATCATTAGTATCTTGATTATATAAAATAGTAGATGGAATATGATTGAAAATTAGGATAGAGAAAAAATATGAATTTAGACAATCTGCTAATAGGGAGATGCTCATTTGAACTGCTAAGGAGGAAAATTCTTTTGTTTTTTGATTACTCTATGTAGGATATGATTTAGATTAGATCAAGAATGTTGCTAGTGTCAAGGAGATATATCATTACTTCATTTTTGTGTAGACTCTCAAAGATAACTTTTTTTGTAGCATCTGATGGTATGCCTCGTGATAGAACATCATGATAATTTTTCAAAAATGTTCATAAAGATTGACTCTTGATCCAATAAATAATTGAAAATAATGCACCAATGATAAAAATCATGATGATAATGTTGATTTATGAATATGGATAGACTCAAGAGTAATGCATAAGGATTCACCCAATGAACACATATAGACTGTGTTGAGGCATAATACTAAAAACAAATAAACATGCAAATAAACAACTAAGCAAGAAAACACATAAAAAACCTAAAACTAAAAGCAAAAGAAAGCATCCTAACAATGGATTTGCCCTAGTAGAGTGGGTTGAGGATGACTAACTAGGCTTCATCAAGATAAATATTTTTGAATTTTGAAAATTTTGAATGTTTTTGGAAGTTTTGGGGTATCTTAACTCACTATAAATTTACAAGGTAAAACTCACAAAATAGTGAGTGCATTAGCTTATGTTGATCACAAAATGATTAGATAATATGGAAAATAGGGATTGAGCTGACCTTAACATAAATTGAGCAGACCTACATAGTCCCATTAGGACCTCAAGTCATGGTAGTTTAACCCAAAAAAGGTAGTGAGAACTGAATAGGTCACAACAATTTCTCAAATTGAGGCAAATGAGGATAGTAATGTCAAGGTGATGTGACAATTCATGGTAAAGGTGTTGTTCCTAATTTACCCATAGGTAGTTATAGTTAGGAAATAATGGCATAAGTCTATGATATGAATTTTCCCATAGGAAATTATAATTAATAATAGAAGGTGGAATAATGATTTACCCATAGGTAGTTATAATCAATACCACCAATCAAATGTGAATGAAAGATAACTTGCCATATTGACTATCACACTACTTTTATAGACTATCATTTAAACACATAATTTTAAAACTATTGAAACTAGATCAGAATCCCCTTACGCAAGGTGAGGGATAAACCAACTGAACCAAGATCAAATTGGGTTGGGTAGGATGGCTAAGAATAGGATTTGGTCTAATAGAGACATCATGGTAGAATGGTATATGGTATTATTTAAGATGATGATGGTATTAAGATTGTGTAAAATGGTAAAAGGGTTACCCCCAAGTGAAAGGTAAGGTAAGTGGTAGGGTATGAAATAATGTCAAGATGAATGTTGAATTAAAGAGGCAAGATAAATAGAAAATGGAAATGGAAAGGTAAATGTTTTTGGCCAAGATGTATAGAGATGTACATACTGATCAACATATGACACAACCAGAATAATTGATAGACCACACCTCTTCTAAATAGCCACTCTATTATGAACCTACTATATATTTGGATTTTAAAAATGTTATTGCAATCTTCACTGATCATTGATTCTATTCCTTCAAAGGTCAAGACAAGGTATCTTTGTAGCCTGTATAAAGGAAAGTGCATCTAGGGATGATAAATATGGATAAATGTTGGATGATAGTTTTGATTTTTTAGTTTAATGATGTATGATAATGCAATATATAATGGTTGGGAAAAAATGAAGATCAAGGTTTCTAAGCACACATAATGTTATTGATTGTAGACTTGACATAACTTTGGTTGTGGCAGGGCTGAAGACTTTTAAATATTCTCTCGATAGGAACACCATAATTTTTTTATTGTTTGGGTTTGAGATTAGATGCCATATGATTATGTTTTAAATTGGAAGCTATATTAATTTGATATTTGATAATGTTTTCATCAAATAGTGAAGAATTGTTGTGCTCAGCTATTGTCACCTCGATGAGGTTTTCATCAATGAAGTTGTCTTGGTTTTCACATAGCACCTTCAAGAACGTTTCACTAAGGAAAATTTACTTTTGACTTTGATTATCTTCTATTACCTCAAATAAGGTTTCACTAGAAGATGTTGAGTTTGAAATTTGATTATCCACTAACACCTCTAAAAAGGTTTCACTAGGAGATTATTCTTCTGCATTAATGTGGTCTTGGTTCCCCTAATGTTCTTCAAATGCTATGTCACCATCGATGTAGTTCAATAAGGTATGATTCTATCTATCCAAATCGACACTTGTAGGAGGTGGAATGTCAATATTATGGCTAGGTTGGTTGGTGGTAATGGCATGTGGAAAGGTAATGGAATGGGGGAGGTTGCACAATCTTCATAGAATATACTAGGAGAACTTGTGTCTAAGTTGAATTAATCATCCTCAAAAATCATAGAAAGATCATAAATATATTTAAACTGATTTGTAAGGCATGCATAATCAATATTATAACAACCATGAACATATTTTAATTTTGAAGCTGAGTTTGTTTCAAGGGACTCTGAATCTGATGTTGAGACTGACGTTGATTCTATTTTTAATTCTAAATTTTTTATCAATTCAAGAATAGAACCTAACTCAAATGTTGATTCTTCATCTGGTATGGTTACTGCTACAATAATATCTTATTGAATGTTTGGTTTTGGATAAGTAACAACCTATGATGGCATGATGGGCTCCACATAGACTATTTTGTCAAAGTGAGACTCCTAAATGATGGGAAAAAGGTCAATAGAAACTCCACAAAGACTAGCTTGTCTAGTGGTGGCTCTTTAAAAATAGGCATATGATCGAGATAATGCTTTTCCTAAAGGTAGTTATAATCATTAAGAAGTGACTCAATAAATACTAGCTCATTAGAGTGAGATGCCTTGATAAAAGGTATAGCATTAAGAGGTGACTCATAAAAGGTTGAATTGTCACAAATGGTTGGTTCAACAAAAAAAATTGTGGATTGGTTGGTTGTTTTGGCCTTAGTTTATAATGAGTTGTAAAATACTAGTTTTTAATACATCTTGGTATTTGAATGACTAGCTCAGTTGGATAGGTAGTGATTGGCTCAGTTGGGGTTGGATAATTGGTAAGGGTTTTCTAAAGTGTGGAATGGTTGGAAATGGATAAAGAATGGCTAGTAGTTAGAAAATTATAGGCTTAAAAAAGGCTGGTTTATGGCCTAGGATAGTAATTGTGACCCATCAAGTTGTGATTGGATAACTTGGTTGGGATAATGAGTTACTATGCATGGAATGGATTAAAATGGTAATAGTAGGGTATTGAGAAGCCAAAGGATGAGGTCTTGGAATAGAAATGGTAGGATGTTGTGAATCTTGATTGCTCTTACAAGCCAAAGGATGATGTCATAGAATGGTAATGGTAAGGCATTATGGAGCTTGGTTGGTCTCACAAGCCAAAGGATGAGGTCCTAGAATAAAAATTCTAGGGAATTATGAAGCTTGATTACTTGCACAATCAAAAGGATGAAGTCCTAGAATGGTAATGGTAGGGCATTATGGAGCTTGGTTACTCACATAAATAGAAGGATGAGGTCTTGGTATAGAAATGGTAGGGTATTGTGGAACTTAATCACTCACACAAGCCAAAGGATGAAGTCCTAGAATGGTAATGGTAGGGAATTATGGATCTTGGTTACTCACACAAGCTAAAGGATGAGGTCCTAGTATAGAAATGGTAGGGCATTATAGAGCTTGATTTCTTGTAAAAGCCAAAGGATGAGGTCTTAGAATGGTAATGATAGGGAATTATGGAGTTTAGTTTCTCTTATAAGCTAAAAGATGAGGTCCTAGTATAGAAAAGGTAGGGCATTATAGAGTTTGATTTCTCGCACAAGCCAAAGGATGAGGTCTTGGTATATAGATTGTTGGGCATTGTAGAGTTCTCACACAAGCCAAAGGATGAGGTCCTAGAATGATAATCCTTAGATGTTGTATATCTTGGTCATTCACATAATCTAAAGGAGGATTAATGGTGGGGGATCGAGTGTCATGATAGGTGAGATGGAAAACATTGTACATAAATTAGCCCAACTAATATACCACTGAACATGGTTCTTAGCTTTGTACCCTAGATTGAGGATTATAATGAGGATATGGATTTGTCTCACAAACCACTTATTCATAATAGGGGTCTCGAACAAAGTCAATTAATGAAGCCATTCTATCTTAACTTAGATTGTACATGGTTCTACCATAAGTGTAATGAGACATATCCATATTAATTATAAATGCTCTATGAAAATCATAGAGTTCTAAAAACTCATAAAAATGATTTCCAAAGGACAAATGGTTCAAACTTGGTCTAACTTGGTATAGGAGAGATGTATCTCTAAAATTTTCTATCCTAAAACATAGTATAAAACAATCTAACTTCAAATGTCTCACACAAATGGTCAAGTAGATGAAATAAAATCAAAATGCTAAACTCTAGGTTCAAAGTGTTCCAAACAAGTTTAAACGAGGAAACATAAAGGTTTTTAGGTCTTTTGGCCAAATTTGGTGTCAAAATCTAGGCTCAAACAAAGGCATGTGCTAGGAATTTTGGCAAAACAAGCACGAAAGCTTGACTTAAAAACAAGGTGAGATTTAATCTAACAAATCTAAAACACTTTGGAATAGACTAGGCATTTGACTTTAGATATGAACTTTGACCAAATTAGCATAAGGCATGAACAAAAGGTATTTGGAGATAGATTGTTTTCCCCCAAATCTAGGCACAAAAATAGTTTTCACAGTAGGTAAAGAATTAACCCAAGTTGCACAACACAAAAGATAAAGATTAGTTTCTAGGCCCAAATTACACAAGGCATAAATAGAAATCAATCAATGTTTAGATTTGAACTTGTCAAGGTTAATTGAAGACTCGACTTAGGAAAAAATAGGTTTTTTTTGTCACCAAATATTATATACTAGGGATATATGATATGATTTCACTATGAGGGGGGGGGGTTATAAACATGATCTAACCAGTATATACACGGGAATGCATGAAACTTGTCAAGATGTTTCATGATTTTAGATTAATCATTTAGACCTTACAAGGCCTCCCACTTGAAGTTTTCATCTTCTCACTAACTTGTTCACTATGCCAATTTGGACTGGCCAAGAGGAAGGTTTTATTAGAGGCACTTGTGAGCTTATATGAAGCATAAAAATACATATTAAGAGTTAGGATAAGTCCCCATCTCTCTCCCAAAATGATTTTAATCTTTTGAAACCATTCCATACCTACAAAACACATAAAACTATGAAGAAAATCCATTTTCTACCCTATCTGTATAAGTAAGGTATGATTCAAGCTAATGGGAAGGAACCCTAAAGAGTCATTTTCAAGACCAAATCATATCCTAAGGCATTATATCCCTCTTATATGCCTCTCCTTCTTCAGTTTTCTCATCGGGTCATTACCAAGGGTTTTAGAGGGTTTAAAGATGTTTTGGCCCTTAAGGATTGTTCATATAGTCTTGATGTCCAAACTTATAATAAATGCCACTAAATCCTTGTTAGGGACGTTATCCAACTTTTCATAAATCCTTAAGCTTCCATGTTTAGTTTTTGTACACATATGAACTTCTAAAATTGTCCTCTCGAGCTCATTTCTTCATTCTGTATAGGCTTGAGTTGATTTAAACCAAAATATGGTTTATCTATGACCTAATATGCATTAAAAAGGTTAAAACACACCTTATAACTCCCCATTAAGGTTTTAAAATGTTTTATAATGTCTACCTAGTGCTAGAGGTGAGATTTGGATCCTTTTAGACACTAGTCCTAATCAAGACCTATTAGGTATGCCTACATACCTATTGGTTTAGACCACCTTGCTTGGTCTCAAGAATATATGAAACTTTTATCATGATTATTCATGTCTAATAAAACTCTATACATATTTATTAAAGGTCTCATTAACCTCTATCTCACCCTTTCATCACTTTAATGACCCACTTACAGGGTTTAGCCTCCTGGGAGTGCCCTATGTCTGAGATTAAATATATGGCATTTAAACTATTTACCTAGACAAAATAATGGTATGAGGGATTTAATTATGTCTTAAGGACCACATTTATATATTTTTTATATCTTGGTTACCTCAATAAGTCTAATAAACATCTCAAAATCTTAGGCAGATTCATTGAAACTTGATTATGCAGGATTAAACTATGACTATAGGTGTACTTTGGAGATTGGACCATTTTATGCCCTATTTCCACTACATGAGAGCCTTATGAGATGTTTATTATCACTTCATATTTTTTATCATTCATATCACACTTCAAAAATTTGCCAAATTCTCTATTGCATTCCCTTCACTTGACTTGTCTTAAGTGGTTGACTATGTGTGACGATGTGTCACCTTAGAAAAGAGGTGCATGTAGGTAGTACCTACATGGTTGGACAATGTATACAATGTTATATATATTATTAATGTATATAAATTACATTTTAAATTAATATAGACTTATCAAGTCATGCCTATGCTATGCCAATATCTAAATCACTATGTTTTAATTCACTATCATGCTATAGTTGATTATAGCTGACCAGTTTGGAGCAAGCAGGGTTCCTATAGGTGAATTTTAACTCTTTGGATCTTAAGTCACATTATATAGGGTTTATTTAGATATTTAAATCAACTTTGATCAATAATTTCTCATGTCTACTGGTTTAACTATCAAATTTTGATTTGCAAGAATGTTGATTGCTTTGTCAGGCTATAGGTAGATTTATTAAGAGTATGAGTACACTTTTAGGTGACCAAATAGGTCAATACCCTGATATATAACCTTATTTTATGATATTAGAGTATCAAATTCCTTTATTATCTTAATGAGGTCATTTGACATGAATGTGTGCTCTTATACTGCCATATTGGACTATGAAGGTCATTTGAGGTTCAAAAACTATATAAAACACTAAAATGTTACAATAAACAAATGCATGACTTTGAGACCTCCATTACATCACTTTTGGGACCAAACACCCACTTTCCTTTTTATATATAATGCCATTTATGAAGGCTATAATATGGGAGCATTTGGATTCCTCTAGACTCCTTTCTACACTATTATATGACATCACCAAAAATGGTTGGGGCTCTATTTTGAAGCTTTAAGGAACTTGATCCATAAACTTGGTTTCTACATATACATTTATTCTTCAAACCTTATTTCCAGTTCCTTTGGATTCAACATGGTTCCCATGACACCCTCAACATTATAATAATTGAATTAAGGTCTCAAAATATATTCAAACATCTTTTTGCAACATTTCAAGTCTTTGTGGGAACCACTTATAGGTGGACAATTTAGTATATAGGAAATAAATGTAGATGTGAGAAATATACATGTTGCATGGGATTTCAACTAGTCTTATATCTTCTCAAGATCTCCAAATGAATCTATTATACCTCATGGGATCTCAAAATAGTTCAAATTCTTCACTTCAATGTGATTAGTCTTCCATAGGGAACTTGTATATGCACACTAAATGGTGTATAAAAATGAAGCAGATCAAGTTTTCTATCCACCATCAAGATCATTTGACCTAGAATCTCTCCTACTAGTCATATCATCAAAAGACTTGTTGACTAGTTTCATATGCCTAATGGAGAGATGGAGAAGAGAAATGGTTTTAGCCCATTTTTGGCACTTCTAAAGTAGATCAATCATTTAAATGGATTCAAGGAAGCTGAAGGGTCACTGCATTATCTTTTCCCATGTGACACTCTCCTCCATAGGTTGTAAAACTACCAAAAGTCCTTCTTTTTCACTTGTTTTATTGATTTTTAGTTAGGAACATGTAAGTTTCAGTTATTACTAACATTATTGACAAGGAATATGACATATTATATGTTGGATGGAAGTTTGGAACACTTGGACATCTTTTAAAACCATACCACCTTCATTTATGACCCTTAAGTGACATAAAATATCATAAGGGCTAAATTGGACTATGAAAAAGCTAGAAACATATTAAATGACAATAAATAATATCATGACACACACTATATCATGATAATAAATCCCTATATCAAGTTTTAGACTATAGGGGTTGACTTATTTTGACTTATGGTCAAAATAGTCAACATTCTTGGTGATTTCCAAAAGGTGGTATGCTTACTATGCCAAGAATAGTAGCCTAATCCTATCCATTGGGTTATGGAGTCACCTATACACTAGTTTGACACTCAATTTTCCCTTGAAAATACACCAAACATAAAATAAATACACACAAAACTAGACATTCCAAAAGGAAATAGACATGTGTTCCCAAGAACACTTATGGAAACACACACACAACTGAAAGAAAGACACACACCTAATATAATATTTATATGACTAACCCTAATTTCCTCAATAATATGGCTTTAAATGTATCCCATTCATAGGGATAAGCATCTCTTCTCCACTCATCCTTGATAATTAGAGAGAGTTGATTTTTTTGCACTTGATGATGACATATGGTCCACTCCATAAGGTATAAAATTTGGTATGTCTCCCTAGTTTTTCTCTATCTTCATCCCATTTCAACACTATGTCACCTTCTTAGAATGTTCTTGGATTTAACTTCTTATCAAAAAAACTCTTCATTATTATTTGGTGATGTTTCATAGCGTGGTGAGCCTTGTCTCTATTATGTTTCAACTCCATTAATTCTGTCAACCTCACCTCCATTGGAGTGTTCCCAATTAATTCTAGTTGATGTGCCAACTCCAAAGCTTGTATCTCTTGGGATATAGACAACCTAGCCTCCATTTCATAGACAAGAATAAAAGGAGAATTCCCTATTCACATCTTTGGAGTTATTCTATCAGCCCATAGGGCTGTCTTTAATTTAGTGTTCCAAGCCCTTTGATTATCCTTCAAAATTTTCTTGATGATTCTTATAAAATTCTTGTTAATGGATTTATCCAACCCATTACCTTAAGTGTAATCATTAAATGAAGTACTCAAGTCTATGTCATTTCTATTTTCCAAATTAGTTGTCCTAAAACCCATGAAATAAATTGAATTATTTTAAATGATGGTAGAAAGAGTGTCAAACCTTATCATGATACTTTCATATAAATCTAAGATAACATTCTCATTATCTTCCTTCAATTCCACTACCTCAACCCACATTGTGAAATAGTCAATTATTATGAGTATCCATTTGTGACCAACACTTGATGGGGGGGTTATCATGCCAATGAAATCAATACCCCATTGCATGAAAGGTTGATCTACTTGTATAGGCCTCAAAGGTAAAGCTAAAAGATTATATTTTCCCATAAAGGAAGCACATTGCACACAACATATCACCCAAGAATATCATTCTTTGAAGAGGTTAGGAAAATAATATCCTACCCTCAAGATCTTGGCAGTTGTGGTTCTTAGGAAAAAATGACCTCCTACTATTCCATCATGGAACTTTTCAAGCAACACTCCAAAATGATCATTGTCAATGCATATCAATAACATTACATTAGTGTCCCTTATAAAAATCACACCATTTATAAGACAATAAGGAATAGCTTGCATTATAAATTACCTCCTTTGGGATCTACTCATACCATTAGGATATTCACCACTTGGAATAAATCTAATAACATCTTATGTCCAACTTTGTAGAGTCAAAGAAATAGCTAGTAGGGAGCAATCATGATTGACTAAAGCCTCTTATTTTGACTGATGGAGGTCTAAATATAGATTTTCACATATAACTTTACCCCTTATCAACTTTTTCACTTTGATATCAACATCATATTCCATTACCTTACTAATCCACCTAGCCTTCTTCTCACTAAGGTCATTGCTCAAAATAAACTCTTTAGTACTAGGATGAGAGACCATGATATGAATCCTAGTATTTTAAACCATATGCCTAAACTTATTTAGTCCTCTTACAATAGCAATGACTTTTTTTTCACAAATGTGTACTTGAATTCATAATATTTCAAACATTGACTAAAAAATAAAATTGATTGTTTCACACCTTCATCATTATTTTGCATTAGCATAGTTGAGATAGTATCAAGGTTATAAAATGAATAAAACATGAAGTATTTAGAAAAATTAGGGTTCAATAGTAAGACCTTGTGAAATTTCTTTCTTAATGGATTCAAAACTACTCTTACCTTCCTTAGTCCAAGATAATTCTTGGTTAATCTTGATCATGGTTGTGATAGGTTTCACCAAAGATGTAAAACTAGGTATGAACCTCCTTAAAAATTTTATCTCTCCTAAGAAACTTTGGAGTGCTTTATTATGCAAGGACAATGATAGGCCTATAATAGCTTCTATTCTTTTAAGATTAATAGTAAAATCATCTTTGGAAATAATATGTCCTAAGAGCTTACCTTCATGGACATTAAAGATGCATTTTTTGGGGTTGAGAGATACTCCATACTACCTAAATATTTAAAACACTTTCCTTAGGTGTTTGATATGCTCATTATCATCTTTAGATAACATTATTATATCATCTATATAAACTAATAATATTTCATTTATTAAACATTTGAAATCCATGTCCATTGCTCTTTGAAAGGTGGCACCAATGTTTGAAAAACCAAAGAGCATCTTCCTATAAGAAAATATTCTAGTTATAACCAAAATATCCATCTAGGATAGAAAAATGTTTATAACCTAAAAAAATTCACAAAATTTGCTCCATTGAGGGTAAAGGATAGTGATTTTTGAGTGACACTCTATTAAGATCTCTAAATTCCACACAAAGTCTTATCTCCCCATTATTATTTTTAATAGGCACAATGTTATCTAACCATGTTGAATTCTTGATAGTAAAAATTATTTTAGATTCAAGGAGTTTGGTAAGCTCTACCTTCATGAGTTATTCAACCTTGGGATTGATGGGCCTTTATTTTTGCCTAACTGGTTTAACTCTAGGTTTTAATTATATGTAATGGTATGATAAGATAGGATAAAACTCTTTTAGGTCTTTATACTCCCAAATAAATATGTCATGAAACTCTCTAGACAAATCAATGAATGCTTGCTTCTCTAATGTAGAACACACCTTGCCTAGTTTGAGGAGTTTGTCTTTGAAGATCAATACCCTTTCATAGTTATCCTCTTTTGTATACATACTCAAATTTTCATTATTATTGTGATAATATTCATTAAATATTATTTGTAAGGTCACCAAGCCCTTAGGTATCTTTTTTGTTTTTATTTGCACAATTTGATCATCAAATTATTCTTGGAGTCTCTTTGATTTCTTGAGGAAAACTTAGCTTCATTTTTAAAAGAAGTATGCAATGTGGTTGTCACTCTCAAACACTTTTCAAGACACTTAATTATTATATATGGAAGGTCTGATAATGATCTTGATGTGATATTTGTTCACCTTCTCTTTTATGGTAGTTGGTGTATCAAATTGTGTTCCTATGGCAACTAGTCTATCAATATGATTATACTACTCCCTTGGGATTGATTGTATGTTGAATACATTAAAGTTTTCAATAAAATCCCATAAACTATGATTATATGACTTGAGTAAATGGTTATTGGAAGAAACTAAATTCCTAACTTGATCTACAACCAATTCACTATCTCCATATACTTGAAAATTCTTGATTCTTTTTCTCCTTGTCCATTGAAGGCCATAAATCAAACCTTCATACTCAACCACATTATAAGTTCAACTAAAATGGAACATATATGAAGAATAGTATTGTTATTTATATGGGGAAATCAACATAACACTAAATACTACACTA
The DNA here is from genome assembly GCA_037957365.1 of Torreya grandis. Lineage (NCBI taxonomy): Eukaryota > Viridiplantae > Streptophyta > Pinopsida > Cupressales > Taxaceae > Torreya > Torreya grandis. Next base: position 689,410 of record JARHVA010001289.1, read on the forward strand.
ATATTACTTCTTGAGCCATCAAAAAACATTTTCCACATTCCATCATCATCACCTTCTTCTTTGGTAAGTAGGGGTGTTGGTATTCCTTCATCATATAGACAATACACTCATAAATTAGTTTCCTCCATGAATAATAAGTGTCATTATTATAGGTTATATTAACATAAACATCAAGGAACAAATCAAAAATGACTTCAATCTTGGAATAAGTACCATCATCCATAATAGAATCCTTTTCCTCATATATTACACAATTCAAATTTGAACTTATTTCAACATAGGACTCAATGTGAGAACTTGCAAGAGGATAAGTTATTTTTTCTACCTTTATCCTTATCATGTACTAAATCCCAATAAGGACTAGTCAAATAAGAGGTATCCAGCTATCTTGGCCATAAAATCTCTTGAAAGGCAGATTAGAAAATGATCAATAAGGTCAACAATACCAATGTCTTGAAGGATGGAAAAACTAGGACAATCATGGAGGAAGACCTTCAAGTTTTTGATCAACCCTAACATCTAGGTAGGTGAACTATATAATTTAAGAAATAATTTTCTATGGGGTTAATATTTGAGGTGGCCCAAATTATTAGCTAAAACTTTGGGCATGACTTATGTAGAATTACCACTATCAACTATGCAATTATGGACTAGTTTATCACCCACTATGCAAGTGAGGTAAAATGGTGGAGGTTTTTCAGATTTAGTATATGGTTTGATAATTTTTTTAGGGAAATTTGTAAAATTTACATGACCATGAATATTTTTTGGAGATGAATGACTAGTAGGGATAGTGGATAGCTATTTTTGTAGGAGTTATTTTTAGCTAGGCATATAAAAGACATACCAAATGGAAATGGATGTTTTGGTATTCTTCAAGGAGTCTAAAATATTTAGAAAAGACATAAATACTTTTTATTTGTCCTTTGGAGGCAAGGAAGTGCTTAGAAATTTATGATCTGGATTAATTTGAATAGGCCTTCCAACATTCTAATTTGGAGGAGGTGTAGGAGTGTTTAGGACTGCCATGCTTGTATTCATGCCTTACTACCTTATAAAAGGGTCACATGAACTTTTAGGACCATTATTATCACTTCATAAATAATTACTCTTATCTATAGTGTTGTATTCAATATAAGTTCTTTGATTGAACACAAAAGTGTCTGCAAATAGGAAGTTGGTAAAGATTTTTCCTTGAGGATGCCCACCCTCACTTATTTACATCATAACTTCATCTTTAGTTGATAGGAGAGGAGTGAATCATCCTTTAAAAACTAGGGATTTATATCCACATTAATAATCATCCATGAATTATCTTTATTTCCAATCTTCTCCTTGCACCAAGTTGTTATACACTGGTACCATCTTTCTTGTATTGGATGTAGTATTGGGATTGTACACATTTGCAAGCATGTTGAAGTTAAGCTACCATTGAAATATTTCTCTCCCATATTATTGACCATATTTTTTCTATTAGCGATAAGGATTTTGATGAGAAACCTGTTGAATATTGTCTTGCCTAAGTTGAGATCTTAGCATTTGAATTTATGAATATTATCCATGACATCATATACCTTCCTAGGAACAACTCTAAGTTTAGTGTTGGCATTAGGAACTTTGGCCACACTTGGAGTATTAGTAGTAATATTAATAAACAAAGGCATAGACACTTTACGAGGTAGCTTTTCACCTTGAATGAGGCCATTCTAAGTTCTAATGGCAAGTTCATATTCTTTAAGAAGAGTGAAAGCACCCATGAATTGAAGCATGATGGTAATGTCAGTACCAATGGCTCTCAAATATGTATTTAACATAAAGCTAGTAGGTGGTATCATTAGAGGATGCAATATATACCAATTATTTTAAAACCTTTCATTAAAGTTATGCATTATTTCCTTGGGGAATATTTTGATCACACTAAGCTATTGTATGAGATAATTATGGTCACTTTCATCTTCAAATATTGAATTTAGAAACACTCCAAAGTCATCCCATGATGTGATGTACCCACTAGGCAAAGTCCTATATAAATCAAATGACTTCACTCTAGGGTACATGGAAAGGAGTCTATGGTAATATTATCTTTAGTGACATTGTGAAAACTACAAAAATTGGAGATATCCCTGATGTGTTCACTGGGTGTGGCATGACCTTCACCACTAAATATAGGCACAATCTTTATAGCATTAGGAGGAATGGCATCATAGGCATAAATTGTTGGGGATCAACCAACAATGGATTACACTTATGAAAGCAATCAATGCGGAAATAAATCAGATAGATAAGTAACTGAAATGATAAATAGCACAGAACAAGATATACAAGAAAACACCCTGAAAACTTGTATTAAAAACTCTTTACAATAGGAATACAAATGAAGAACTTTGTTCTTCCACACCTCTCTCAGATGCACACAAGATCTCTCACTAGATCTCTATTCCTCAAGAGCTCTCACTAAAAGTACAGTCCTTCAAACATTCACAATGTTCTACTTCGTACTCAATTACACTCTCTCATTCACTTCATCATCTTACAATAGCTTAGAAGATCTCTCCTACATATAGAAAATAGGAAACTTAAGCATGCTCTTACAAAAAACAGTTAAGCCTCTTCAACAAGGGCTCTAAAGATAACATTGCTAACAATAGAGACGCGAGCATGAGTCTACAACTCAAACTCATCATGCAAACACTTGCTTCTGTCCTTGGAAATAGCTCTCTGGACACGCAGGTAACCGACGTCGGTTCCTGTCTGTTCACCTGTGACCGTCGCCGGCCGACCATACTGCCGACGTCGGCGCCTCTGAACTGCAACTGACCGATGTCGGTCGCTCCTGACCGACGCCGGCGTCTGTGTAGACCCAAACCTATTTGTCTATGCTCCATGGTGAAGCTTTTAGCTCCACATACCTAACAATCTCCCACTTGGAGATAAACCAGCTGCACCAATACCTGTACAGCAAGATCTTCTAGCTCCTCCATCTTCAACTCAATCGTGAAGACCAACAGAAGTTGAATGAAGATTCAACTTCTCCTTAGTAACTGGCTTTGTTAGCATATCCGCAGGATTCATGTCTGTATGGATCTTCTCCAGCTTCAACTCACCATCTTCCAATACCTGCCGTATGAAGTGGTACCTTAGCTGTATGTGCTTGGTTCTAGAATGGAAAGCTGAGTTCTTAGCCAAGTGGATTGCGCTTTGACTGTCACTATGCAATCTGCAACTCCCATGCTCCCTTCCAAGCTCTTCCATGAACCGTGTCATCCATATCATTTCCTTGCTAGCTTCTGTAGCTGCAATATATTCTGCTTCTGTAGTTGACAAGGCTACAACCTTCTGCAACTTAGAAATCCAACTAACTGCCGTTCCACCTACAGTAAAAACATAACCTGTGGTGCTCCTCCTGCCATCCAAATCCCCTGCCATATCTGAATCTACATAGCCATGTAGAGACGTATCTGAACCTCCATAGCATAAGTGTCTGCTGCTGGTTCCTCTCAGATATCTAAGGATCCATTGTACTGCTTTCCAATGTTCCTTTCCTGGATTGGCCATATACCTGCTTACTACTCCCACTGCTTGGGCAATATCTGGTCTAGTACACACCATTGCATACATCAAACTTCCTACCGCGGAAGAATATGGAACCTTGTTCATGTACTCTACCTCATCATGTGAATTGGGACATTGTTCTTTACTTAACTTGAAATGTCCTGCCAAAGGTGTGCTTACCGGTTTCGCATCCTGCATGTTGAACCGTTTCAACACCTTGTCCACATAATCTTCTTGAGACAATATCAACCTGTGATTTTCTCTGTCTCTCTTAATGCTCATGCCAAGGATCTTCTTAGCTGCTCCCAAATCCTTCATGGCAAACGTTTGAGCTAACTTCTCCTTAAGCTCTGAGATGTCCTGCATGTGAGACCCTGCAACCAGCATGTCATCTACATACAACAATAGAATAATGTATCTACTGTTATCAAATCTCTTAAAGTATACACAATGGTCTGATTGACACCTACTGAAACCATGCTCAGTCATAAACCTGTCAAATTTCAAGTACCATTGCCTTGGAGCTTGCTTGAGGCCATACAAGCTTTTCTTTAACCTGCACACTAGTTTCTCCTTACCTTTGACCTCGAAACCTTCTGGCTGTTCCATGTAAATTTCCTCATCTAAATCTCCATGAAGAAATGCTGTTTTAACATCTAGCTGCTCGAGATGCAAATCCTCAAAAGCAACCAAAGATAGTACAACCCTTATAGAAGTCATCTTAACAACTGGAGAAAATTTTTTGCCAAAGTCAATACCTGGCTTTTGTGCAAACCCTTTTACAACCAATCTGGCCTTGTATCTCATCTGACCATCCTCACCTTCCTTCAACCTGTAAGTCCACCTGTTCTTCAGTGTTCTCTTACCAGCCGGCAATTCAACCAAATCCCATGTTTGGTTCTCTCTTAAGGACTCCATCTCCTCAATCATGCCATGCTCCCACTTACTCCTGGACTCCACCTGTAAAGCTTCTTCAAAACTTTCTGGTTCTCCACCATCGGTTAGCAATAAATAATATAAAGAAGGAGAGTATCTAATTGGAGGCTTACTTACTCTTTCAGACCTCCTGATTGGTGTCTTGGACTCGTTTTCCACAATCTGTCCACCCAAATTTTCTGACAGTGACCGACCTCGGCCACCTGTAGACCTGTTACTGGCCGACGCCGGTTCCTCCTGGCCGACGCCGGTGCCTGGTCTGCCGACGTCGGTCTCTGTATGACCGACATCGGTTTCTGTACTGCCGACGCCGGTGCCAAACTTGCCGACGTCGGTCTCTGTGTTTTCCTGTAAGTGATTATTTCTTTTTCCCGCGAGCTCATTTTGGACCATAACTTCGTCCAACTCATTATTGCTCTGCCCAACTTGATCTAGCTTCCTTGTCTGATCACTGTACATCACCCTTTCGTTGAAAACAACATCACGGCTCCTGATTACCTTGTTAGTTCCTAGATTCCAAAATCTGAAACCAAAATCATCTGAGCCATAGCCTATAAACGTGCACCTCATAGACTTAGCATCTAGCTTCTTTCTATTTTCCTTATCTATGTGCACAAAGGCTTCACAACCAAAAACTTTGAGATATGAAAGATCAACCTTTTTACCTGTCCATGCCTCTTCTGGAATTCCACCATCCAGAGCTGTAGAGGGTCCTCTATTGATCAGGTACACTGCGGTGTCAACTGCTTCTGCCCAAAACTCTAAGGGCAACCCTGCATGCAATCTCATACATCTAGCACGCTCCATAATAGTCCTGTTCATCCTTTCAGCAATACCATTCTGCTGAGGTGTCCTTGTAACCGTCCTTTGCCTACGGATCCCATTCATGTAACAATACAATTTAAACTTAAGACTGCAGAACTCACCACCATTATCGGATCTCAAGCACTTTAATCTTTTGCCTGTTTCATTCTCAACCATGGCTTTCCATATCTTAAAGGTCTCAAAAACATCAGATTTCTTTTTAATATAGTAGATCCATACCTTTCTTGTGGCGTCATCTATGAATGTAACATAGTACTGTGATCCGCCAATAGAGGCTACGTGAGCCGGTCCCCACACGTCTGTGTGAACAAGCTGCAACTTTTGCCTTTTCTTAGTAGATCCAGTCTTTAGAAAACTAACCCTTTTCTATTTTCCAAACACACAATGCTCACAAAATTCTAGATCCATACTTTTCAAATCTGAAAGCATACCTTTAGACTTCAGGATAGACATCCCCTTCTCACTCATGTGGCCAAGCCTTGAGTGCCACAATTTAGCATCCACATCTGAAGTAGATAAAACTGAAGGAGATTTGTTAGTAATACAATTACACAAATAGAGAGTACCTTCTCTCTTACCTCTGGCCATAACAAGTGCACCCTTGGTCACTTTCCAAGAATCTGCTGTGAGAGTTACTATACAACCCTCATCACCAAGCTTACCTGCAGAAATCAGATTTCTCTTTAAACTAGGAACATGCATCACATCCCTCAACACCCATGTGTTGCCATTCTGCATCTTTAGCTGCACTTTACCTTTGCCAATTATCTTACAAGGCTCATCATCCCCTAAGTATACTATTCCAAAATCTCCATGGACATAGTCACTAAAATATTCTCTGTTAGGGGTAGCATGGAAAGACGCACCAGAATCTAATACCCAAGATTCTATGTTATTATGCAAAGAGAAAATAAGAGCATCCTGTGCAATACCTGCAACCTTTGTCTCTTCCTTTCCTTCGTGCTGATTGTCCTCCTTAGGCTTTGACCAGCAATCTCTGCTTATGTGCCCCAACTTTCCACAGTTCCAACATTGTGGCCTTCTGCCATTCCTGGATTTGGATCTGCCTCTTCCCTTAGACTTAGATCTTGATCTCCTCTTGCTCCTTTCTTTTTGCCTTCCTCTGCTCTCAAAATTTAAAGCGTTCCCGGATGTCCCAGAAGTCTCTTCTGTGCTTTTCCTGCGTATTTCCTCATTCAAAATAACACTAACCACATCCTCTACTTTTAAAATATTCGAAGCAGAAGCAGTATTAGAAACTGCCATTACCAAGCCATGCCAGCTTTCAGGCAAAGAACATAAAATTAAAAGAGCCTTTATTTCATCTTCAAATGAAATATTAACAGAACTTAACTGATTAACAATACCATGGAAATCATTCAGGTGATTAGAAACAGATCCACCTTCTTGCATATGCAAATTAAACAACTGCTTCATTAAATATACCTTATTTGAAGCGGAGGGTTTTTCATACAAATTAGCTAACGTGGTCATTAACTCTACCGTAGTTTTTGCCTGTGACAAATTGGATATCACAGTGGAGGCCAGACTCAGTCTTATAGAACCAAGAGCCTTTCTGTCAAGAACTTCCCATTCTTCATCCTCCATGTCCTTGGGCTTCTTTGCTATCCCACCTAACAGTAAGTAAAGATCCTTCTGATACAGATAGTCCTCTATCTGCATTCTCCAGTGCTGATAGTTCTTGCCATTAAACTTTTCCATTCTCAACTTACTTTCCTCTGCCATTGCTTCTCCCACTCAAACAGAAATCCCTGTGAGCAACCTGTAATCCGAACACACTACACAGATCTGAACCACCTGTTAGTGAACCTGAGCTCTGATACCACTTATTGGGGATCAACCAACAATGGATTACACTTATGAAAGCAATCAATGCGGAAATAAATCAGATAGATAAGTAACTGAAATGATAAATAGCACAGAACAAGATATACAAGAAAACACCCTGAAAACTTGTATTAAAAACTCTTTACAATAGGAATACAAATGAAGAACTTTGTTCTTCCACACCTCTCTCAGATGCACACAAGATCTCTCACTAGATCTCTATTCCTCAAGAGCTCTCACTAAAAGTACAGTCCTTCAAACATTCACAATGTTCTACTTCGTACTCAATTACACTCTCTCATTCACTTCATCATCTTACAATAGCTTAGAAGATCTCTCCTACATATAGAAAATAGGAAACTTAAGCATGCTCTTACAACAAACAGTTAAGCCTCTTCAACAAGGGCTCTAAAGATAACATTGCTAACAATAGAGACGCGAGCATGAGTCTACAACTCAAACTCATCATGCAAACACTCGCTTCTGTCCTCAGAAATAGCTCTCTGGACACGCAGGTAACCGACGTCGGTTCCTGTCTGTTCGCCTGTGACCGTCGCCGGCCGACCATACTGCCGACGTCGGCGCCTCTGAACTGCAACTGACCGACGTCGGTCGCTCCTGACCGACGCCGGCGTCTGTGTAGACCCGAACCTGTTTGTCTATGCTCCATGGTGAAGCTTTTAGCTCCACATACCTAACATAAATATGGATTGGATTATTAGTATTAAAGATATGGAAGGCATGTTACCTATCCATGATAGATTATATTTATTAAAGTTCTTCACTTTTTTAGATAGTAAAATCCTTTTGCTCTTCAAAGGGTAAATTAGGTTGAGGGTATTGAACTTCAAGAGGAAGTTCGAGTTTGAATAGGTGGATTTATAAGATTGAGAACTCTACTATATGATGACCTAGTAAGGACCATGAAGTATGAGAGAAAATTTATGAAAAAACAATGGTCTAAAACCATATTTTACCTTGAATGGAGTCACCAAATGCTGATTAACACACCAATTTATAATTGACATTGTCAAGACCAACATTCACCTTGAAAAGTTATCTTGAGAATAATGGGTCCCACTCGGTATGCTAGAACTATTGTCACCAAATCTTGTACCCTAGAATAGGTTATTCAAGCCTTTTATATATTTGGGCAACATGGGAATACTTTTAGTATGTGGTTTTACCTATATTAAAATTATAACTCTAGGTTTTAGGGCTAGGTCCCTAAATTTACCTTGAAATTCTTATCACTTAACTAATTATCTATGGGAAAAGAGATAGAAATTTGCATAAAATAAAACACTATAAGGGGGTGATACACCATAATTTTTTCCACAAGATCATCATACTTCTTTCACTATTAAATAAGACCTACAAACCAACTTCAAAGCCTTAAGATGTTCTAACATAAGTGTTTTAATATAGGGGTGATATGCATGAGACCACTAAAGTTAAGTAGACCAGGGATCAAATTATTAAATACAAGGACTTTTTGACACTTTAAGGAAGAATAAAAAATTAAATACACTCTATGTGACCTATTAGAAAGAGAATTTATTACACAAGACATGAAAAGATAATGAAAATCAAGGATATAATCACTAGACTTAACCATTCATCACTCTGCACACTTAAATAAGATGTTTATGAACTCAAAACTAGATTTAATTTATTATTCAAAAGAAAAATATGATATTAAAATAGTAGGGCTTTATCATACTAGGTGTGGTATTATTCTACAAGAGCCAAAATGGCTACTACTTACAGAATTTGAGAGAGGAGAGAAGATAATGAAGTCCAAGAGTCACTAGAACATGTGTCAAACTAAGAGAAAGAGTTACATCTATAGGATAAAGGAATATGGAACAAACCATGAAAGGTATACTTGGAAAAATGTCCCTCAAAACATGAAACTCTTGAAATGTGGCATAGGATTCCTCATTTACTTACCTAGAAACTTCCTTCATCATTTGGCCTCCTTGGAATGATATACAAAAGACTAGTGATAGATGAGATGATTGAAATATTAGGGTGGGGTTATAAACATTTTACAATATTCATTGGAGGTGTCCCTAATCACCAATATTCTTTTGGCTAAGTGTTCTCACTTCCAACATTCAAAATCACTCATCTATCACACACCCTTCACACTTGGCATCAAATAGGTGTTTAGTTTTTCAAACTGTTTGTACAAGATAATGCATGAAACTTTTCAGTAAGTCCACATCCTCTAGAATTCATTTCATCAACTATATTATATAAATAACCTTAAATAAAAGTAAAACCTAAGGGGTGTGGGGTTTAGCAAGAAAAATAATATAGTCAAGTTCTTAATAATGGTTCATAAATCATAGGTAACCATTTTCTAAACTCTTTCCATGAAAATGAATCATACCAAGTGTAATATCCACCACCAAAATAATTTGACCTAAAATCTCTCATACCTAGAAGATTTGGTGATAATAGTTTCTTTGATCAACAAGCTAGACAAAGGTGAATGCCATGTTGGAAGCATGACCACTGAGAGGGGGGATGAATCTAGTCAAAACTCTTATTTCAATTCCATATATCATTCATTTATTATTCAAATAGATCTAGAGATATAACAATGCATAATCAATCATTCATATGAGCATGAAATAAGAACATAACACATGAACATAAGATCTATGTATTAAACCCTCATGGGGGATAAAATCCACTAACAAATATCTTGGACTACAATCCTATAAGAAATGAATCCAAAATTTTTGAGGCACCAACCCCTTACTAGTCAAGCACTAACTCAACTAATCCTTTAACAAGCATTAGATTTCAAAGAGGAACCAACCCCATAGGTAACTTGGAACCAACTCAGTCACATAGAAAATTTGATCACATATAGATACCTATCTATCCATTAACTAATTATTATCTCCATATTTTATTATTAAAACTCTTTTATCTCTCTCAAATAGCTTATTAGGTTGTCTCACTCAACTAGCCCTTTCCTTGGCATAATTAAGTCATATAAACTTAATCATCACATGTAAACACACAATTATATATTAAATAAATATTCACCACACATATATAATGGTCTTCAAATCCTCTACCTGGTTTCTAAAACTCTAAATCATTCGCTCATGTACTCAATATTCTAACTAGTCAATTAGGCCTATTAGACCTTCTCTTTATACTTGACTCTTGATCTTGCCCATCTTGGTCAGCCAAGAACCTTACCATAATTTTATCAACCTTGGAATATATATAAAAAAAATTCACAAGTTAATCCCCCACTACATAGGTAGATCACCACCCATAAAGGTCAAAACCACCATTAGGCCTAATAGAGACCTAATGCAATTAGGCCTTCTCAAGGCACATGTTTCACCTTGATCATATTTGAACATCATGAACCTCAAAATATACATGAAAAAATTCATACACACTTAAATTATACCCATAAAAATCTCACATTAGGCCCCCAACAACATTTAGCTTATTTTTCTTCTTGAACCACACAATTAGGTCTACTCATAATTAGGCCTTCTCACTGCCAGAAAGTCTATCTGACAAATCTGATGCATAAACTCAAAATTTACACAAAAACTCATAAAAAAATAACATGTATAGAACCTACATGACTTTATTTTCATCACCAAGTCCATTATATTTCATAATACAATGCAAAAGACCTCAAATGGATCATCTTCATATGTTTACTCAAAACTGCACACAAACCTTAAGAACCCAATCAAGAACTTTTGACTTTTCACACATTTATATGCATTTATAATGAATAAAAATGTATTAAAATGAACATATGATACTTATATAACAAATTAATTTGAATTTTATTATTAAAATCTATGCAAAAATACGTAGGAAGATCATTCTCACTCATACACATAAAACTGCCTATAGCTCTAAAAACATAGTCATGAAGATCAAGACTTAAAACACATATGTGAACATTTTAATGAAATTATAATAGATTTATATTATTATTAATAGTAATTATAAAATATTTAAATAAATATATTATAAGGTTAAAAATAAATATTGGTCTTATAGACCAATCTCATGCCTTCACCCTACATAGACTTTATTATGTTAGACAGGGCACTTTGAGAACAAAATTTTGCTTGTATGTGAGCATCTTTAAAAATTATAATCAAAGGTAATATGTGATATAGGTATTTAAAAATTAACTCATGAAATTATACCCATCCCTAATCTCATTTTCACTTCTCCCTATTTTTGTCACTATTTTCCTCATTAGGGTTATTTAGTGATAGGTCAAATTTTATGATTGGTTTAGCATATTTAAGGTCTACAAACTGATTATAAACTTACATAGGTACAAAATAAAAGTATCACACATCATACTAAAATCATTTTCATACTTTTACCTGGTTAACCCTACCTTCTACATCAAAAACTTGAGAAATAAGGTTTTTCTTGTAGCTTTCACTCACTCTTCTGATAAACCAATGCAACCTAGAAAAACTGAGAAGCGTCTTATACATGTTAAAAAAATAAAAATAGGTCGAAAAAACCATTTTAATCCATTTACAAAAATATATTCCATATTAGGTAATAATGAGGGTTTTAAGAGGGTTTGAATGCCTTTCATTCTTAGAAATTGTTCATAAAGGATTGCCCCTCAAATCTAAAACCAATTTTGGGAAATTCAATCTCGGACCCTTCTAAAACTTTCATAAAATTTTCAAGATCTCATGCAAAGGTTTCACATGCCAATGATCATAAGAAAATCCTTCTCGGATCTACAATACCTCATTTTGTGCACATAAAAAACCTTGACACCAATTTTCATGATTTATCCTTTAGGCTTTAAATTCAAACTTGGTAAAAAAAACTTAACATAACCTCTCACACCTCTAAAAAATTCTTATGATCTCTTACACCTTGAGAACTTAACTTGACCCCTCATTAGGTCACGCTAGGTATCTTTGCATATTATCCCTTAAACTATCGATCAGACTTAAACTTTGAACACACCTTAAACCTCTTTTACTATTCTCAAAAACTCATCCTCATGTAATACAACCTCATACCATGCTCAAACACTACCAACCTTATTAACCCAAGTCTCATACTACTCACCTCATTATGTTACTAGGCTTATGCCTTCTCACTAGGTCACTCAATTACATGGATCATGAAATCAAATTCAAGAACAATAAAGCTACCTCATAATGATAGCAATGACACTTTCATAACATCAATGACAACTTCATGCATACCTTAGAACACATTCTCAACAATCTACCCCTTTGTCATTGATGGTAACTACTCATTAATGTCAATTATTTAATTAAGTTTCAATTATTGGGATACATCTCCCCCATATAGATCAATCTCCCCCTTTGACATTAATGAAAAATTAATACCTATAATAAAAATCAATAAATAAGAATAAAGGATCATATCAACAAGATCCCACTATCTCATTGCATACCTTAGACATCTTCTTCTTGACAAATTGATGTGACTTCCCCTTTGACCTCACAACTTGTGCACTTCTTTTCTACTCTTGGTGTTTCACTAAATTTTGTCTATTTTAAGTCTAAAGGAAAATATAAATAAGGATGGGGATAAGTGATTAGAATGAACCTAGATTTGGTTTACACACCATATCCAGACATTGTGAGCACTCCTCTTTGGCTGGAGAGGACTACCTGCAAATAAGAAAACACTAACACAAGATGTTTGTTAGTAGATAGATGAGTGGGCTACCAAGCTACGTTCTTGTTCTAGGAAGGTGAAACTTCCCTAGAGATGACAGCCCACTTTTGAGAAACAAAAGTATAATAAATAACTAAAAGAGAGGTAAAGAGAGATAAAATCACCATTATTAACAACTTGTATGTAACAGAGAGTGATAGGGTGTATGTGAGGTAATTTATTAGTGGTTTAGAAGTTGCTTTGGTAGGTTTTGAAGAGGCTAGTAAATTGACAGTCATCAATGTTAGTAGAAGTGTGACTGATATCATTTATATTGCCAAGGTCGATAGTGAGGTGACCGATGTCAGTTAGGCTACTAAGGTTGGTAGGGGAAATAATTGTCTAAAAAGTTGTAGAAGGCTTTCTTGAGTCTAGGAACTGGTTTGGATTAGGTCAAGGTTGAGAGAGTTATGAGAGGGAGATTATGTCTTGGTTAAGTCTAGTCAGAGGTTTAGTATGCTAGGTAAAGGGGAAATAAGCAAGGAAGCTTTATAACTTCCTCAAGAGGGTATGATCAAAGGTGCATAAAGTAGTACAAGGTAGATATAACAAAATAATAGAATAAATATTTAAACAAACTAAAGTATTAGTGATGTACTTAGCTATGGTAGTCACTAAATGATAAGTGCTAGGTTGATGATCTCTATCAGGGAGTCCAACTGAATATAGAGAGAACAAGCAGGTGTTGTTGGTCCTTAAGAGCTTAGTTATTGATTTTGATTGACTTGCATAGGGTGATTGTAAGCTTGGATGTCAAAAATAGAATGTTAAAAGATTGAATGAGAGTAAGAAATGATTTTGTTAATTTTTTCTACCCTAAACCATAGGTTGGAGTTTGGCTTATATTGTTGATGTTAGTGATCCCGTCGACATTGGCCATGGGTTGACTAATGTCGATGGCCCTAGAGTAGGTAAACCTTTCTATTTTTGGCCTATTTATTTTTATTGTTTGTGTCAAGTGTGACACCCATTATAAAATGGTAAAAATAAGAGGTTACGAAGGAATTAGCTGTTTAGTAATTTAGTTTGAAAGTGGGAATAAGTCTTGGGTAGTTAGGATGAGGAGACTCATCAGGGGAGAATTAGTCATAAGGTGAGGTGGCTAGGTAAGGTGGCAATAAGAGTTTTTAATTAACTCAAGTATTTTAAATTAATTAAATGTGTGAGAGGTAAAAATATGGGTTAGGGAGATTAATTATTATTATTAAAATGATTTTAAAGGGGTTTTGACATAGGGAGTTACGCACATGTGTGTGACATAATTTTAGTGTCTACATTTTCCCCTTTTCATCTTGTAATTTATAATGACATGTTGTAAAAAAAACAAGAGTTAGATGCTTCAAGTATTGGATGAGGTATCCCCCCTCAAAATGGGAATTGATGGAGGAGAAATTGGAATCAGGTACTAGTTTGATAAAAAGGTAATTGGGTGACTGATAGAGAATTGGGCATCACTCCATATGTGTAGGCCACAATGAGCTATAGTCAACAAATTTAAGAACATGCAAGGTTAAGAAGAACTTGGATAGAAGTAATCAAAGCATAGCTTGTAAGTGATAGATAACAGGTCAAATCAATCAAAATTATAGCTCTAATGGTCAATGTGTCCCAGGTATCCAAGGTAGGAACTTCTCGTAGGAAACACAAAAGGGTTGTAGGTGACAAGATGGGCTTTGTTGCCATAAAAAACACCTAAAATATATGCATGTGCATAATAGACAACTATAGTAGAGCATCCTAAGTTGTTAGGACAATAAATTCAAGGGTAGTGTAAAAGGGTCAATGAGTGAGGAAATATTCATGATCTTCAATGTTTTTTTGTCATGGTTGGGGTGATATATGTGATCTCTAATTACCCCAGTGTATGGGTAAAGTTTAAAAAGTTGGGGGTAGTTGGTGGGTAAAAATAGTACTACAATGGTGTTGACATTAGTAAGATATGTTAATATTAGTAATATAAAGTGTCAACATAGTAATATAAAATAGTGCTGATGTTGATAGGCATAAGCACCAGTGTCAGTAGTTTAGGTTTAAAAATGTTGACATCAACAGTTGACCTAACTTGACAAAAGAGGATTTGGTGGCTAACCCAACTCATTTGTAACTTTGTGATGGGAGAGAATAAATAGAGCTTTGAGAGTGATTTAAGATGGTAGTGCAAGGAGGGGACCCAATGGGAGGTGCACGACCATAGGAGCTAGTGATGCCAACCAAGAGAAGATGAAGAGATGAGCTAAGAGCTTATACTAGTTTGATTTGTTTTTTTAATTTTTAGGATAAATGAGAGGTGGGGTTATAAAAAATAGGTGTGAAGGGGGGGATAAAATAGGTTAGAGGAGGTGTAGGATAAGTTAGGGGGAGTTGTGGGTAGTTTTTTAGGGGAAATGTAAAAGGTGGGGTTTGGGTCATTCAGCCTTGGGGCTGAACTAGTAACTGATGTCAGTGAGGTCTACCAACATCAACCAACATGACACCAAGGTTAGCAATCTCTTATCAATTTCATCCATTTCCTACTCATGTCATCCATTACATAGATCAAGAAAGCATGATGTCGATATTAATTCCAACATCAGTGATTGTAAAAAGTAGAAGAACAAGAGAAAGGGTGAGTTTTGGTTCCCCAGTAGAAGTAGTCAACTAGCCTAATGGTCGAGCTAGCCTCAAAAGACCCCTCATCATCTAAGTGTTACCTACATAACCAAATTTAGAGTCTTAGGCCAATGTAGTTCTCTCACAACCTAGGAAAAATATCTGAAAAGGTATGTTTTAAGGAAAAAGGTAAGTTGAGATAGTTAGAGAGGTCTAGGGCTGAAAAGATAGGTCATAGTGCCAAGAGTTAAGAATATAGGTAGTGAGGCCTAGAGTTAGAATAGGTGGGTTGACCTAGGGTAGAGAGAGAGAGGTAATGAAGCCTAGGTTAGAGAGAGAGGTAATGAGTCCTAGGGTAGAGAGAGAGAGGAAATGAAGCCTAGGGTGGAGAGATAAAGGTGGGTATATGGTTAAGCTAACCTCAAAAGACCTTTTATTGATTGAGTGCTACCTACATAGCCTATTTTAGGGCCTTAGACCAATGTAGTTCTCCTAGTGAGAAGGGAAAAGGGTAGTGATAAATTAGATTTAAAGGATGTGACTTGAGTCGTTTATGTATGGATAGAGGTGAGGATGGAGCTTACACTGCAAGATCATCTACCAAGGTTATTGACCCACATGAGGAGAGATGTTACTTCAGATGAGTGGGAACATATGGTGGCCATGGGTTTAGGAGGAGTATGATGGTACTATCATATCACATAGGATGTGTGACTTATGATAGCTTTTATTGAGATGTGAGATCATACCACCAACACCTTTCATTTGTCAATCAAGGAGTTAATAGTGACACAAGAGGATGTATACATGATTTTGAGGCTACCACTCTAGGGTGAGGATATTTTCACATGATTGAGAGAGAAGCATGATATACACATGGTCACTCTATATGGGGAGCATGTTAGTGAGGTGACCTACCACTCATCAAGTTTTACATATGAGTCACTCTACATGGCTAATGAGGAGCAACATCATTTGATCATCCTAATGATGATTAGGATCATGGTGTATACATTACCTAATGCAAATGGAGGGAGATTTCTAATTGCTTTGATAGGTTTACTTATGTAGATGATTGATTAGTAGACCATTTTTGCCTAGGGTCTAGTATTTTTGGCATAGTTATATAGAGAGCTATGGGGTTTGAGGCTACATCAGTGATATCGTTTATGTGTTGACCATCTAATACACTATTGGGCATATGACCACATCATAATGAAATGACCTCTGGGATTACCTACTACCATCTTGGCTAGCTTCAGGGTTGGATTTAGATAATGGAGAGATAGGATGGCATAGACTCAAGTGGACAACATCATGTGAGACATCACCTACTATAGGTGTATGATTAAGGGCTTGATTCATGTAGAAATTATATGGAGACCATATCTGATGTACCTAGTTTTTAGAGGGTAGGTAGAGTAGCTTGTTGGGTTATATAACTCACTATGGGTTGGGGTAGATGGGCCAATGAGTTAGAGATGGTATTCATAGCATGGGTCAGGAGGCAGTTTGGGTTACTAAAGGATATTCTACCTACCTTCCCTCAATATACGAGGGATGACATAGAGGCACCCTTACCATTACTCAAGGAGATCAATGGACCAAATTTTGAGGTTCTACCATTAGGGTTAGGTATTGGGGACCCAGGGTATATAGTGGCCTATACAACTTGGTGGGTAGGGCTATATTTGATGGTGGAGGTTAAGAGGCCACCAATAGACTTATATGGGTTTGTTAGGGCAAGAGACATAGTATTATAGGCTCAAGATATAGTAATACAGGCCCAAGATGTAGTGGTGTAAGGTTGAGAGATAGCCTAGGTAGAGGTTTTAGACTTATAGGGGTAGGTGGTGATGTTGTAGGGTTAGATTAGGGCTCTATAAGGTTAGGTTATATCACTATAGGGCCAGGTGATTATTTCACAGGGTCAGGAGACTATAGTGATAGTAGAGAGAGATAGTTTGAGAGTAGCAAGATAGGCCAATCCTCCTCCTCCACCACCACAAGGACTAGTATAGGTTGGGCCATCATCAGGTGCTATGGGTCCTCCATATACTATATCAATGGTGAGGTATTTTTATACCCTAGATGAGATTGCTTACTATAAGAGGGAGATTAGAGAATTCTCATAGATATAGAGGTATTCAGAGTTTAGAGAGCAAGAGAGGTCAATGTCACATGTGATAGCTTTTAACTCATGTTAACATAGATAGATAGAGAGTGGTGATGATATGGCATCCTCATGACCTCAAGGAGAGCTTCGAGGACCCTTAGTATCAATGTTTGCCAAATTTTGTTTATATATGTTACATGTATACCAACATGTGAGCTGAAGATGTGAGATGTACATTTTGAGAGAGATTTGTGATGATGTAGATGATGAACATATATTTTGATCACATATTATATTTATGAGTTGTTCATTCATTGCCATGTGTTTATTTGAGATGCGTTGCTTATGATTATGATGATGATATCGATGATGTTTATGTTATGATATTTTTAATTTGGATGTCAATGTTGATCATGTTATTTGAGTTTAGACTATCCTTTCCCATTTATGTGATGGTATATGTATAGTTGATTAGTTAGTTTCATCTTTAACATTTTTCCATATTTGTGATGGTGTATGCTTAAAATTAATAGAGTGGTTTGGTTAATTGATTTCAGCATTTTTCCATATTTATGATGGTGTACGCGTAAAATAAATAGGTTGGTTAAGTTAATTTATTTTAGTATTTTTTTATATTTTTGATGGTGTATGCATAAAATAAATACACTAGTTATGTTAGTGTTGGTATGACATTATTTCTTCACCTCAAATAGAGATATTGACATGTGATGTGGATGGAAAAATAAAGAGGCAGAATGCTCGTGCATTGGAAGAGACCATAATGTAGAACATAAATAGGCTCAGGAAAATGAGCCTCTTACATGGCTTATATATTTAAACCATTATGTTTGTTAGAGAAGCGTCATGTTTACCTCATGTTAAGTGAGATTCATAGTCCCTTGAAAGAGTATGAGGGGAAAAAAGGGTAGAATGAGGGAAAATGTTTAGATAACATAACCTAGCAAGTAGAAATGACATGTCTATTTTTGTGGGTGACCCAAGAGCTAATATAGGCAACTCCATGAATTAAATCTTATTTTTGTGTGTGTGTAAGATGATCAATACAATAAGCCTATAATGGGATTTTGTATAGGGTAAGGTTGTACAAAGAGGTGAGGAGCCCTTTGCATTTATTTCTCCCTTTGAGAACAAATCTTGGCTTAGCCATCCTTCAAGGGAGTGGTCTAAGAATTTGTTTTAAATTTTAAATAACTATCCTTCAATGGAGTAGTATATTGATAGTAGCAAAGGGAAGTTACATAGTTATCCTTAAAGGGAGAAATCTACGTTGAAAATCATGACCTAAGATTTTATAACTTTTTCCAAATATCCCATTTATTTTTGTTTTGTTTTTGCTATTAGTCATGGATAAGACCATAGAGGTTTAGGAGTTTCCCATTGTGAGGATAAAACCATACCACTATGTAAGTTATCTAAGTGTATAGGAGTAAGGGTGAAGAGGAATGGAAATGAATGTAATATGGATGCTCAAGGGATGAGCTCAAATTAAACATGAAATAAAGTGACGTTGGTTTAACAAAAGAATGATCATAGATGTAAGGCATTTAAAGGCTCAAGTTCTAGCCTTCCTTCAAGAGAAGACAAGTGATAAGTTCCTGAACCATACTTATGAGTTATGATATAAGTTCCAAGCTAATTAGGCGCAAACTTACCCTATTTGATTTTATCCATGTTCATCACATGTTGATTTTCTTTTAAGATGAGATCTCTTATATTAAAATCTTGCTCTTTGAGTTTTTTGTTATAAGTGCATTTGATATGCTCTTGATAGATTTGGAGATGGTTGAGGGCTATGAGATGGTTCTCATCAAGCAATTCAAGTTGGGCCAAAAAAATTTGGTGAAATTCATCATTAATAAGTATGTCATGTAGAGAAATACAAAGAGAAAGAATCTGGACCTCAAGAGGTAAAATAACCTCTGTCCCTTATACCAATGAAAAAGGTGTAGCACCCATAGGGGTTTGAATGCTAGTGTGGTAATCCCATATAGTAAAATGAATGTGAGTGTTTCAATCCTTGTTCGTATCACTGACTACCTTCATGAGAATTTTGGTGAAAGTTTTGTTACAAGATTTTTCTTATCCATTAGCTTGGGGATAGTATGGTGATGAGAAGCTTAATTTTATTCCAAATGCATCACAAAGATCTTGAAAAGTCTTGTTCGTGAAATAATTTCCATTATCTATTATAATATTTTGAGGTACACCAAAATGATAGATGACGTGATAGTTAATGAAATCAATAATTTTTTCAGCTTTAGTGGAAATGAGAGGGATGACCTCAATCCACTTGGTGAAGTATTCAATGGTAGTAATGATAGAATGATGATAGAGCGATGAATGAGGGTTAATCTCTTTGATTAGATCTAATCCACATTTGGAGAAGGACCAAAAGTCTTTGTTAACTTGCAATGCATGACTAGGAACATGAAGGAGGTTAGCAAGTTTTTGATACTTGACACATTGCCGAACGTAATCAACACAGTCTTGATGAAGTGTGGACCAATAATAGCCAAGTTGAAAAATATGTTTAGAAACTGTGTGACCATTGAAATGCCCACCATAAATCCCATCATGGACTTCCTTAATAGCAAAGGGAGTCTTAGTACTAGTTAGGCATCTAAGGAGAAGACCATCAAAAACTTTGCTTATAGAGAAGTCCTAGTATAGTATAACAAGTGGCACATTTTATGAAGGCTTGTTTCCAATTATTAGAAAGATCAAAGGGGTAATAGAGAAGGAAAGATAATCCATGAGTTTTTTTTACTATGAGTCTTGTGGGTTAGTTGTTACATTTATTATAAATATTATGTTAGCTAAGATATAGAAGGGCAATGTTAAGCGATGCAAGGTGACATAGATTCTCAAAGAGAAGGATGAAGAGGGTATGTGTGAATCAAGTAAAGCCATCATGTCAACAAACTTGTTTGTAGATAAAGGAATACTTTACAAGAGATAAGAGTCAAATGATCCCAAGAGTTTATCTACATGATGTTTATACCACTAATTTTTTTTATTTTTGCATAGGTAGGAGCCATTAACGTGGTTAACCACTAGCTGAGAATCACCAAAAATGGTTATGGATTTGATAACCAAGAAGAGAGTTGTTTGAAGTCTTAGAATCAAAGCCTCATATTCAGCCATATTGTTAGTGCATTCAAAATCTAGTTTAAATGACAAAGGTATAGGCTCACCATCTAGAGGAATAAGAATGACCCCCGCACCCCCACCATGTTGGCATTTAGATCCATCAAATAACATCATCATTTGATAGGAGATGTCATCAGTGGAGAGTGTTGTAATAGATTCATTAGGGAATTCAAGGTTTGAAGGTTGATTATCAGGTAAAGGGGTAACAAATAGTTGGTCTATGATTATTTACCCCTTAATAGATTTTTGCTAAATAAACTATAAATTGAATTCAACAAGAAGCATGAACCACCAAGCTACACGTTGGTTGTGATATAGTTTGGAATGTATGTATTTGAGAGGATAAATATGTGTGACCACATAGGTTTTGTGATTTAGGAGATAATGGCAAAGTTTAAAGGTGGAAAAGACCAATGCAAGGAAATTTTTTTTAATATGGGTATATCAAGTTTCATAATCAATAAGCGTGTGGCTTATGTAACAAATTGCCTTCTCTCGATGTTAGTCATCTCGATGTACAATCATAGCACCTAGAGAATGGTTTGTTGTGGAGATATATAGGTAAAAAGGCTGATTTTCCTTAGGTGGAATAAGAACCAATAGGGAAAGGAGATATTGTTTAAGTGCATGAAAGGCTTCCTAGCAATCTGTATCCCATTAGAAGGAGAGATCCTTTTTGAGGAGATGGTGAAAGGGTTGGCAATGATCTGACAAATAATAAATGAAGCATCAAATGGACTAAAGTTTTCCTTATAGGATATTGGGTTGTTTGATATTAGTAAGTAGAGGCATCTCTAGGATTGCTCTAACCGTAGCAAGATTGACCTCGATACCATGGAGAGAAATGATAAAACCTAAGAGTTTACCAAAAATAAAACCAAAGACATATTTCTTTGGGTTTAGTCAAATGTTATATTCAAGGAGACGAGTGAACATGGTTTTGAGAATTTTCAAGTATTCTTGATGAAGTTTAGATTTCTCGAGTAAGTCATCCACATAGTCTTCCATAATTTTTTGTAGGAGATCATGGAAAATGTAGGTCATGGCATGTTGGTAGGTTACATCGACATTGTTCAAGCCAAAGGGCATGACCTAATAACAAAAGGTCCCCCATGGGGTAATAAAGGTTATCTTATGTTGATCCTTAAGAGTGATTAGGATTTGATTATATCTAAAGAATCCATCCATAAGTGATAACATCTCATGGCCAATTATTATATCGACAAGTTGGTCGATACTACACAAAGAGAAATCATCTTTTAGACAAGTGAGGTTTAAATCATGATAGTCAATGTAAATATAGATTCCCCCAGTTGCTTTTATGAGGAACAATATTTGAAATTCATTGTAGGTAGTTGATGGGTTGGATAAAGTTAACAGAAAGGAGGCATTAGAGCTCTTTTTTGACAAGGAGAATGATAAGAAGATGCATTTGTGGAGCCTTTGCTTAACAATTTTAGCATCTCGATTGGTGACAATGTTATGGGTGATGATAGAGGGTTCAATACCAAACATGTCATTATAAGACCAAGTGAAGGCTTTGCTATGGTCATTAAAAAATGTGGCATAATCAGCTTGCTTAGAGGAATATAATTATTGGCCAATCTTGAGGATGCAAAGGTTATCGTGGGAGGGTAGGTTGATGTCAATGGTTGATTCATTTAACATAGCTTACATTTTAGATGGGAGAGATCATTAGATATAGGAATCATCTGCACCCATGTAGGTGAGAATTGTATCATCATCTTGACATTGGATAGTGTTAATAGTGGGAGAATCTTCATCAATTATTTTAGGATGAATGAGAGGAAGGGACCTTGTTTCCTTACCCTGATGATAGGTGAGAGGCCCCAAATGGATGACATTTATGGAAAAAAATTAGGAGGTATAGATACCTCTGATTTGATAGGTGATGGTGGAGAAGGAGACATTAGTTCTTTGACAATTGATTCATGATAGGTTTTAGTGAGTTTATTTGGTTCATCATATCCCACCCCATGCCTCTTTTTGGAAATTTTAATGGCGTTTCTAGTAGGATATTCAATAGGAATATGGACACCTTATTCATAATGACCCAAACCAAATCCTTTATAGGCACACCTATAGAGATAGGTGTGGGTGAATCTAAGGCTACTCAGGAAAGAGAAGTCATAGGTAAATGGTTGTGGTGAAGAAGATAGATTGCTGAAAGCGGGAGCTTGATCAATTCCCCAATATGTGAAATTGGTTCAAAGGCTAGGAGGCCAATAAGTGATGACCATCCCAATACGGGGATCATAATTTGGGTGCATGTAAAGCCTTCCATATTCTTGTGGAGTATATAACATGTCAAGCATCAACAAATGATATTCATCGAGTGACAAACATTGAAAGGTCTCCTCTATGGGATCTTTGTCAAGAATTTGTGTTGCCAGTATCTATGTAACCATAGGAGTGTAACTTGTGAAAGCTTCATAAGCATCATGTAAGGAAGAGGATGTTTTCAATGGGATGAAAACATCATTGGGACTATAGGTCATATTACATGTTTTAAACAGAGATGGGTCAGCATGTATAACATGTACTTGTCCATCATGTTC
This sequence comes from Torreya grandis, assembly GCA_037957365.1. NCBI lineage: Eukaryota > Viridiplantae > Streptophyta > Pinopsida > Cupressales > Taxaceae > Torreya > Torreya grandis. Next base: position 712,759 of record JARHVA010001289.1, read on the forward strand.
AAACTTGACATAATGGTGCAACATTGAGGGTAAAAATGCCATAACACATATCCAAGGTCATCCAAGAAGTATGTTATATTAGAACTCTCCTTCCACAACATAGAAGATATCAGGAATTGCGTAGGGACCTACACAAATATGTAAGACAATGGTGCCCATCATAATAGCTATAGTATCGTTAAAGGAACAGAGTACCACATCAGTTTGAGACATGAAATTGTTAGGAAGGGCTAGCTATTTTTAGGCATGGGTGGAAATAATATTAATACTAGCTCCCCCATCAATTATAACTCTCTTAATACAAGTTTTATCAATATATGTAGTAGTAAAAAGGGCAAAATCCTGATCTTCATGGTTTTGAAGTGGAATTTTTGAATCACTAAAATAAATTAAGGAGATGAAATTAAGGGAGTTGACCAAAGCTACAAGAGGTTGGGGATCATATGATTATACCTCAATTGATTTAAAATCACTAGTCAAAGTTTGATGGTGTTGGGATGAGCTTTGGTTTAACTCATACAAAGACATTTTCATAGGAGTTTGGTGAAGTTGTTTCACCATTGAGCTTTGGATAATGTCTGAAGATGTTTTTTTAGGAACACCCAAGATGGAAATCTTAGGATTAGTAGGGGGAGTGTCTTTGGTGAAGGGATGGGTCTAAGGTGTAGTTACCTTTTCCTTAACTTTATCTTTTTGGTTTTATGAATGGATGGCCACATTAACTATGTTGATTTGAAAAGTTGGTGAAGGAGGTGGTAAACGGGTTACGATGACATCTTTGGGTTTGAATTTAGGTGGAATAATATGAGGCATTATTGATGGAAAAGTTGGAATATTAGGAGACACTATTGATGCCAAAGGTGGAATAACAAGAAGGTTAACGGTAGTGTCATCGAAAATAATGTTGACATTGAAGTGTTGTTGAGTAACCATTGTGAGGGATTTATAATTCTTAGTATCATGTCCAGGTGAATGATGATATAAACACACTTATGTATCATCAAACCAAGATGGATTCATTATAATAGGATTATATGGCTTAGTGGGAGGAAGATTTATTATCAAAGATTGTAATAACTAATGCAAAAAAAAGCTTTGAGAGCTTACAAATGGGCTTGCACCTGTCATACTAATAGGAGTGGACATCTTTTGTTTTAGTGTTAGAAATTCTAGAATTTTTACCAAATGTGAGAAGGGTTTTGATGAAATTAACATAGGCCTTATTGTTGTGTCTTTAGAAAGTATTAGTATTTAGGAAAGAGGAAAATTATTGGTTTTTTCTACTTTAGGCCAAAGATGAGAAAGAACCATAATGGAGTCTTCTTCGACAAAGATGGGAGAAGAGACTTGGTCTGCCATGGGTGGAGGGGAGGTAGGAGAAGTAGGTTCCTCAAAAGGGTAAAGCATAGGTATTATGGCTCCCTTACCATGCGAGTACATCATGGGTAAAGTATGATCCTCCATAAGTAAAAGAGTGGGTAAGAGTCGTGCAATTGGAGTAAGCATAATAGGTCTCTCATCTATTATGGGATTGGATAATATGGACTCTTCTAGGTGCAAAGGTGAAGTGGGTGAGGTACCACTCTCTATAGGTGGAGGAGAAGTAGGTGAAGAAGGTTCTTCAAGAGGGTATAATGTAGGAATAATGTTCCCTTCAACATGTGGTTGAGGAACAGGTAAGGTGTGGTCTTCAAGTGATAAGAAGATAGGTAATATTGGTACAAATAGAATTGGGATTACAGGCTCCTCAGGTGGAAAAAGGAGTGGTAAACGAGGTTCCTCTTCTTGAAGGAGTGGAATGTGTGAAATAGGCTCTTCTACCTAAGGAAGAAGAATGGGAAAAACATATGCCGCTGAATGTGGTGGAGGAGTCGATGAAATAGGTGTTTCTTGTTGAGGGGCAGGTTGAACTGATGATAAAGGAAAAACCATATTAACCATATGGATATTATGATCACCTGATTTAGTTATGGACTGGACAATATTTTGATTTGGTGAATGGTTAGGAAAAGGGTGTTTGAACACATCCATACTTTTATTATGAGGAACATTAGGATTATCCAAGATGAGCTCACCTCTATCAAGTATATCTTGAATAATATTCTTGAGTATCTTGGAATTATTAGAGTTGTGGCTTTTAACTCGATGGTAACCATAAAACTCATCTTCCTTGTACCAAATAGGGATAGGTTGAGAAGGGTTGAAATGTATAGGAGGTTAAATTTGAGGAAGGGTTATGACACCTTATTGCAATAGTTTCTCCAAGATAGATGTATATGATTCCCCAATGGGAGTGTATTGTCTTTGTTCATATCATTGTTGGAATTGCTTGGTCAAATTTTGAGAAGTTGAAGAATTTGATTGGTTTGTGGTTGTGGAAGAGGTTGACTTAACAACCACTACATTGGTGAAGCCTTTAGCCTTTTGGTTAGAGGAGAAGTTTTAGAGGAGGAGGAGTCATTTGACTTGGTATTGGGATTTTTACTACATAACTTGACTTTGCCTTCATCAATAGCATGGACCTCTAGTTTTTGTGCCATTGTAAAAGCTTCATCAAATGTGAAAAAAGTTTGTATCTAGAGTGTGGATGAGATGTGCTTAGCACATGCCCTTGAGAGAAGTTCAATAAGTTTAGGTTGAGGTAAGGAGGAGAGTTGATTGATCAAGCTTCTCCAATGAGCAACAAAATCAGCAATAGACTCATCATCAAATTATTTGGTAGAATAAAGGTCTGTTATAGAAACCTTTTCAAAAATGTTAATAGAGAAATAGTCTTGGAATATTTTTACAAGTTGGGTAAATGAGAAAAGGGTGTGCTAGGGTATAGAGTTATACCAATCTAAGGTAGCACCTGAAAGAGACATGGGTAAAGTGCAAAGTAGTAATGGATCATCATGCCCTATTAAATAACAAGCTTGTCTAAATGCTCATAAGTGCTATTGTGGGTCATCTTTAATCTAAAAATGAGTAAATATAGGGAGCTCCCATTGTCTTAGATAAGGGAGAATAGGCATAGAAGGATGGATTGGTTCATTTTATATCTGATCATAAGATAATACATTATTTGAACTAGAAATGAATGTCTCTAGATTAGACATCTTATCCATTAACATCTTAATGAGGTCTAGATTGGAAGATTCCTCCTAAGTTATAGGCAAATTGATAGGAAGCAGAGGGAGTCTATGACATAGCTTTATGAGGTTGTGTTAGGGAAACATAAGGATAACGAGTCATAGGCTAAGGTGTGGAAAGAAAAGGGACTTGTCCCATTGGGTTGGAGACTATGCCTTGTTTGGTTGTTACTATAGGTTGAAATATTGGAATGGTTAGAATGGATGAAGGGTGAGTCATAACTCAGGTAATTATAGGCACGAGGATAGATAGGTACCACTAAATTATAGAATGGGCTATGACTTGGCTAAACTAGTTGTGGATATGAAATTAGGGAATTTACTCTAGTGTTAAGGTGGGATTGGGCAGTTGGAGATGCCATATTTTGGACATTGTTTATAGTTGGGTTAACATTGAAGTGGTGGTTTGGGTAACCATGGGAAAAATAATGGAAGCAACTGAAACTGAGGTTGTCTCCATTAAATAGGTTAGCATACCATATATTGGGTCACCCATAGAGTTACGGGTTTGGCTCAAAGCAAGGTAATACTAAAGGGTTTTTATATTATGATTAAGAAATTTAGCAAAATCTTGATCTCCCTTAGGCACAATGAGAATTTGGTTAGGGTTGGGAGTATGTTCTATATCTGAAGTATGCTCCATGATAGAATCAAAAGTAGGATGGGAAGGTGGAAGTGGTTGCCAGCTTACGTAATTAGAAAGAATTTTGGCTTGAGCTCATGTCAATACCATACAAGAGGTGGTTTAAATAGTCTTACTACCATATATTTGAAATAGAATTAAAAAATCCAGTTTTGAATATAAAAAAATGGGTTATTTTAGCTTGCTATTTTGGGAAGATGAAACTACATAATCATCAACATCGATAGGGATGACCAATATTGGCAGGAAAAGTTCATCGACATTGGTGGAATAACCAATGTCAGTAGGTAAAGTCTACCAATACCAGTAGTGTTAACCAATGTCGGTCACTATAAAATCTTGGGAAATAGAAGAATTAATATTTTAAGAAATCAGAGGCTGAAAATAGGTAAAATAGTGGATGTAAAAGCTCTGTGTAAGAAGGAATAACACTCAAAAAACCTAAGATAACAAGTTATACAAACTAAGATTTTAAAATAGTATTGATTTTTTGAATCAATGGAAAAGCATTCTTACCAACTCAAAAATATATAAGGCAATTGAAAAGGAGAAAAAGAAAATTTAGCTAGAAACTATTAAGTCCTAGAGATTAATTTTAGTCTCATGTTGGCTTATGCCTTAATTAGATAGTGAGAAAATAATTTGGTTATCAAAGGTACTAGAAAGCAATCTAGAGCTAATTTTAGGTTAGTTTTGGTGCTCAAGAAGAAAATGTGTTAGACCAAGTACATGGCTTGTTATACAATCTTGATCTCTACACTCCATCAACCTAGAGCCAAGACATGCTGATTAGCCAAAATATACCTTATGTCTAGAGATTATACTCTACCAGAGAATGGAGTGGGTTTTCCCCTTGGTGGAAAAATCCAAGTAGGATAGTCGGGTAAGGTAAGGTGATCCACTAGATGATGAAATCTTGATGGGCCTTTTCTTAGGTGAGTTTAGATGTTTGTTTATGTGAATGTGATTTGGTTGTGTAACATAGGTGTACTACGATTTATTCAAAATGTTTGTAATTGATTGGGTGAATTAATATGCAACAAACAAACTATGAAATGTAGTAAGTTTTAAACCCAAATCTAAAATGTTTAAATTCAAATGAAAACAAAGAGGAAATAGGAATAGAGTATAAATTTGAATATCCTAATGTGCATGCAAGAGGAAGTAAAGAAGGGATTTTCTTTTTTTTTTTGTAAAATAAAATGACAAATTACTTTTAGAGGCAAGGAGAAAAGAAAGAAGATTTTAGTTTTAATGTCTTTTAAATAGAGAAATAAGATATTGAATTTTCCATTTTTAAGAGAAAAGAGGAGGAAGAAGTGCAAGAAATGAAATTTTTACTATAATTCACCTATATAAATGTTTAAAACAAGAAATGAACCCAAGGAAAAATCCAGGGTCCCACTGAGCGTGCTAGAAATGTTTCACTAAATTTTGTCTATTTTAAGTCTAAAGTAAAATAGAAAGAAGGATGGGAAAAAGTGATTAGAATGAACCCATATTTTTTTTGTGCACCATATCTAGATGTTGTGAGCATTCCTCTTTAATTGGGGAGGACTACCTATAAATAAGAAAATACTACCACAAGATGTTTGTTATTAGATAAATGAGTTGGTTGCCAAGCTACATGCTTGTTCTAGGAAGTGTGAAACTTTCCTAGAGATGACAGTCTACTTTTGAGAAATAAAAGAATAATAAATAACTAAAAGAGGGGTAAAGAGAGAGTGAAAGACATATAAAATTATCATTATTAAAAACTTGTACACATCAGAGAGTGACAGGGTGTAGGTGAGGTACTTTGTTGGTGTTTTAGAAGTTGTTTGGGTAGATTTTGAAGAGGCTAGTAAATTGACAATCACCAACATTAGTAGGAGTGTGATTGATATCATTTATACTATTGAGGTTGGTAGTGAGGTGAATGATGTCAGTTAGGCTATCAAGGTCAGTAGGGGCAATAATTATTTGGAAAGTTGTAGAAGGCTTTCCCAAGTCTAGGAACTGGTTTGGATTAGGTCAGGGAGGTTGAGCTAGTTATGAGAGGGAGATTATGGCTTGGTTAAGTCTGGTTAGAGGTTTGGTATGTTAGGTAAAGGGGAAATAAGAAAGGAAGATTTATAACTTCCTCATGGGGGTATGGTTAGAGGTGAATAATGTAGTACAAGGTAGATATAATGAAATAGTGGAATAAATATTTAAATGACCTACAATATTTGTGATGTACTTAACTATGGTGGTAACTAAACAATAAGTGCCAGGTTGATGATCTCTATCAAGGAGTCCAAACCTCAATATCTAAATAGAGAGAACAAGTAGGTGTTATTGGTCCTCAAGAGCTTAGTTATTGATTATGATTGACTTAAGTAGGGTGGTTGTAAGCCTAAATGTCAAAAATAAAATGCTGAGACCCTGAATGAGAGTAAGAAATGATTTTATTTATTTATTTTGCCTTGAACCATAGGTTGGAGTTTAGCTTATATTACTGATGTTGGTGATCTCATGGATGTCGGTCATGGGTTGATTAACATCGGTGGCCCTAAAATAGGTAAAACTTTATATTTTTGGATTGTTTCTTGTTATTATGCATGTCAACTATGACACCCATTATAAAATGGTAAAAATAAGAGGTTAAGAAGGTAGTAGTTATTTAGGAATTTAGTTTGGAAGTGGGAATAAGTCTTAGGTAGTTAGGATGATGGGATCAGGTCTTAAGGTGACTCATCAGGGGAGAATTAATCATAGGGTGAGGTGGATAGGTAAGGTGGTAATAGGAGTTTTTAATTTACTTAATTAAGTATTTTAAATTAATTAAATGTGTGAGGGGTAAAAGTATGGGTTAGGGAGATTAATTTTTATTATTAAAATGGGTTTAGGGGGTTTCGACATATGGAGTTACGCACGTCTGTGTGATGTAATTTTGGTATCTACACTTGGAGATAAATTAACTCCTTATTAGCTCCCCTTAACCACTTTTAATTTCTTAGTGACTTTTAGGAACATGAATCACACCCAATTCTTATCTCAGATGTTCAAAAATAACCTTTGGAAGAGGTTTACTTAATATATCTACAATCTAATCCTTGGTAGACACAAATTCAAGATTAATACTTTGTTCACTTACCTATTCTATTAAGAAATTATACTTGATAATAATTTTCTTGGTCCTTGAATTCATGATAGGATTTTTTTAAATACTTATGGCACTAGTATTATCACAAAAAATAGGAGTAAGACCATCAAACTCCACCTTGTAGTCTCTTAAGGTTTATCTCATCCATAGCACCTGAGTATAACATGAAGCTACTTGAATGTATGTAGTCTCAAAATTAGATAAACCACTATTGGTTTCTTCTTGCTTATCCATGAGACTAGGAATTTATCTAAGAAAAAGGTTCCTCCACTAGTTCTCTTTCTATCATCTAGACTCTTAGCCCAATCTGCATGTGTATAAGTTACTAGATCAAACTTATTACTCCTTAGGTACCATAATACATACTCCATATTTCCCTTATGATACTTAAGTATCCTTTTGAATTCTTGTAGATTAATTTCCTTAGGATATACTTGAAATCTACCCACAAGACCTACTTCTTGCATGATTTTAGGTCTAGAGGTAGTAATATATAACAAACTCCCAATCATTTATCTATATTTTATCTGATTGAATACTAAAGATTCCTCCTCATTGACTAGTTTGCATCATATAACCATAGGTTTACTTATAGCCTTGAAATATTCCATTTCAAAATTCTTTAACATCTCTTTTATATATTCGACCTATGAAATGAACATACCTTTTTTATATTGATTGATTTGAAACCCAAGAAAGAAGGATAGTTTTCTAAGCATAAACATTTCAAATTATGACTTAATAACCTCTACAAAGGACTTGGTCATGTTATCATTAGTTCCACCAAATATGATATCATCCACATACACCACCACTATTAATGGATGATCATTTTTAGTCTTGATATACATGGTACTATTTGCAACTCCTCTCTTAAAAATTTGGTCCAAAAGATACTTGTCTAGTATAGTATACTAAGATATAGGAGTTGTTTTATACCATCGAGGGAATTATTAAATATATAAGCATAGTCTTTGATATTAGCCATTAGGAAACCCTCAGGTTGTTTAATGTATAATTTTCCCTCTAAATTGCCATTTAGGAAAGCTAATTTGACATCCATCTGGTATATCTTGAAGCCTTTGAAACCTACATAGGCAATAAAAATCATAAAGGCCTCTAACCTTTATATAAGAGAAAAGGTTTACTCAAATTCCACTCCTTATACTTGAGCATATACTTTGCATACTAGTATATCCTTGTTTCTAGTCATTTCTCCATTCTCATTCAACTTATTTCTGAACACCCATTTTATACCAATGATGTTTTTATCTTTAAGCATAAGAACTAACTCCCAAGTATCATTCTTCCCAATTTTATCTAAATACTCATTCATGACATTTATCTAAAACTTATCTTCACTTACTTCTACATAGATTTTAGGTTCAAATTTAGATAGTAAGGTAGTATTTTCTTGATTAGCATCACTAACCATTCTTCTCCTTATTGTAAACTTGTACTTTTGTTTCCAATGATCTGAGATTTATGATGATCCTTTTGAATCTACCTAGAAGGACCCTTTGCATCCTTTCTCTCCTCAATTTCTTATTCATCATATAAATATATTTTTCCTTCATCATTCTTTAATTGAGAATATGATTTCTTTGTCTCATCAACCTTCACATTTTTACTCTCCACCATATTTTGTAACCTCTTGTTGTAACATCTATAGGAAACACTTACTAATGAATATCCCAAGAAAATACCTTCATCAGACCTTACGTCAAACTTTCCTAAGTCCTTATCTTCTCTCTTGATATAACATGTACTCCCAAATACCTTAAAATGTTCAACACTTGTAGGTCTACCATTCCATAATTTATATGGAGTCTTATCACCATTGATCTTAATCTAACCTATGTTCAAAGTGTATAATGTATTACCCACAAATTCTATCTAGTATCCATAATATAACTTGGACTCATTCAAAATGGTCCTTGCCATTTATTGAACTATTCTTTCTTTCTTTTAACCACCCCATTTTTTTGAGGTGTTCTAACAACTAAGAAATGTCTTCTTATTTTATTAACCTCACAAAACTCATTACACTAATTTGACCAAAAATATCCTATTTTGTCAGACCTAAGACACTTGATCTTCACATTCATCTCATTTTCAACCAAAGCTTTAAAAGTGTTGAACTTACCTAGAGCTTCTGACTTCTCTTTCAAGAATTATACCTAAGTCATTTTAGTGAAGTCATCTATAAGTAACATGAAATAGTAGTCATCTTAAATAATTTGAATCCTTGTAGGACCACATAGATCAATGTGAATTAGTTCTAAAGGTCTAGTATTAGAGTATTCTTTAGACTTGAATCTACTCCTAATCTACTTACGATGTTGATATTCCTTGTAAAGAACATCTACAAGTTTGTAAATTTTGGGCATATTCTTCACAAATCCCTTAAAGCTAATCTATAATAGATTTTCAAATTCCATATGACCTAACCTCCTATTCCATAGACAAATTTCATCTACCTTGCTCATAAATCATTTCTATTATGTGATCTCATTCAATACATATGGCAATAAACCTTCCTAATTTTTCTCTCCTTATCTCACATCTTTTGTCATGAAAAGTTAGGGACTGTCCTTGGGTGCACAATTAACTTACACTCAACAAATTATGTTTAAAGACATCTACATAAAATACATTTTCTATCTTGGTCTTCCCATTGTCCAATCTCAAATTACCTTTACCAACTACATTAGTAGATGCATTATCTCTAAACCTTATTGAACCTATGGTATTGTTATTCAAAATGATGAATTTGCTCTTATCTCCTATCAAGTGACTTGAAAATCCATTGTCTATATACCACTTTAAATCTTCATTATGAGTATAAATGGTAGTTTGGGATATCATAGATGCTTCTCCTCTAGATTCCTACTTCTCTTTCATCTTACCCATAGGGTCTACTTTCTTGATAAATTATTTACTATCATGATTGGTTTTCATTATAGATATTATCTTACATTCTCTAGCAATGTGTCCTCTTTGGTTGTAGTAATAACACAAGATTCTACTTTTCCATCTATAGACAACAAATCTATGTCCAAATTTACCACAAGAGAAATAATAAGCAATAAAAGAGTCCACATACTATTATTATTTAACCTTATTTATCTTTTGATGATTATTGTATGATACACCACTACCTTTGATATCCTTTTATGGATCAAAAACCTTATTGGATTATTGATAATTGACTTCAAACTTGACCACTTATGCATAGGTCTTGATTCCACCAAATTTATTACACCTTGAATAATAAATGTCTTTTAGAAACTAAATATTCTTGATCTCATTTTGTTATTCTTTGAATCCAAGACCTATCATATCATAAAAATACCTTTGATTATCCAAAATATTGTTAAGCTTTCCAATACTCTCCTTGAATTTTTGATGTGTCCTTATCTTGATTGCATCTTGCTCAACTTGTGCCTCTAAAGTCTTTAATTTCATTCTAAGTTGGGTGATTTCTTCCATGTGATTATTTTATTTTGAACAACACTCACAAGTTATTTCCATGATTGTGAATATATCTTCATTGTAATCATATAAAACACTTTCATTATCAAAATCCATACCTATGCTCCAAAGATTTCCCTTAGACTATTAGGCTTACACAAGGTACCTTGATCTGATAAAAATTGTTGGAAGTAAAAGCACTGGGGGGTGAATTATTTTTCAAAATTTTATTTCAATTCCATATATCATTCATTAATCATTGAAATAAATCTAGAGATATAAAAATCTATAATCAATCATTCATATGAGTATGAAGTAGGAACATAACACATGAACACAAGATATATGTGGGAAACCCTCATGGTGGATAAAAACCACTAAAAAATATCTTATATTATAGTCATATAATCAAATAATCTAAATTTTATGAGGCACTAACCCCTTACTAGTCAAGCACCAACTCAACTAATCCTTTAGTAAGCACCAACTTGTAAGGAGGCACAACCCCCTAGGTAACTTGGAACCAACTCAATCACCTAGAACCTATGATTACCTTTGAACACATTTTTTTCACTCAATTGATTATTATATCCTTATTTTGATCTTAAAACTCTTATATCTCTTTCAAATAACCTATTATGCCTTCTTGTTCAACTAGCCCTTTCCTTAGCAGAATTAAGTCATATGACCAAGTTCATCACCTTTATATACATAATTATATCTTTAAGACATATTCAACATACCAATACTATATTATTCACATCCTATACCTATTTTAAAAAACTCTAAATCATTCGCTCATGTCCTTAATATTCTAACTAGTCAATTAGGCCTATTAGACCTTCTCTTTATACTTTACTCTTGCTCTTATCCATCTTGGTCAGAAAAGAACCCAAAAATACTTGTATCACACTTTATATAGTTTAAAAAACAATTTAAAAAATTGAAACACCCACTACATATGTTTTTCACCAACCATATGGGCCAAAACCACCATTAGGCCTAATAGAGACCTAAGGCAATTAGGCCTTCTCAAGGCACACATTTCACCTTGACCATATTGGAACATTATGAGACTCAAAAAATTAATTAAATAATTAATAAAAACTTAAATTATACCCCTTATAATATCACCTTAGGTCCTAAACACCATTTAGCTAATTTCACTTCTTGAACCACATAATTTGGTCTACTCACAATTAGGCCTTCTCACTATCAAAAAGTTTATCTTGAAAATATGATGAATACACTCAAATTTTCCACAAACCAATCAAAAATTCACATGGATATAACCTAAATTAATTTAATGTCATCACCAATTCCATTATATTTCATAATACAAGGAAAAATACCTCAAATTGATCATCTTCATATGCTCACTTAGAACTGCACACAGACCTTAAGAACCCAATCAAAATTTTTTGACTTTTAACACCTTCATAGGAATTTATCATGAATAAAAATGAATTAAAATTAACCTATGAGACCTATATAACAACTTAGTTTTCATTATATTCTTTAAATCTATGTAAAAAGACTCAAGAACATCATTCTTAGTCATACATAGAAAATAACCTGTAGCTTTAAAAACACAGTCATGAATATCAAGACTTACAACACCTATGTGGACACTTTTATGATATTAAAATAGGTTTATATTATCTTTAGTAATCTTTTTAACATATAACAAATATATTATAAGTTTCAATATCAATATTGGTCTTATAGACCAATCTTATGCCTTAACCTTACATAGTCTTCATTGTGTTAGATAGGTCAATTTTAGAACAAATTTTTGATTTTATTTGAGCATATTTGGAACTTATAAACAAAGGGGATATGTGAAAAATTACCCCATGAAATTGGATCCATCCCTTATCTCATTCTCAAATTTTCTTAGTTTTCTCGTTGTTTTCCTCATTAGGCCTATTTAGCAATAGGTAAAATTATATAACTATTTTAGCATATTTAAGGTCTAAAACCTACTTATAAAATTACATGGGAACAAACTAAAATGATCACACATAATCCTCCAATGATTTTCATGCTTTGACTTGCTCAACTATACTTACTAGATCAAAAACTTGAGAAACAAAGGTTTTTCTATAGCTTCTACACACTTTTCTAATAGACCAATGCCACCTAGATAAACATATAAGATTCATATACATTTTAAAAACATAAAAATAGGTCAATCAAACAATTTTGAGACATTTCCAATAATATCTTGCATATCAGGTCATAATGAGGGGTTTAAAAGGGTTTAGACTTCCTTTTATCATTAGCAATCATTCGTAAAGTGTTTCCCCTCAAATCCAAAACCAATGATAATAAATTAAATATATTACCCTTACCAAATTTACATGAATTGATTAGGATCTCATGTAAATGTTGCACATGCCAAAGAGCACAAGAAAATCCTTCTTGGGTATACAACACCTCATTTTATGCACACAAAAAACCTCAACACCAATATTCATGATTTATCCTTCAATATTTGAATTTAAACTTGGTCAAAAAACTTGAAACAATCTCTCACACCTCTAAAAATTCTATTATGAGCTCTTGCACCTTGGGAACTAAACTTGAACCCTCATTAAGACACACTAGGTCTCTTTGCATATTAGGCCCTAATCTGTCAATCACACTTAGACCTTGAACACACATTAATACCTTTTGTAATATTTTAAAAACCTCATACTCATTTCATAAAACCTCATGCAATTCTCACACACTTACAACCTTATTCACACAAGTCTCATACTACTCACCTCATCAAGCTATTAGGTTTATGCCTTCTCACTAGGTCTCTCAAGTATATGGATCATAAACTCAACTTTAATAACAATAAAGATACCTCATAATGACATCAATGACACTTTATTGACATAAATAAAAATTTCATGCTTACCTTAGAACACATTATCAACATGGCATAATGTCAAGAGATAAAGACCCAAAAGGCACATGTGGATTGGTTCAAAACTCTGACTCAAGGCAAAACAAGTCTATGAAAAAAATTTAGGAGTGTAACAGTGTTATCACACTCTAAAAGTATGATTTATGTTTTATTTCAAGACTCTAAGGCATAAAAACTTGAAATTATTTGGGCAACATAACGTTACCCTTTCCAATATAGTGACACATACAATGTTTTTGATAAGAAGTTCAAGGCAAATGATATGGTGTCAAATGGATGGCATAATGCCTCCTCAAATAATCAAGTGATAAGGAAAAAAACTCATTTTAATAGGCATAACAAATGAAATAGATAGTTTAGACTCAAAAACCATGTAATAAAGGATAAAATGACATAAACATCTAAATGTAACATCCTAATTCCAATAATTGACAAGGTTGCATAGTGTTGTCAAATTTTATCTATATACATGATCTTGGGAAGATTTTAAGTGTCAATTCAAAAATAAAATCATATGAAGTAGTAGGGTTTGTACACCTCCCATTATCCTAAGAGATAGTATGGTGACATGGAATTTCTGGCTACTCGCCCTGCATCAACAATATGTCTGAGAAAAGTGGAGTTGTTCTAACACTTAAAATGTTGACTGTCTAAATGGTATCAAGTGTGATTAACACTAGAGATGCCTCACATAAATTAAGTTCATATAATTTAACTTACTATACAAGGGTATATTCCTTTGCATAGAAATTCCATCCATGTACTGCTTAGTGGAATCTCTTGGTTAACCAGATCTGACTCAGGTTTTCATTACAATTGGAGAGGTTAGTTGTTTAATCCCCTAGTAATCATAATATACATGCCATGATTTATATACCCCATCATGGAGTGGGGTTAAAATAATATTAGGAGATGAGACCCTAGGTCAAATCTTCCCTAAAAAACTCATGAGGAGGCTATGAACTCCCGCTCAAAATCTAAGTTTTATAAAATAAATGACTAAGTGAAAAGACTTTAGTGGTTGTGTCTAGATCACAAACCATATAGGTTTTTGGTAGAGCCTTAATAAAATTCTTTTCAAACCTTGGATAAAGGTAGAAATTTCATGGAATAATCACTTTTGGTTACCCAAGTTACCTAAATAGGATGGGGCGAGAGCATACATGCATCCTTCATTTGTGAAAAACAAACAAATATAGAATGATCTATCATAAAACAAAAAATTCCAAAGAATTTGTAATTTTAAGTGAATATTTACTTTATGCACCAAATTAAGATGTTTGTTAGTTTTTCATCCCCTTGGCCTTAGTTTCAAACATTAAAAACTAGATCAAAACAAATTAAGTATAAACCATCTAAATTCATTTTAAGCACCAAAAGATTTTTTTCAAGGTTTAAGCATGTTCAAATTTGGCACTTTTCCATGCATGGCTTGAAATTTTTTAGAGGGTTTCTTTATGATTTGAAGCACAATTGTAATTTATAAAATAATATTTGAAATGGAACATCTCATGTTTATTTATTTTTGTTATACAAAGACCAATGTCGATCAACAATGACTGATGTTGGTTACTATAGAGCCAATTCGTGTTGGAAAGAATTGATACCGATCAATAAAAACTGATGTTGATTACCTTTAAAGCCGAAGGTAAGATAACATGGTTTGAAAAATGTTTGTTAATCCAAAATAAGTATAAAAACTCAATAAAAACTATAATAAAGTGTTTATACAAAGAGCATGCAAGTCTTTAAAATACAGATTAACAACTAAGAGTCTTAATAAACTTTAAAAATAAAGTTTTTAGTAGTTGTTCTTCCCTACACGTGAAACTGATAATGGTTAGATATGACCAATGCTAGTTAGGCAAAACTAATGTTGATTATGTAGAACTGATGTCAATCTCTATGTAAATCTATGTAACACTAAAAATAGAATATGAAAAAACAAAGTAAAAACTCCAATTTTTAAGATGATCAAACATGCATTTAAAAAACTAAGAGTTGTAATTTGGTCTCCTTGGTATGTGAGATGATTTATGTCTCATTGGGAATTCCATTTATGATCATAGGAATTTAAGAAGGGAGGTTAGATCAAGTGTTAGTTTAGATCAAGTGTTAGTTCAAGAAAGAAAACTTAATAAGAACACACTAACATTAACACTTACAAGCTTAGATATTAGAGGTGAGCTTATTGAATAAAATACAAATATAATCACAACTAAAAAGCAAAAGACATACAATCTCTTACCTTCCTTGAGAGATTCATATACATTATTGGGTGGCTTACTTGGTTTGTATGGAAAGAGTCTTTGGCAATGGAGTTTGTGTAGCTCCTTCTCTCCTTGGCACCATTGTGGATGGTGTTGACTTGATGTGGCTTGGATAAATATTTTTTCATTATAACATTATTGATATGAATCTCATGCAATAAATCTAGCATTATAACTCTACAATTTCCAATATTTTTTTAATGGGAAATGGCTTGTATTTATAGCAAATGGATCTAACCCCAACCCAAGGTGAGTCAAGGTGGAGTGAAAACTTGGAATAAGTTCAAACCTAACCTAAGTGAGTCAACATAACCCTAGTAGAGTTATTAAATTTCAATTAATAATGATTTACAATGAATAGGCATGGGTATCTAAAATGAGATATTTTTTAGGTTGTTTTCCAAATGCTTGACAACTTGCAAAGTTAATCATGAAAATCTAGGATATTTCTTATTTTTGAATTTCCTTTTTTATTTATTCATTAATTGCACATGGATAATTCAACTAGGAATTTAATTTAGTTTAGCTTATTAATTAATTTTAATTATCCATTTAGATCTTTCAATAATTGATTTAAGGTCATGTGCCCCACTTAATAGGTCCATAAGCCAAATTGACTATTGTGATGCCAAAAGATGATTAGGGATGAATCTGTGAGAGGTTATGATTGCATATGATACGATATCCCCATTAGGGATTCCTCGATGTGATTTTCAGCTTTAACAAATGATGCATAAGTAAATTTGGGATGTTAAGTGATTCCTAGGCTTAATTTGCAATGGTTAGTAGAAATCAGTCTGAAGTCCAATTGAAGGCCAATGGTGGCAAGTTTTAGGTGTCTACACTCTTTGACCTTGTGTTGGTTACAACTCAGGTGATTTGGTTAAATACAAATATATCATCCACTTGAAAGTTTTCCAAGCTTACTTCTTGACTTACAATACTCTCTATTTTATTTTGCTTGCATAGATCTCTCATCCTCTACTATCAAGTGAGGATTATGACCTCCTTGAGCTACCAAAGCTTGTTTTTCACCTTCATTAACATTCATGTATTATCCTTGAGTTTTACCCCAATAATTTATCCATTCTTCACCTTGAACCAAATTTTTATGGATTATAACCATCGATCTTGTGTTGGGAGCAAAATTTGGATTATAGGCATTGGGTGGCCTATGAAATTAGACTGACCTTATCCCTTCCCTTGACTATTATGCTAAGGTATAACTATATTTACTTGTGGAGGTTAGTATTATGAGTTTTTGTGAGCTCTAAATTATTGATTTGGTTACCTAATTTTAGCTTATGATGCCTTGAACTTTATTTTCCAATCAATGGCATCATCTAATTTCTTTGGAGCAGCTTTGGACTTGTTGCTTGGATTTGGAAATGGAGTAAGACTTGGAGGAGTAGTAGGCATGTTAGGAAATAAAGGCATTGAGACTTTTAGATGGATCTTACTGGCTTAAATCAAACTATTCTCATCTCTGATATCTATATGAGAGGCATTAGGTAAGGTGTACCCTCCCATAGACTATAACATGATAGCTATATAAGTCCCAATATCTCTAAGATAGGTTAGGAAAACAAAGATTGTAGGGGATGTCATGAGAGGTGGAATAATATTCCATGTCATTTGAAACCTCTCATTAAAGTCATGTATGGTTTCATTGGGCCCTATTTGAATGACATCCATATAATGTATGAGTGATTTTATCTTAAACCTTTGAGTCAACCATTCCCCAAACTCATCCCAAATAGTGATGCATCCTCACATAATGGTTATCTACAAATCAAGGGCTTTTCCTCTAAGAGATATGGAAAGTAATATGATTTATATATTAATCTTAATGATATTATGAAAATTTTATAAGTTATAAATGTATCTAATATGCTCAATTGGGGTGATAGGACCTTCCCCATTAAAATATAGAACACACTTGGTGGCATTGGGTTGGATATAATCATAGGCATTAAGGTTTATATGATTTTAAATATTGAAGGATGGGAAATCATTTTGCCTTCAAAATCTTCTTCATTCTCTTGTTATTCTTGACTTTCAAAGTATTCTTGTTCTTTAGGATCTTCAAGTGTCAAGATAGGCTTAGGATATTATACTTCAAGATGAAGTTCAAGATGAGGGAGTGGATTTGCAGGATGATAACCTCTACAAGAATTTGATATAGTAAGGACCATGAAGCATAAGAAAAATAAATAATAAATTATTCTACAACCATATGTTATACCTTCAGTGGAGTTGCTAAATTTTGAGTAAAAAACACATATGCAACTATGATATTATCAAGACCAACATGTAAACTATGAAATCACCTTGTTACCTAGCCTCATTTTGAGCCTATTTGAGACTGCCTTGGAAAATAAGCCTAGTTTGATCACCTATAAAATATCCTATGTAAATTTTGGACTTTAATGGATAGGACACATCCTAAAGGACCTCATTCAATGATTGGAAAGTTCTCCCCTTCTGAGAATGCATGTATAACACCAAAAAAATGGAAAAATAAGGCATTTATAAAAGTTTGCACAAGTGACATCAACATTAAAGTACATGTGTGTAACCTACATGGAGTCTTCAAAAACATAAAATAGGTTTAAGGAGAAGATAATTAGATGTGCATTTGAGGTCTTTTCCCCTTGATTGATCACTATTAGGGTTTTAGAAAGGTTTAAGACCTATTTGGGGGTTTAACGATTGTTCATAAAGAAAATATCATCAATTAAACTCCTTATACTTGGAAAAAATTATTTAATAACCTCCTCAACTATATCAAATGGTTCAGGTTCCCATTTAAAGTGTGAGATATGGTATGCACATCTAAAGTTGCTATTTGAGTTGCATGCTTAGTGTTCTTTGAGCTTGAGATAGGTTAACTTTGAGTTTTAGGTCTCAAAAATCAATTATATTGATTGGAAGAGTTAATAAACCTTAAAATAAATTACTCATAATTATTATACATACCTTGTAAATGATTTTTTGTCTTCAATATGCATCTAGTATACTAGTTAGGGTGCTTGGGGTTATGGGATTGTCACCTTCTTGCTATCCCTCAAGAGCATTTGATTTAAATCCTAAGGTTGGGTGTTACTTAAGAGTGTAATAAGATAATTTTCATGTTTTTGTGTTTCCTCAAGGGTACTTCATGGGTTATGTCATATTTGGTTCATGCTTTGAGTTCAAAAAGATGCTTTAGTCTCATGATTGCCCCTTGCCAATGGAGTGGGAAAGGTTTGAGATAAAAAAATGGGTATGTACACTATTTTTGTGGATTTAAAATTAATATTAACATATCTTTAAACTCATAAAAATAATATTTACAAATTTTCAAATCATGATTATTCCTATAGAGGCCTCAACACTTCAATTTCCCTCAAGATTGGCTATAGGCCTGCTAGTGATTGTGTGTAGGGATATTGAAACCTAGTTTGGTCAATCTTGTTCATGATTCCACATTTGTAACTTTAGTTTTATATTGAACTTGTGACCTTATGGTATAAATAATATATAATTCAATTTCCTTTCACCATGTTGTGTCTTACTCAAGCTTTAAGACTAACCTGCCTTCTATAGCCTATAGATGCTTGTTTGGTCACTTGATTGTGTTCATGTGTTTTAGAACCTCATCATTCTCACACATAGAATTATTTTTGTTATTAAACCTATTTTAATTCTTATTTGGGATTAAATTTACTTTCAAACATCTCTCTTCTTTCTTTCTCCCAGGCTTAGAACTAGCTTATCTTCACTTGCAACCTGTAGGTATTCTTTAGGGTGTTGACTGTATCCTTTGGGTTTAATCCCTATCCTTCATACCAATATCAATTTAAATGTTATTGATACTCTTTATAGTCTCATATTGGGTTAAAATAATTTCCAAACACTACTCTACCCCTTCATTGTGTGCATTTCACCCTACACTTTCAAGGCATGGTTGTAGATGCTTCTTATGGTTGGGTTTGACTACATTTTTTGTGCTTAGTGTTAGGTTGTGGAGATAAAAGATTCAACCCTTTGCAAACTGAGGAACAGATGGTTGCTGAGATCCAGGAGCACCGACATCGGCAGCAGGACCGACGTCGGTCGAGACCAGTGCAGAAGGCCACCGACAACGGCAGGAAGTCGGCCGACGTCGGCAAAACTAGACAAGCAGGGACCGATGTCGGTCGCCTGTGTGTTCCAGAACTGTTCGTTTCATGGATAGTTAGTTAAGTGAATGAAGAGTTTGCATGTTAAGACCAGCTAGAGTCTTGGGCTGCGAGGATAATTGTCTAAATTAAGAGTCTAAGTTATTGTTTGAGTTAGGGATCTATTTATAGACCCATTGGCATGTATTGTTAATGCATGAGATAGAAAGGAAGAGTTCCTTCTTGTTGTAAGATCTTGAGTTGCAGGTTGTTGCAAGCTCATAGCGGATCTACATGTAAGTTTGGTCTTTGAGTTGCAGGTTGCAGGTTCATGAGAGATCAGCTTGAAGTGCTATAGAGTGCTTGGTGTACCGGCAGGGTTATTACTGACTGGTTGGTGAGGTGAACACCAATTCTATGTGTGAGTTGGTTGTTGGGACCATTTTTTGTGTAGGAGAGTGTGTGTGAGAAGAATTACTGTACACTTGAGGTGTGGCAAACCTCTGTAAGGTGAAAGAGTGTGGTGGCTCTTTGTTGTATTCTTTTCTGTAAAGTGTTAATACAAGATAGTGTATTATCTCTCATATTCTGTGCTATTGGTGAATTTTAGTTACTTGTGTTTCTAGTTATTTCCACATATTCAATTGCTTATATTTGGTAATCATACTATGCTCTTTCTGAGGAGTAAGATCCTAACAGGTGGAATTAGAACAGGTGTGTTTGTTTTTGGATTACCTCCACCCCCTATCAAGTGGTATCAGAGCTTTTGGTTGGGATACTAATAGATTGGTTTAGATCTGGGTAGTGTGTTTTGATTACAGGTTACTCACAGGGTTTTTGTTTGAGTGGGAGTTGAGCAATGGCAGAAAATAGTCAGCTACGAATGGAAAAGTTTAATGGCAAGAACTACCAATTATGGAGGATGTAGATTGAGGACTATCTGTATCAGAAAGATTTGTACTTACCATTGGGTGGGGTTGCTAGCAAACCCTCAGATATGAAAGATGAAGAATGGGAGGTTCTTGATCGGAAGGCTCTGGGATCTATTAGATTGAGTCTTGAATCATCTGTGATTTCCAGCTTATCATAGTGTAAGACAATGGTGCAGTTGATGAAATCTTTGGCAAATTTGTATGAAAAACGCTCGGCTTCTAATAAGGTATTTCTTATGAAGCATTTATTTAATTTGCAAATGTTGGAAGGTGGATCTGTTCATAGCCATCTTAGTGATTTCCATGGTTTGGTAAACCAGTTAAGTTCAGTCAATATTGTATTTGATGATGAAATTAGAGCTCTCTTAATCTTGTGTTCATTACCTGAAAGTTGGGAAGGTTTGGTAATGGCAGTTTCTAATACTGTGTCTCCTTCAAAAGTCTTAAAAGTGGATGATGTTGTGAGTGTGATCTTGAATGAAGAGATACGCAGGAAAAGCACAGGTGAATCATCAGGAGATGCTTTGAGTGTTGAAGGTAGAGGAAGGCCAAGAGAGAAGATAGAGCATGGGAGATCAAGGTCGAAGACAGGCAGAAGATCCAAGTCCAGGTATGGCAGAATAACCTGCTGGAAATGTGGAAAGCAAGGGCACTTAAAGAGAGATTGCAGATCGGGTGAAGATCAGCATGAAGGACATGGAGAAGAAGCAGATGTTGCAGATTATGTTGCACAGGATGCTCTGGTATGTTCTTTGGATAAAGTAGAATCTTGGGTTTTAGATTTTGGTGCCTCTTTTCATGCATCCCCACATAGGGAATTTTTTCATGAGTATGTCCAGGGAGACTTTGGAGAAATTTGTGTAGGGGATGGTAAGCCTTGTCAGATTGTTGGCAAAGGCAAAGTGAAGCTGAAATTGCAGACAGGTGACACATGGGTGTTAAAGGAGGTCATGCATGTCCCAGTTCTGAAGAGGAATTTGATTTCTGTTCGAAGTTTGGGTGATGAGGGTTGCACAGTAACTCTCACAGTGGACTCTTGGAAGGTTACCAAGGGTACACTTGTTGTAGCTAGAGGTAAGAAAGTAGGTACGCTTTATCTCTCTACTTGTTTTACTGATTCTCTTTCTGGGTTATCTACTTCAGCTGTAGATTCGGAGATGTGGCTTAATAGGCTTGGTCACATAAATAAGAAGGAGATGCTGGTTCTTGAGTCAAAGAGTATGCTTTCGGATTTGGAAGGCATGGATCGTGGTTTCTATATGCAGAAGAAGAAGGTGACGTTTCTTGAGGAATCCGATGTTAGTGACAAGAACAGGAAAGCCTTGGTTTTCAAGGAGAAGGTGACGGACAGAGTTCAGCACAAGATGCAGAGGAATTTTGAGTAGAGCAAGGGTGATTTGGACAAGGGTTTGATCCAAAAAGAGCTCATGAGAAAAAGTCAGGTCTCACTAGAAAAACATAGAGACTGACGTCGGCAGGAAAACCAGCGTCGGTGTCCAGACAGGGACCGACGTCGGCTATGTGCAGACCGACGTCGGTGACTTAGGGCAGATAACAATCGGCGTCGTCCAGGAGAAACCGACGTCGGCAAGGAGGCAGTCGCAGGGAACCGACATCGATCGGTTGTAGACTGAGATGTGACCGACATCGGTCACTGAGATGAATTTTGAGTGGATAGCTAGTTGTCATAGAGTCTCAAGCGCCCATATGGAGGACTGAAGGTGTAAGTAAGTTCTTAAATTCGTCATTTCCCTTCTTTACACTACTTGTTGCTCACTTATGGTATAGAACCACGAAGTTGTTAAAGAAGCAGAACAGGTAGATCCAAGAAACAGTGGGAGCTTGGCATGGATGAGGATGTGATTCCTTGGAGGAGAACCAAACAGGTGTTTTGGGAAGAGTTGCCAGCTGGAAGAAAGCACTAAGAGATGAATGGATGTTCAGGATGAAGAAGAGCGGAAATGGATACGTGAGATGGAAGATCAGGGTATATGATCTTGTATTAGCTACAGGGCAATGGAGGTTTGATCATTGTGTTTCTCTTTACCAGGTTGGATAATATTAGCTACATTATCCCATTTTTGTATGATGTGCTTGTTGCAGGGTTACATATACAGGTATTTTTGAACTAAAGGTAAAGCTAGTTCAGGTGTGTGTCATGGAGAATCTGGGAGCAGCAAGATTCTTTGGCATGAGTGTGTTCTAGAGACATGGAGGTCTTGTTGACTTTGTTTCAGGATGATTGTGTGAGACCGGTTAGCACGCCGATGGTAAGATAGTTCACAGAATAGGTGTCTTGATTCACATAATGAGATTGGGTGCATGGTATGTACTAAACCTGAGTTTTCCCAAGCAGTGGGAGTTGTCACAAGTTTGGAGTCAATCCGGGAAAGTAATACTGAAGGGCAGTTCAGTGGGACCAGCAACAGGTGCACATGCTATGCAGGGTCAAGTTCTTTTTTTCCTACATGGTTGTAGATGCGGATGTGGTAGGTAATTTGGATGACAGGTTTTGCACTACAATATTTGTGGTGGTTGGTCTTCAAGAGTGATCTTGAGGAGGGATACAAAGCCAAGGGAACAAACTAGATGGAGTACAGGTACAGGTACAGGTTGCAGCTATTTATCTCCAAGTGAGAGATTGTTAGGTTGTGGAGCTAAAAGCTTCAACCCTTTGCAAACTAAGGAACAGATGGTTGCTGAGATCCAGGAGCACCGGCGTCAGCAGCAGGACCGACGTCGGTCGAGACCAGTGCAGAAGGCCACCGGCGATGGCAGGAAGTTGGCTGACGTCGGCAGAACTAGATAAGCAGGGACCGACGTCGGTCGCCTGTGTGTTCCAGAACTGTTCGTTTCATGGACAATTAGTTAAGTGAACGAAGAGTTTGCATGTTAAGACTAGCTAGAGTCTTGGGCTGCGAGGATAATTGTCTAAATTAAGAGTCTAAGTTATTGTTTGAGTTAGGGATCTATTTATAGACCCATTGGCATGTATTGTTAATGCATGAGATAGAAAGGAAGAGTTCCTTCTTGTTGTAAGATCTTGAGTTGCAGGTTGTTGCAAGCTCATAGGGGATCTACATGTAAGTTTGGTCTTTGAATTGCAGGTTGCAGGTTCATGAGAGATCAGCTTGAAGTGCTATAGAGTGCTTGGTGTACCGGCAGGGTTATTACTGACTGGTTGGTGAGGTGAACACCAATTCTATGTGTGAGTTGGTTGTTGGGACCTTTTTTGTGTAGGAGAGTGTGTGTGAGAAGAATTACTGTACACTTGAGGTGTGGTGAACCTCTGTAAGGTGAAAGAGTGTGGCGGCTCTTTGTTGTATTCTTTTCTGTAAAGTGTTAATACAAGATAGTGTATTGTCTCTCATATTCTATGCTATTGGTGAATTCTAGTTACTTGTGTTTCTGGTTATTTCCACATATTCAATTGCTTATATTTGGTAATCATACTGTGCTCTTTCTGAGGAGCAAGATCCTAACAGGTGGAATTAGAACAGGTGTGTTTGTTCTTGGATTACCTCCACCCCCTATCACTTAGACCTAATATTTACACCACTAATATTATCCTATTTAATGAACCTAGTTATGGTCTTAATTTATATTTATAACTCTTTCAACACCTACTCTACTCTTCTCTTCATATTTAAATGGAACTAATCTTGACATAGGCATGTAGGTGGCCTTTTAGGGTGATTTGAGTTCTAGATTTGAAATTCAATCCCTTCATTTTCCCACATAAAATTTAAAGGTTTAAAATCAAAATATTTTTCATTATCACTTTATATCAAGGCCTTTTATCTTATTTTGAAATTTTCAATCCAATTCTTACTTGTTCTCATATGCAGTTTGTACATAGTCCTATAAATGATTGTTAGACTGTCACTTACTTTCTTGCTCTATCAACAACCTTATAAGTGACCTAGTATCTCTTCAAGGGATCATATGATATTTTCATATATAATTAAGTTGAGTCTCCATGTTTTAGACACCCTTGAGTTAGTCTAAGGTTGATCCTGGTCTCAAAATAGGAACTACAAGCCTAGGGCCTGTAGGTATCTACTTGACTGTATAGGCTACAAAACCACTCTTGAGATCTTGAACCTTCCAAAACTATCAAATCACCTCTTAATTTTAGTTACTTATTTAAAGGTCCATAAATCTTGTGATAATCTGTCATGTCCCCTTTTTAGTCGACATGTGCAGAGTAGATGATTAGCCTATTATGCGACCCTCGTAGGCTGATGAGATGGATAGAGGGTCTTGATGGAACTGGGCTTGGCTTTCATTTGGGCTCTTTAGGACATGAATTAAAGGAGATATTAATATTTGATTGATTTAATCAAATATTAATTATTTGGTCCAATTTTAATTAATTATTAATTATTAATTAATAATTAATAATTAATTATTAATTATTAATTATTAATTATTAATTATTGGGTCTAATTTTAGGATCCTCATTCTAATTTAAGAATTGGTCTAATTTTAAGACCCTAGTTCTAAATTAAGGAAGCCCCAGTCTAATTTAAGGGAATCTAATTTTAGCAAGCACACTTTTGGAGGTGTATAAGAATCTCTCATGGAAGAGAGTTTGTATTCATGATTATTTTGATATTGATTCTTGTTAAGAAATTCTTCTGTGAAGACTGAGCCAAGGGTTCCAGTATTCCATCTGCAGTGGAGAACGTCAACTCTTCATTGTGTGCGATTCAGAGGCTGTGAAAGATCAGCCGATCTATTGCCAAACTACATTGAAGAACGTCAACTCTTCAGTGTGAGCGATTCAGAGGTTGTGAAAGATCAACCGATCTATTGCCGAATTGGGAGATAACTTCATCCAGAAGCTATCACATGTACTTACAAGTTTGAGAGATAACTTCACACAGAAGCTATCACGTATTTTCATTATTTGGGTTTTGATTCCAGAATTATCCAGATATAGATCTTTGTATTAGCCCATAATTCTACAGATCAAGATCAAGCACATAGGTTGAGCAATATCAGTGGCCGTACGACTTCCGTACAGATCTGTGAAAATCCGTACGCATCTACAGAAAGTTCAGGTACCGACATCGGTGAACAGAGACTTACAGAGACCGACATCGGTCGACTCATCACCGACATCGGCAAGGGGATCACTACAGGTCGACCGATGACGGTAGTATAACCGACGTCGGTGACTGTGTTTTTTACACAGTAGGCTGAGACGTTCCAGATTTAGCCCAGTTCACGGAATATTCAGGCTATAAGGCCGAACTTTCGATATCCTTTGTATACCTGACAGAGGATCTCTATTGTAAGCTTATGAGCAAATAAATAAGAAATTATACTGTGATTTATTCATCTATTTGAAGATATTTTGCAGAAATTCAGATAAGCAATTTAGAGCTTCTTGTGTTTGCATATCCCTACTGGTTGGGGATATTACATAATCATCATTTCATCCCTTTGAACTCACCCTATAGGACTGTATGGACTGCATACATAGTCGACCAATGCATGAGCCTTATTTAAACATCTTAGATCATTTAGTTAATTGGAAATAAATTGATGAAGGAATTAGGGTATTCATAGAAACATGAATGATTAAATGTATGTATCAAATCTTTCACATATCTTTGATCATCTTCAAAACTCTCTACAGTCTGTACAACTACATATGAAGGAAACACTCGTGATCCTCATTAGAAAGTGTGCATTTGGGATATTACCTTCACTTTTCTTCACTTTCAAGAGTAAAATATCATATTATAAAATCACATCATGATGTATCACTTGAATTTGAGCCAAAATTAGAAATCAAACCTCCAAGGGACTATGTAAACCTTGACCATGTTTCCAAAGAGCAAGCATTTGAAGATATAAACAAAAAACACATCTTAGACAAGTATCACATGAAATAAATGAAAATAAGAGACCTTTCATTAATAATGAGGAATTATAAACCTCTGAGAATGACCACCATGAATAAAAAATAGAAACTTGTGGTAGGATTCAATGAAACAACTTGTACATTAAGACATTCTTCTTCCATGTGAAGGCACCTCATAGAGATGAGTTGATAGGTTGTCATTATACCTCTCATTTAACCAATAAATAGATTGGTTAAATTTTATACCAGGGCTAGTGTCTATATTCTATATGAAATGATATCATTGGATATTAGAGTTTACAATTTGCTATTTGAGGGCTTTACTTCTACTATGATTTCTAAATCCTAAAATAGTAATAAGAATCTAACTCTATTTTGTACAAAAGTAAATCTAAAAGGTTTTATAACTAAATATATCCTATACCATTCACACCATCAATATATATAAATTAAACATATGTAATAAGACATATGATGTCCTCACTTGACTTTCCTAGCTGGGTAGGATAGTGTGATATTCCAAAATCAGAGAATGTTGCCTATTGTCACTTAAAAAATAGCTTCTGATAAATTCTAAATATAGATATAGGTGAACAAAAATTATTTTCTATGAAATTAAAATATACACTCTTACATAAATAAAACAACCTCTACATGTAATAGAAACACACTTGCATTAAATGAAATTGACACTTTGCTTTTAAAAAAAGAAATCACAGTTGCATTTGAAAAGGAAATCACTCTTATGTTTGAGAAGGAAATTCACACTTGTATTTAAAATAAATCACTCTTGCATTTAAAATAAAATTACACTTTGAAATAAATTAATTATACCTAAATTAAATAAATACTTCTAAACTATAAACTAAAATTATTGATTTGTCCTGATCCTTAGAGAGAACTGGGCCCTTGCTCCTTCCTCTGATTATGAACAACTTTACTTAGAAAAAAAAAATTGAACTTTATTTCATTATCAAAATAACATATACAGATATACAAAACTATATTGGAATGCTTCTTTTGATTTCTAATTAACTAAGTTCAATAACTCTCTAATTATTCTCACTCTCTGGAATGAGAAGGAGATTGTATTTAAGAACATCTCAACATTTATTCATAGATTACAATATTTGGTGATCAAAATGGCCGAATATACTTATTTAAAATATAAGAAATTTAAAAATCAGACCTCATGCTTCTAGGAAGGTGTTAGAATTGACTCAACTAATAATAGATAGAAAATAACTACATAAATCTAAAGATTTTTTTTTCTAGTTTTAAAATAGAAATAAAAATATATCTAGATCATTTTAAGCCATTACTATAAATAGTAATGTCTAAAATAATATATCTAAATATGGAAAGTCTATTTATATAAAATAGATAACTTTAGAATCACTATCTTGATCAATAAGATCTAGCTAGACATATTCAAAGCATGCCTAGGCATCTTCAAAGCATTCTATACATGTATTTGGAGTGCCTTCAGAGCATCTTCAGAACATCTTCAAAGTGTCTTTAGAGCATTATATCTTTGGAGATCATTCACTAAATACTCAAAACTATAGGAAAAAAGGTTTCAAAAACTATTTAATGTCTTCTCAAAATTATCCTACCATAGGGATGTGTTTCTATACACAAAACTATGCTCATTTCATCCAAGTTAGACATAATAACAACTTACATAATCAACAATGTATAATATGCAAATGAAGGACAAATTGCATTCATTTCTTACTTAGATAAGACCTTAACTATTAAATTCAATGTAGTATATAACCAAAAGGAAACACGTATGGATAGTTTGTATTAGATATAATGAGCTATATGAAATGATCATCATTTATCCTCCACATTTTACCTTTTGAAAGTCCTCTAATAAACAAGTGGGATAACTAGTCTTCAATCCAAAATTATAGATTTTAGTTGCTGAATAAGATCATAAATCTAAAAATGGTGTCCCTAATCAAGATAAACACTAGGTAAGGATCCATAATCCCTTACTACTGTGTACAACCAAGACTTAAACTTAACTTATGCTTGATTATGCCAACTCTACCATGGAGATAGAGGAAAAATAATTATTGGAGTCTTGAATCTCATTCCAATCCATATGTCTAAGCCTCCTTCATATAAGAGCTATGTGATAATTTATGCAATTGTTTGAGCTCTCCTAAGACTCCACTTGATAGTGGTGGGACTCAAGACTTCCATACATTTTAAAGTGATAGGTAACATCTCTCACATGGATATGTTGGTATTGATGGAATTGGTGGAATTTGGTTTATAAAAGATCTAAAAGTTATAACATTATCTCTTAATAACTCATGGTATTTATTTTTCATGTACATGTGGTACATGGGTTGAAAATAAGCAAGAAGCTTTTAAGCCTTTGTAATTTAGGGTCTCATACATAAACCTATGGTGTTCTATAATTCTAAAAATTTATTGTGTGTTTATTTCCATACTATCTGATTTTGTCAGAGTAGAGAGGAAAGCATGTAATGGTGTTTCCCCTACAAATAAACTTATTAGGAAACTAGACTGATAACCTAACATGTTAAAAACATAGAATTCACAAATTCATCTTGTCTTTTTGTGGTACTCTTGAGAAAGATGTCCATAAACATGTGTTCATCTTCAATAATATGAGGAAAGCCAAGAAAAATTAACTGTATCTACTATTTTTAGAATTGTTCATGAAGAAAAATAACATAAACAGAGGAAGGTTGCCTGCATGATAATTTTTTTCAAAAATTTCACAAATATTGTGGATGGAAGTTTGATCTTTTTGCTATTTCTTTTGATAATCTACTTTAATTTTAGCATTTTCTTCCTCCAACTTATGAATTTTATGTTGGGTCTATTCCAAACTAAAATCATTTCATGGAGTGGAAGGGGGAAGGAAGAAATATCTCTTATAGGTCCTTCAATCTAGACTATTATTTCCCTTGTCTCTATCTGCATGGCTTATAAAGAGGCTTGTAACTCAGTAGTCTACATGGTTAGCTCTCGTATTCTATTAGTGTGTTGAACAATTAATGTATTTCTATCAAAAATAGTCTATTGTAGATTATTATTCTGAGTATCTTTATCAACAATAGAATTTTCAAATCAATAATTTGAGTATCCTTAATGGCAAGGGAGTTTTGTAAATTAATCAATTCCTAAGTTTAAAAAAACATTAGATTATGTACTTTAGTCTTCTCTACATTCATTACTATAAGAATTACCTCTTGTGTCTTAGTTTGAGTGATAGATTCTTCACATCTTCTTTCCAAACTAGAAATAATTTGGTTCTTACCTTACAGTGTTGAATGAAGAAAATATAATTTTGCTTATTGTTTTCAAATTGTTTCTTCATGCTAGGACGGATCCATGACATGATATAACTCTTCTTCTTCACTATTGAGCTGGGGAGAAGATGGAACTTCTTATGTCAATATAACTTTACCTTTATTAGCTACAGAGGGTAAAGGTCTTTCTACTTCTTGAGGTTTAATTTATTCTATAAGGGTACTATAATTTTTTGTGCATGGGGTTCTTAGTCAACTACTTGTTAAGCATCTATAGCTT
Organism: Torreya grandis; assembly: GCA_037957365.1. Taxonomy (NCBI): domain Eukaryota; kingdom Viridiplantae; phylum Streptophyta; class Pinopsida; order Cupressales; family Taxaceae; genus Torreya; species Torreya grandis. Next base: position 742,849 of record JARHVA010001289.1, read on the forward strand.
ATATGGGAAAGCCTATGCTTTGAAAAATCTTAGTTGCCTATACATATCATTTTACTTCTTCTTGTATAATGAGCCGATGACTTCGTCAAACCTTGATTAGAGGATTAGGGTTTTTTGAGGAAACTCCCATTTGTCTTTTTGATCTTTGATGCAACATATTTGGAGTTGAGGTTATTAAAGATGGGACTTATTTAATTTATGTTTTTGTGGGGGAAGGATAAATAGGGTGTAGTGTTTTTTTGATATACATTTGGGATAGTTTATAGAGAAAGGAGAACCAAGACTTTTCACCCTTAGGTTTTTGTAGAAAATAATGTTGATAGATGAGGGTAACTAGCCCAAGGTGTTGGATAGATCCATTACCTCTTTTTCATTTTTGAGTAACATTAATTAGGGCATTATGAAGAAAATATGGAATATTTACCTTGAACTCTACCCTAGAAGCTCCTTTCCCTAGGTGAATAAGACGTCACATGACATATCCACCAACCACTGTAAATTGATTGTCCTAGGTAAGATATTTCATAACCCAAAATATAACATTCTGCCATGACTATGAAAGTTTATATCTCATAATGCTTCTATACACACCTTGTGGGGACTAGGGTAATCTAGGATGAAACTTATTTCCTTTAATAAACATCTAAATTAGAACAATAAATATTAATTTATCTATGACAACTACACCCTCCTCAAGAATTTTAGAGAGTGCACTAATCATAGAATGATCTACTAGAATGTGCTTATCTCTGACAATAGAATGGTCCTCATCAAAAAAATTTAAATAATTATTGCATAATATCTTCTTGAAAACACTTAAATTTTTTTAGGAAGTTAAAACATCCTACCAACTTAAAAATATCGCTAGCCACTTCATCCTATAGTAATGCATCTAATTATTCTAGTTTACTTTTCTTCTTCTTACCACCCATATTTAGAGCTATCATTGTTTGCTATAGAATCTAATTACACTATGAAATAGATCTTGGAATTTAATAGGATATACAAGAAGGCAAGGAAGGGAATAAATTAGGGATATGATGAAATAATGGATAATAGAAATAAATAATAACAAATCAAGATATGTCATGAATTATGACAATAATTATGATGAGTACTTTGGAGCATGTGAGATTTAATTAATCATTATCAATGATGTGATGTAATGAGTCATAATTGGTAGAACTTGAAGAAATATCCACAATGATTTTCACATCACATCATATCTTTTTGAAAAGGTATTTTAAAAAAAACTTCACATCAAATCTTTGAATGCAATGATGATATTGTTGACTTCATCATATCCATGTGACATCACCAAAACTTATCCATTTAAAAATGTGCTAACTACCTAATAATTACACATGCATGACATGAAATAGAAAATACCTAAACTTTTGGGAAAATAAATACAATTTTACCTTTCTTGTACGAATCCATGCCTATCTTCTAGAGTTTTTCATGTGTCCTAAAGGGATAAACAAGTCTGAGAAGATAGGTTGGTTGACAATAATTCATATTTTATTGAAAAAAATTTATTCTAAAAAGTGTCATTTGATGGTTTTCACCTTTCAATATCTTTTTTCTATTTTTTATACTTTTTTTATTTTTTATATTTACATTTTTTTGAATTTTGAAGGAAGGATAACCACCATTTACTAGTTTTTAGCACTCCTCCTTTATTGGATCTCTGCTGCAAATATCATTTGGTCTTAGTGGAAGAACTAGGTTATTTCATAATGTCAAATTGGTATTGATTCTATTTAATAAACTCCTCCTTGCTGAGAGGTCTTATGTACACCTTAATTCTATGACCATTGACCAAAAGTGTCCTTTGGTCACCATCAATTGGTTGAAGCTGGATAGAGACATTGTTGAAAATAGTTTTGATGAGGTATGGTCCTAACCATCTTGTCTTAAGCTTACCCTAAAAATAATAGAATTTAGAATCAAATATGTGCCAAATATTTCTTTTGAAACTATCTTTATTTGATGTGAGTATCATTCCACTACTTCCTCTACTTTTGGATCATGCTAGTTTGAGTGAGTGCATTCATTTTCAATTTATCCAACCCATTTAGTTGCATTATTATTTCTTTTTATGCTTCATCAAGATCAATTCCCATATCAGCTATTATATTCAATTTATGTAATTCAAATTCTATTAGTAATAAAGGTTTCTTTCCATACACAAGTTCATATCGAGAGAATCATGTAGTTGGATTCCATGTTGTATCGTATACCTAAACTACTTTAGGTACTCTTTCTACCTAATCTTTTTTGTTGTTATTCAATATTTTGGTTATAATTTTTTCCAATTCTTAGTTTTTGACCTTCACTTGTCCATTAGCTTGGGGATTATATGGTGAATATTTATTTTGATTGATTTGGTACAATATTATGAAAGCCTTGATCATGTTGGATATAAATTGGGGTCCTTGATTTGAAACAATAGATCTAGGAGCTCCAAATCATAGCATGATCTTATGATATAGGAAAACAACAACCATTTATTCCCTAGCAAAGGTGACTGCCTACACTTCAACTCACTTAGTAACATAATCAATACATATTAATAAATATTCTTTTCCTTGAGATGGTGGGTTGATTAGTCTAATACAATCCAAACCTCATTTTTCAAATGGTTCTCAACTTATTTGAGGATGGAGAGGCATTTAAAAGGACAAAGTAGGCTTATCCATCCTTTGGTAAGGATCACACTACCATACAGACCTTTTTAAAGTCTTGTAAATAGAAGGCCAGTAATAACCTATACCAAAGATCTTATCAATGGCCCTTTTTGTTGAATAATATCCTCCTCTTGGTTCACTATGGCATGCTATTATGATGTCATAGACTTCATATTATTTGACACACCTATAAAGTACATGATCAAGTCCATTTTTAAACAACATGCATTTAAACCGTTTAAAATGAGAACAATCTCTAACTAAATGTTTTATTTATTTAGAAGTAAAGGAATGAGGAAACTTCCCTGTTGCCAAGTAATTTGACATGTCTATAAACTATAGCGAATATGTAGATATAGAAAATAGTTGTTCATCAAGAAAAGAATCCTCTACATGTTCATCTTCACCTGTAGTGATCAATCTAGACAAAAAGTCAGCAATAACATTATATATCCCTAGTTTGTCTATGATGGTAATGTCAAATTCTTGTAATAATAATAGCCATATAATTATTCTCCATCCTATTACTATTTTATTTATTAAATGCTTAATATTTGAATGATTTGTATGGATGAATACCTAATAAATATTAATTTAATGCCTAAACTTGTTTATATCATAGACAATAATAAGAAATTATTTTTCTATCGTAGTGTAATTCTTCTTTGTGGGAGTAAATTTTTTGATGAAAACCCGTCCATGAGAGATAGCATCTCATGGCCGGCCATGAGATCAACAAGCTGGTCAATGTTGGGAAGAGGAAAGTCATCTTTGGGACAAGCTAGGTTAAGGTCGCGATAGTCCGTGCAAATCTGGATCCCCCCAGTTGCCTTGGTGACTGGGATGATGTTAGAGACCCACTGTGGATAATCGATGGGCTGGATGAAGGAGATAAAAAGGAGGCGCTAAAGCTCCTCTTTGACAAGGAGGGAAACGCAAGGATGCATCTTTCAAATCTTTTGCCTGATAGGCTTAGCCTCTAGTTTGGTGACAATGTTATGGGTAACGATGGTGGGGTCAATGCCAGGCATATCACTGTAAGTCTAGGCAAAGGCCTTGCTATGGTTAGAGAGGAACTGGGTGTAGTCAAGCTGCTCCTAAGCATCTAAATATTGGCCAATCTTTAAAACATAAGGAACATCAGAAGAAGGAAGGTTGATGTCAATGGTTGATTCATTTAACATAACCTGGGTCTCAGAAGGGAGGGAGCGCTGGATGAAAGAATCATCAGCACCCATGTAAGAAAGAATGGCGTCGTCGTCAACGCAGTGGACAGTGTGAATGGTTACCGACTCATCTTCGATCATGCTGGGAAAAATGAGAGGGAGAGACTTGGACACCCTATTGAGCTGATAAGTCAAGGGTTCCAGGCGGATGGTGTTTATGCAAAAAAAACTAGGAGGAATGGAAACCACTGACTCCGTAGGTGAAGGGGGAAGAATAAGTGAGTGTGGAGGAGATTGGTCAATGGTTGGTTCGGGACAAAGGTCTACATGGTCTTGAGTGGGGTCGTGATATCCCAGGCCATACCGTTTCTTGGCATCGTCATCATTGAGCGGTTGGATAGGCTGATGGGAGCCCTGCTCATAGCGTCTGAAACCAAAACCCTTCCATGCACACCTGTAAAGGTAAGTGTGTGCAAAGGTGGGGTTGCCAAGAAATGAGAAGTCAGATGTGAAAAGTTGGGGTGAAGAAAGAGGATTACCATCAGTAGGAGCTTGATTGAGCCCCCCATAGATGAGGTTGGTGCAGAGGTGAGGAGGACCATAAGGTACGATCATTCCGATCTGATGGTCGTAACTAGGGCTGTGATGAAGGCATCCATACTCTTGTGGAGTTTGGAACATGTCTAAGGTTAGAAAGCGATACTCCCCCAATGAAAGTCTTTGGAAGATGTCTTCCATGGGGTCTGTGGTCGTCGCTTGAAGGGGAGGTGTGAGGGTGACCGCTTGTTGCGAACTGGTCGAAGCTTCCACGGATGGAGGCAGTATCGGGATTGATGGCTTGATAGGAATGAGGATGTCATTTGGATGGTAGGTGGTGTTGCAAGTTTTGAAGGGTGAAGGGTCAGTAGGAATGGTGTGGACTTGTCCGTCGTGCTCAAATTTCACACAACGGTGCAGGGTGGAGGGGACACAGGCCATGGCACGGATCTAAGTTCGGCCTAGCAAGATGTTGTATTGAAACTCTCCTTTGATGATGTAAAAGAGCTTTGGGATTGTGTGTGGACCAATGTAAATGTGAAGGATGACTGTGCCAATGGTCATGGTAGTAGTGTCATTAAAGGAGCACAAGATTGTGTTAGTTTTGGAGATGCAATTCTTGGGAAGAGCCAACTGATCAAAGGCATGGGTGGAGATAATGTTGATGCTGGTGCCTCTGTCGACCACAATGCATTTAATGTGTGTCTGATCGATATAGGAAGTGATGAAGAGGGCGGTGTCCTGATCTTCTGTGTTAGATGTGGGAATCTCAGAATCGCTGAATGTGATGGAGGCAATAGGGGCTAAGGAGTGGACAAGGGCAGCAAGTGGTTGGGGGTCCTCGGGTTGGACCTCCGCTGCCTGCAAGGCTTGGATGAGGGCCTGACGATGCTGGGGTGAGGTTTGGATGAGGTCATAGAGGGACATCTTCACAGGCATTTGGTGAAGTTGTTTCAACATGGAGTCGTGGATTGGTCCTGAAGAGGAAGAAGAAGAGGAGGGTTGAGGTGCACCAAGGATAGAAATCTTAGGCTTAGGCAGTTGAGGTGGATTGACAAAAGGGTAGGTCCAAGGAATGGCAGATTTTTCTTTCACCTTGTCCTTTTGTGACCTAGTGGTTATGTGAATGGCATTGATTTCAAAGATGGGAGGTGAAGGAGATAAAGGGGTTATAACCGGTTGATGAGATGTGGATGGATTTGAAGAGGTTGGAAGGTTATGAGGAGTTAGGGGGTGGTCGAAAGTGTCCTCAAAGAGAAGAGTGTCTTTCTCCAAATAACGACGAATGACAGCCTTGAGGGCACAGCAAGTCTCAGTATCGTGTCCTGGCGTATGATGATATAAGCAAATCTTTGTGTCGTCGAACCAGGAGGGCTTAGACTCGAGGGGTTGGAAAGGCTTGATGGGTGGAAGAGTTATGATGGAAGTCTACAAAATTCATTGCAAGATCAAAGAGTATGAGCCCACTAAAGGGTCCATGCTCATCGATGTGTGCGATGCCGGTGACTTTTGCTTGGGCGAAGTTGGAGGGGGTTTTCATACCACCTTCTGGGTTGATGGTGTGGTGACAGGCAGAGACAGTACATTCTTCATGAGAGGTACCACCCTTTTGGGAGAGGATAGGCTAGCAGTAGGCAAAGGAAGCAAAGGAGGCAACCGGTTTTGATTAGAGGTCGAAGTGGGAAGGACTCTGGTTAGGGTTGAAGGATGGGGGCCCAAAATGGAGGGCAATGGTGAAGGAAGAGGAGGCGTTCACCTCTGTGATTTGGCAGTCTTTTGTGATTTGGGTTGAAGACTACTATTGGTTGAAGTCTGATTTAAGTCCACCTTCACTTGTGGATGAGTGAGGTTGGAGACGGGGTGAACGCCAAGTGACTTGATAGGTTTAGATGGGGTAGATGTGGGTTTTGGTTTTGATGAGGTCGGTTGAGATATAGACGGTCTTGAAGTGGAAATCTGGTTTTTGTTGATAGTCTTGGGAGGTTCTGCCATAGGAGGATTAGCAGCATGAGATGAGAGGGCACAGGCTTGTTAAAGAGCTGTGAGATGCTCCCACAATCCCTGATGCTCCACTTTCCTAGAAGGGAGAAGTTCGAGTCTCTCCACTAGTTAGGAAAATGGTTGAGAAGATGTGGGATGAGGTTTGGGTTCTTGAGAAGATGTCGACGGTTATGGGACCGAAGGTGAGACGGGTGTAGTAACCTCAGACCCAAGGTATGATGAAGTCGTGACAGGTTCATCCTTGGTTGGAGATGAAGGAGAGATAGGTTCTTCCCTGGGTGGAGAAGAAATTGGAGAATGAAGCTCCTCAAGCAGGTAAAGGGTAGGAAAGATAGTGCCCTCCACTTGCAGTCGAGGAGTAGGAAAGGTTGGGTCCTCCATGGGCAGCAAGAAGGAAGATGGTGAAACCGGCGGTGCTGGTAAGGTTGAGGCGTCCTCCAAGATGAGAGAGGTTGATGGAGAACTAACCAGAGAAAGAGGTTCGTCCACATGTGATGGACTGATGGATGAACTCATCTCTTGAGGTTGGTTAGAAATGAAGGGCGAGATTGTATTGACTGTTTGAATGTTATGTTCATGAGTGTTGTCAATCAAGGTCTGGACATTGTTTTGAGTTGGTGGATGATTGGGGAATGGTTGTTTGAAGATATCGATACCCTGATTAGGAGGGGCATTGGGATTGTCAAGGATGAGGTCACCCTTTTCCAGCATGTCTTGGATTATGTTTTTAAGGGTTTTACAGTTGCTCGTGTCATGTCCCTTAACACGGTGGTAGTTACAGAAGTCATTTTCCCTATACCACGCAGGGATGGCGCGTGAGGGATCAAATTGTGGAGGCGGTCGGATCTGGGGGAGATTGAGGACCCCTTGTTTGATGAGTTTTTCCAACACAGATGCGTATGATTCTCTGAGTGGAGTAAACTATCGTTGTATGTATCTTTGCTGAAATTGGCGAGTGGCACTCATAGATGTGGATGGCTCAGGTTGATTAGTTAAAGGTGAAGAGGAAGAAGATCTAATGACCACAACGTTTGCTAAAGCTTTAGATTTAGGATTGGATGAGGAAGGCTTAGAAGAGGGGTCATTGGTCTTGGAGTTGGGATTCTTGTTCCGTAACTTGACTTTATTCTCCTTGACGGCACGTAACTGAAGTTTATGAGCCATCGTGAAGGCTTCGTCAAAAGTGTGGAAGGTCTGAACCCTCAAGGTGGAAGAAATATGTCTAGCGCAGGCTTGAGAGAAAAGTTAAATAAGCTCGGGCTGGGGTAAGTAAAATGAGAGTTGATTGATAAGGCCCCTCCACCGAGTGATGAAATCAGCAATGGATTCATCCTCGAATTGGCAGATAGAATAGAGGTCTGTGATGGAGACCTTCTTGGTGATATTGATAGAGAAATGATCAAGGAAGAGCTGGGCCAGCTGAGTGAATGTGAAGAGGGAATGGTTGGCAAGGGAGCTATACCAGTCAAGTGCAGCACCCGAGAGAGACATGGGAAATGTGCGTAAAAGCAACGCATCACCATGGGCGATAAGGTAACAGGCATGTTTGAATGCCCGTAAGTGCTGTTGTGGGTCTTCCTTGCTTTGAAAATGAGAAAACTTAGGAAGTTCCCACTGGCTAGGATATAGTCTGATAGGGACAGAAGGATGAATGGGCTCATTGCAAATTTGTTCGTATGAGAGAGTATTGCGTGAGCCAAAAATGGAGGTCTCTAGGTTGGACATTTTATCCATCAGCATTTTGATGATATCTACTGACGGATTGGCGGGTGGAGCACCTCCTAGATTGTAAGGTTCTTGAAAGAGGCTGGAAGAGGTATACGACGTAGTCAGTTGTACCAGTAAGGGCGCAACATACGGATGACTAGTCATAGGGATAGAAGAGGTGACTAAGGATGGTTGGGTAGAATGCATGGCTAGGTTCGACGTTGTTATGGGAGGTTGGTTAGAGGTAACATGGGCTAATGGATAGGTAGCCACCCTAGTGTTGATAGGAGCAAGGGTAGGTGGAATAGAGACGACCAAATTCTGAAAGGGGGTAGAAAGTGGTTGAGTGGGCTGAGATTGATAGGGGGCCAAAACCCCGGTGGAAGTGGGCCCAACGATGGAGGGAGAGGCCACACTTGGATGGTTGGTAAAAGGTTGGTCATTGGTTGAGGCAATAGCCTGGGTTTCTAAGGGTTGAACTACAGATGCCATTGATACGGCCGTAGTCTCAAGAAAAGAGGTCGGCATTCCATAAATTGGATTGCCCAAGGGGTCTCGGGTTTGGCTATTCACGGGATAGTGTTGCAAGGATTTTACGTTGAGGTCCAAGAATCATGGGAAATCTTGGTCCCCTTCTGGGACAATAGGCGTTTGGGTTGGGGATGGTCTAGTAGGAGTTCTTTCAGTTTTTGAGTTAAACTCCATTATAGGGCTGGTTATAGGCGGGGTAGACGGAAGAGGATGATGCCTCACGTGATCGACTAGAGCCTTGGCTTGGCTATGAGTCAGAACCATTCAAGGCAAGGAAGAACGTCCTCACAAGCTTAAACAAGCAGATAAGAACTAAAAAGATGAAGAACACAAGCAGATCCTAAAACCCTAGGAGTAGATTATTAGGAGTATAGTGGCTTATGCCTTAGAATGTGTGTAGAGGAAGATTGGCTTTTGAGTTGGGTCCTAGAAAAAGCAGTCTATGGATGGTTTCAGGTTTTGTTATGGTGCTCAAGAAGTCTGTGTTAGGTTTCGTACAAGGCCTGGTGCTAAGGAGCAAGCTCCCCTCACTTCACGATTCCAGTGGTTAGCTGGTTTCGCTTAGCCAAAATATACTTCCCCTAGAGATTAGGCTCCGCCAGAGAACGGTGTGGGCTTTCTCCTTGGTGATGAAATCCAAGTAAGATCGCTGGGATGGGTAAGGTATCCACTGGGGGATGAAATCCCAGTCGGGCCTTGTCTCAGGTAAGTTATGATGTTTGTTTTGTGCAAGTGGTTTGGTCATGTAACATCAAGTGATCTAGATTAATTCAATATGCATTTGTTAATTACTAAGTGTGGTCTAAGAAATGCAAGCAAACAAAAATGAATGCAAAGTGTTTTAATGCCCAAGTTGAAATGTTTGTTTGTATGAAGACGAATGGAGAAAGAGTCGAAGAATATGAGTTTTGACTAGTCTAGAAGTGCAAGAAAGAAAAGAAAAGTTCTTTTTAGTCCTGCTTATGATATCATTAAGAAGAGATTAAAGAGGTGAAAAAGGAAGGAACCTCATGCACCTATATGAATGAAAGAAAGAAAGAACCCAAGGAAGGCCCTAGGGTCCCACGGGGTGTGCCAGAATGTTTCTACACTAAATTGCTTTCTACATTCAAAGAAGAAATTAAGAAACTAAAAGAAATGGTCAAGGCTAGAAGATACCTGATTGTAGTCGTGCGCACTGAAATCAGACGTTAGAAGGTACTCCTCTTTGGCTGTGGAGGAATGACACCTGCAAAGAAAAATAGACTAAACACGAAAAAATGTTAGACGAAGAGACGGTGGGCTGTCAAGCAAACGCCTGATCCCGGAAGTACGAAGACTTCCTAGAAGGATATCAACCCACTAATAAAAATAGAAATATTTGACAGGAATGGAAATAATGAAAAGATAGAATGAAAGTAAATAAAAGACAAAAACACAAATGCGTACCTGATATTTAGCAAACTATTCTGCACAATCATCGATGTCGGTCTCTGTGCCGGCATCGGTCAGGGGAAGGTGCCGACGTCGGTTAAGGTGCCGGCGTTGGTCGGGGTAATGACCAGCATCGGTCGGGGCAACAATTCTAGATATAATTTGGGCGGGTCTATTCAGGTCTGGTCGAGTCAGGACAGGGTGTGGTCTTGTCTGGACAGGGTCTGGGGGTTTACAGAAGGTCTGTTGTTTTGTTTGGGGTTTGTGCAAGAAGTCTGAACAGAGTTACAGACTATGTAGTCAGGGGATAGTGGACAGAGGTGTAAAGGGAAGGAGTAAAGTCTCGGGTCTGAGAGTCTAAGTCTAAATAGGGGTGATGGCAGTAAATAAAAAACAATAACCAGAGAGAAACAAAACACAGAGCAAGATACTTACCTGTTATATGCTTGAAGATGAAGTCGGAGACATGATTGACGTTGTCGCTGTGCTGCTAAATGATCGAAGCAAAGTTCCTGTATGCAGAAGATCGATTGCAGGTTGGTTGGATGCAAGAGATGGTTGATTGCCAGAGTTGATTGATTGCAAGAGTTTGTTGAATGAATGAATGAACTGGTTGGTTGAATAATGAATCTAGTTTATCGAATGAAGAGGTTGCGGATGAAGGCGAGGGATGGTTTGATAACCGATCGGGAAACTGATTGGGAACTGAATGGGTAACGGGTAACGAAATAACGGTTCTTGCGTTTGGATTGAGAACGCAGTGCTAAGGAGAACTGACGTCGGCAGGACTGCCGACGTCAGCCGATAAGTGACCGTGGTCGGTGACGTCGGTCGGGTGGTGACCGTGGTCGACAGATGCAGAATGGGGGTAGAGACTAACTTTAGCCTTCTACTCATTTTGACATGCTGCCAAGGTCAAGGCTAGTGGGGAAAATGGTCGACAGGGGTTAAATAGGTGAGGGAGAATAAAATGGGGGATGACCAGGGGAGTCGACACGATTTCGATGTCTACAACCTCTTTGGTTTAGGTTGAAGGATCATGAAATCAATAAGATATTTCTAGGATTCTATGGTGACTAGTGCATTCTCTATGGTTCCTTCAGGGGTAGAAATGGATTGATCTACCATTTTCAATATTATAGTGGTAGGTTGAAGCCTTATAAGAGATAAATACTCTATTATGTTGATAGTCATTATGTTTATGGCAACACCTAGATATATAATAACATTTGGAATAAATTCGGTCCTAATTATCACAGTCATCATAGGACTGCTAGGATCTCCATATTTAGGAACAAATATGTTTCCTATTAGTAAATCAATAATTTTGCCTCTTACCTGAATTATTTTAGGATACTAATTCTTTCTTCTTGCATAATATTATAATGATTAGGTTCAAATCAATAATATCCTTAATGTCTCTTAATAGTGTAATTTATATCTTCATCTCTTTTAATACATGCACCAATTTAGAATCTTCCCTAGGTTTTTCTTCCTTAAGTCTCTCAAGAAATGGAACAATAAGCGAATCTTGAATTATGTTTGGTGTGGTTTTGGATTTTATCTTTTCTTAAGATGGTTCTTGGACTACATGTGATTCATGAGTGTTTTTATCATTGGGAATTTTAGTTATGGTGATGGGTGAATCTCTTACTAGCTTCCTTGATCTAAGTTAAATATTATTACATTTTGCTAAACCACTTGTAACATTACTTTCTTGATTAGCTCCATAACAAGTGTATTTTACCTCTTATTTGAATTTGCCACTAGTTGATCAGGTGACTGTGGTTGGTTAACCTAATGATCAATTGATGGTGGCTAAGGTTTTGAAGGAATCAAGGTTTGTTATGGAGGAAATATTTTATGTGGCTAAAATTGTTGATTTGACCATTGAGGTGGTGACTATTATACCCATGTGGTCTAGTTTTGTTGTTGTACCCAAGGTTGATTTTGAGGCATTCCCCATATTTTTGGCATCTATTCTTGAACACCCCATGATTTAGTTGTGGTGGTCACCAAATTAGTGGTGTGATTTGTGTAACCCATGGTGCCATCCATAGATTGGGAAGAAATCTTGGACCAAATTGATTTTGAGGTTGGGAGTATTGATTTCCTTATCTTTGGATAAAGTTCACTTACTCAACTATACGTGTTTCTTATTTCACTTGGTTTCTTATAGCAGAAATGTGTTTTTAATTCTTGATGTCATGTTCTAGGTCATAAATACCACATACCTCTATTTTGTCTAAAGGGCAATCTTGTATCGCATGTTTGAGTTTGCATCTAGGATAATAGATTGATAACTATTCGGTTTAGGTAGTATTAACTTTTACTTTGAGGCCATCTAAGGTAGATGTCAATTGTACTAGAATTTATATCTTGAAATTATTTTTTTTCCATTAATTGGGCAACTTTAGGTGATTTTCCCAACCTTGATTTTCTTATGTTAGGTCTTGTTATAGAGCAGTTAATACACAATGCAAAATCTGATGAAAGTTTAACTTGTAAATGTCACCCTTTCCCATTAGGTTCAAAGTATCACATGCATAATCATCTAACCCTTTAAGAAAAACTATTTTGACAACCTTCTTAGTGAGTTGGTAACCATTCTTATTATGGGTAAATATAAACCTATCAAGGTAATATTTGAAGGTTTCATCTTCATTTTGGTTGATCTTGAAAAAGTCTTCCATCCATTATTTGACTCTATAATAATCTTGATATTTGTCTAGGAATGAAATTTCCATTTCATCCCAAGTGGTTATGGAATTACCCTCAAGGCCTATTAACCATCTCATGGCTGCATCCTTGAGTGTAAATGGAAATAACTTCAATTATTGATTATCTATGACATAGTCATATGTTTGGTAGCGATCCTAGAATTCAAAGAGGAACTAATATGGATACTCTGAGGATTTACCTCTAAACCTAGGTAAAATGTTTTTCATGGAAGTTATGTCATCAAAACCTAAATTGATCAAATACAAAAAAAAATTGTCCTATTGGGGTTGTGAATCAGGGTTTTCCATATGTGCACCTTCATCTCCCATATTTTCTTCCCAACTTTGGTTATCAATCCAATCTAGATTCTCTTCTTGGGTACTCAATCTATGGTCCATATTAGGAGAATAATCTTTGTTGGTGATCAAATATTCTTCTTGTAGGGCTTGTGGATCAAATTTGACTATTCTAGAAAGAGGATTTTCAAGATCAATTCTCCCTATAAGATAAGATGTCTTGAATAGGATTCTTCTTGTAGGATCTATTGGTGAGGATGAACCTTGTTCAAGAGAGGATTTAGAAAAAATTTGTATATAACTTTCAATTTCTTTTCTTTCACCTCTTGATCTTTCCATCAAGGATTAGATCCTTTCTTCTTCTTGATTTATTTGGGATACTTTAGAGATAAACCATCCTTGAGAATCCCTTGCGTAGTTCATAAATCTAAAGATTCCTAGAGTGTTTTTATGTTTTTGAATTTTCATGTATAACTCTAGTGTAGAATTTCACTAACACTTATTGATGATCATATTTGGAAATGGTGCTAAGAAAGATAGGTTTTCATTATACCTATCATGTAATTAATCAATGGATTGGTTTCAATTTCTACCAAGACCAATGTCCAAAGGCTATATGCAATGAGACTGTTAGATATTGGATTATACAGTTTGTTATTTGGGGGTTTTACTTCTATTGTGATTTCTAAATCCTAAAAATAATAAATAAGATTGTAACTCTATTTTAAAAAAAATAAAATCTAAATTTTTTTTCAACTAAATATATCTTATAGATTCACACCATCAACATCCATAATAAGATATATGATGTCCTCACTTGACTTGCCGAGTTTGGTAGGACAGTGTGATATTCTAGAATTTAATAATGTAATTTATTGTCACTTAAATAACTTCTAACAAATTCTAAATATGGAGATAAGTTAACAAACTTTAATTTTTACAAAATTAAAAGATGCACTCTTGCATAAAGAGAACAACCTCTACATCTAATGGAAACACACTTGCATTATAGGGAATTCACACTTTATTTTGAAAAAGGAAATCACACTTGCGTTTGAAAAGGAAATCACTCTTGTGTTTGAAAAGGAAATTCACACTTGTATTTAAAATAAAATTACACTTTGTAATGAATGAATTATACTTGAATTAAAGAAATACTTTTAAACTATAAATTAAAAGTATTGATTTAACCTGATCCTTAGAGAAAAGTGGGCCCTTGATCCTTCCTCAGAATAGGAACAACTTTACTTAGTAATGAAAAGGAATGTTGAAATTTATTTCATTATCAAAGGAATGTATACAGATATGCAAAATTATATTGGAATGCTTATTCTAATTTTTGATTAATTAACTTCAACAGCTTTCTAATTCTTCTCACTCTCTAGAATGAGAAGTAGATATGTATTTGAGCACATCTCAACATATATTCATAGAATACAAAATATGGTGATCAAAATGGCCAAATTTGCTTATTCAAACTATAGACGATCTAGGAATTAGATCCCATGATTCTAGGAAGGTGTTAGAAATGAATCAACTAACAATAAATGGAAAATAACTACATAGATCTGAAGAGATTTATTCAGATTTATAAAATAGGAGTACAAATATATATAGATCATTTTAGACCATTACTAAAAATAGTAATGTCTAAAATAAGATATCTAAATATGGAAATTCTATTTATATATAATAGATATCTTTAGAAACACTATCTTGATTAGTAAGATCCAATTAGACATCTTTGAAGCATGCCTGGATGTATTTAGATCATTCTATATAGGTCTTTGGAGTGCATTCAGAGCATCTTTAGAACATATTTAAAGTGCCTTCAAAGTGTCTTCAAAACATATTTGTAGCTTCTTCAAAGCATATTTGAAGCATCATATCTTCAAAGCTCATTCTCTAAATCCTCAAAACTATAGCCAAAAAAGTTGACAAAAATTTCTGATGTCTTCTTAAAATTATCCCACCATAGGGATGTGTTTTTGTACACAAAATTGTGCTCATTTCATCCAAGTTAGACATAATAACAAGATAAATAACTAGAAATGTATCATATATAAACAAAGGAAAAATTTACTTCATTTCCTACTTAGATAAGACCTTAACTATTAAATGTGATGAAACTGTCTTTAGACTGCTCTGGGGACTCAATTTTAAAACCTGCAGAGTCCGTAGTTATGCACCTGCAGAGTCCATAGATTTTCCTTCTCCTACACAGTCTGTAGATTTAAGCCTACAGAGTCTGTAGAATCTGGAAAGCTTTGAGAAGTGGAGAATTTGGATGCACTGGATCAAATTTATGCCTATGTAAATACATGCCATTTGTCATGGTCTCATTGCCTTACAAAAATCTTACGTATCCATCATGGGAAAACAAGAAGAGATAAATGTTCAGTTCTGCAGTAACTAAATTGATACAAAAATTGAGTTTAATTGCTCATTCTTGAATTCTCATGGCCCGAAAAATGCTTGTACTCATACAGTGATCAACATTAAGATAAAATAGACTAGGAGTGATGAAATTGTGCCTTGGATTGTGTACTTTGTCTTTGCTAGTCCCAGACATCTCCTTCACTGCTATGCACCTTCCTTCTGCACTTAGCTATGCAAGTTCTACTAGCTAAATACTCGCCATCGATAACCTATCTTTGCGTCTACATCATCGATCTCTTTTTCTAACATTTGTAGCATAGCATCAATCTTGTTAATGAGAGTAGATGAAACTTTGCTCCCAGCAGTAGTTTTGGTTGCTTGGTCATTTTGTTCTCTTGATGCATCATATACCTATAAAGCCACTTCCACACCTTCATTTTCTTTGTCTACAATACTGTTATACAGTTTTATCTCTTTTTCACAAGGCTCAAAAATTTGGCATGCTCAGCAGTAACTAAAGAAGCCAAAGCTAGAATAGCTAAAGCACGACTAAGCTCGCAAAATTATTCTTCATTTCCTATGAATTTAGCTCTTGCCAACTCTTTCACCTCTCTTTCTATTGCAACATTCATCTCCTATAATGCAATATCTCTTTGATTCAATGCTGCCTCCTCCTCCAACCTTGATTGATCCTCTTTCTCTTTCTTTTCTTCCTCCTTAATAAGCTCCTCTTGCATTTCCAAGAATTCTAGTTTCCTTCTTCGATCTGCAACTAAATCCTCATTTGAAAATGCAATAACACCTACAGAATCCACCAGCTCATCTGGAAGAGAAGACAATGTGACCTGAACAGCCTCTAACTTTTACAAAACTGCCACTTCAGATCTAGCACCAATGGTCCTTTGCTTCATTCAAACCCTGCACCTCATACATTCAGGACAGATGGTGGATATCTGCCATGTCTGTCCAAATGGCCTTCTTATCTCTTTTTTTCTCCCTAAGGAGATCCTCCTCCTTTTTTTTTCTTCACTACATTCCTCTTCATCCCTCTCAACCTCCTTCTTCTCTTCTATGTCCCACTATCCTCTTGAATGAATTTGTCTTTTCTCCTCCTCTCTCCCCTTCATGCATATCATATTCTTGTGGTTTTAAAGAATCTCCTCCAAACCTCTACGCCCAACTCGGGCTCAAGATAAAACCAAAACAATTTTTAATTTTCAACAATATACTAAGGTTGAAATATTTTCAACCACTCCTCCCTTATTTCCTCAATAGCCCCAACAATTTTCTTTTTACCTTTTCACTTTTTACTTTTGACAATTACATTTACTTTCAAGGTAAAAGTTTGAAATCTAAACACATTGTGGAGGGAAAACAAGAATTTGAAGTTGAATTCAATCTTCACGCTAGAACATCATTTGAATTTTCATGATTGATGACCTCAACTAGTCCTCCAAGAAGCTATTGTAGATGCTCCTGCATCAAAATGTAATTAGTATATAACCTAAAGGCAACACTTATAGATAGTGTTTATTAGATATAATGAGATATAATAAATTCTCATCATGAGTTGTCTAATGAAACAACCATAAAAGGTAGATCCATGACATATAAAATCATTCCTCAAAACTATTCTTCTCCATTAATTTTTGAACTGGAGAAATAAGTGCAAGAACATACCCCTATTGGATGGATAGGTCATAGTGACATGTTGTCACTCTTAGTGATTGTTCATAAAGAATAGGCCACCAATATGAAAACTAATTTCACTTATTTTAAGATTACTAGGACCCCTAAAAATTTATAAATCTCTCTCTCTCTCTCTCTCTCTCTCTCTCTCTCTCTCTCTCTCTCTCTCTCTCTCTCTCTCTCTCTCTCTCTCTCTCTCTCTCTCTCTCTCTCTCTCTCTCTCTCTCTCTCTCTCTCTCTCTCTCCATACCATTCATTTCAAATTTACCTTCCTAAGCTTATGAAGGCAATGATGGATGAGAAAAGGGGTCTAGAGTGTCATTTTGACTTGAAACTTGGTCCATAGATGTAAAATGTTCTAAGGTATCCCAAGGCACTACAAACCATTTTTAACTAAAAAATTGATCTTTTAAGGCTATACAAGTGCTTGTGAAGTATCCTTTTGCTAATATTAGGCATTAAAATATAGATGTTATTATAATTTGACTATTATTGAACCTTTTATGACTTGTTTCTAACTCTGGGGACATTTGTAATCTTCTTGAAACATTCTCTTCTTGGAATGGTATGTCCAACTCTTTCATATGGGCCAAAAGGTGGCCAAATTATGATTTTTTGCATATGAGAGTCAAATAAAGGTTAGTGTATGATAATATGACATTAAAGACACCTAGATAACATTTTATAATGAATTTTAACTATATTAAACCTTTTAATTTGTTTGACCATTCCAAGACCTTTTACTTGACCCATAGGACTAGATAAGTGAATATAAGACCAGAACTTGGACAATGATGGATAAAGACAAATATGACCATATGGGACTAATAAAGACCATTTAGGACCATGAAAAACATTTTACAACCTTATTAGGTTTCAACCTATAGGGAGTGACCAATTTTGACTAAGGGTTAAAATTTGGTCAATAATTCCCACATCCCAAAAACTTATGGCATGCCCACCATGTATTGGTGAAAAAAGACAAATACACACAATATCATCTCTCTTTCCTTTTCCATGAATGTCATCCTCAACATTTAACTTAGGTTCTAATTAATCATGGTTATATGTTGATGTAGTCACCTCATATTATCATAAAATAAACTATCCCATGCCTAATAATATGTTTGAGAAATTAGACTACAAGGGTAAAGGCTTCAGTGTAAATGAGCAAGGAATTATTGAACCTATACACATTTATAAGCATAAAGGATATCAAAAAATTAGATATAAACCACTTAGGGATGACCCTTTGATATCAAAAGTGATAATACTATGATGTCTAATGTTGAATCTACCCACAATGATGTAGAGTCATGTTATAGTATTTATGATGAGCTTTCTAATACCAATCTCTTTGACACTAATACCACCCTTACCATCCATTTATACCATAAATATCTCAATATCAAAGACTAAGACCAACATGATCACATACCCTTGTATGTCTTCTTGAAAGATGAGGCTATCATATAATTCTTAGGACTTCAGGATGGTTTCCCATTAGTGGACCATAAGAAGGGATTTGAGATTAGCTTGGATTCTACTACCTACTTTAGGGATCAGATAGAGTCTCTTAGTCATCAAAATTGAAATAATAAAAAATCAATGTCCCCTAGTGGAAAACTCTTTGAGGTGATACCATAAAATCAAAAATTAAAAGTAAATATTTGTTTATTGGTGAAAAAATCTTTGGGGGTGATAATGGATAGGGAACTCAACTCTATCCATAAGGAAGCACAATATTTGAGTAGTCTAAGAATTATCACTATAAGAATAAGTAATAGTCCCTTTAAAAAGAGAAACATTTGAGGAACTGGTAAAATAATTTTTGGGTACATTCAATAATTGTCCATTATCTAAAATTAATGATTTATATTCATCCTATATAGGTGATCTAGACAAGCTAGTTGAGCCATAATTAGATGAAGAATGTCAAATTTTGTCTATGTAAACATTGTTATAAGATGGTTCCATGTTTTTTGTGGAAGACACCATTTATGTTAATGTTAGAACTAAAGATAATCCATGCATCATTAATATTGGTGCTTATCTAATAGAGGAATAACATAATATTATCATTTCTCTTATCAAATAATTTATTGGCATATTTCCATGGTCATATGCAAACATGCCAAACTTGGATCCATATTTGGTGGTCAATCATCTTGTGGTAAATCTTGATGCCAAACTAATCAAATAGAAGTTGTATAAAATGTATCCTTGCATAGTAATATTTTTCAATAAAGATCTTGAATAATTCATATAATTAGGATTCATTTAGTATATTGATTATTCTAAATGGTTTTTTAAGCATTATGCTAGTCAACAAAAAGCACTTGGGAATTCACCTTTGCACTAATTTTTATGACATAAATAAAGCTTATCCTAGGGATGATTTCCCTTTTCCAAAAATTAACATGATCATGTATTCTATTGTAGGTTATGAAATATTATAACTTATTGACTAATTTTTATTATATAATCAAGTCAAGATAACACCTACAAATCAACACAAGATTGTGTTCACCACTCCATAGGAGGTGTTTTGTTACCATGTCTTTGTAAATACTATTTCTAAATTATATAATGCCTTAGTATTGTACACTTTGGAAATACATATCATGGATTTACCTTCATCTTCTATTATTTTCCCTCTTCTAAAAGGATTGCATATACTATCTATATGTGTCTAATTACTTATATCTTAGTCCTAATAATGTTATTTTGATAACCCATGCCTTATATCATGCCTATACATTCATAAAATTTCTTATATTTCATCTCTACAAGTTTTAAACATGCACCTATTTTATATCTATCTAAACATTTGTGTCCTATTTAGACACCTATGTTGATGAAAGTACAATATCCCAATGTAAGTTTTAAGTGCCCTAAAATCATCCATTTTACAAATGAAACATATTCCCGTGATTAGCCTAAGTGATTTTATGAGAGATATTCCCCAAAGGGATTGGTATAAATATAAGAACAACCCTCATTCATACCTCACCTAACACAGACCTAGAAAGACCTAGCACAGACTAAAAATTACTTAATCAAGCACTCAAGTGATAAAAGATTCATTATTTTATCCTACTTCCATATCAATCATTGGGATAACATATATATAGGTCTGAATTACTAAAGGGGTATCCTAAGAGCTATAGTTTCCAAGTTACAAGATAGGTCATTATTTTACTTACTTATCACACATTGCATTATTCACACACAATCCAACATGTAGGGAATAACTAGAAAGTCTGAGGCCCTCCTCAAAGTATTAGCTATGTAGGTATTTAGGGAAGCTCAAAATTATGCACCCACTAACCCATTTCTCCCATATCCAATATGAATATGAAGAACTAGGGTTTTTCTATTTGACAAGGAGTGATAGTTCATGACCCATATCTAAATGCACCAAAGCAAAGGCAACATAGAACCTAGAAGAATTAGATAATCACAACTAATTTCATTGGGTATTCAGTAATTAACACCTAAATATAAGTTAGACATTAGTTTATATGCAAATTTCTGAGGTTGATGTAAGTATTAATGGCTATAAAGGTCAAATTTATAGAATCAGGGGATTGTTTCATAATCTAGGTCCAATCTACTTCTTCCCTATTCAAGATCTAGATCTATATTAACATTAGAACCAAGTATCTTATTTTCATTTTTAATGAAATATCTAATAAAGTTTTACTTTATAAAATTGGCATACAACATAATAAATTAAGTATAAATTTATCTAATTTTCACAAACTTTTGGCCTAATTTAGAGATAGTCTACCATCATTATGCCCTAGGCTATCTCTCCCTCATTTAACCCTGGATTCCCCTTAATCTAGGTTTTATGATTAAACATTTGGTGAACCTGATTCATATGAATGCAAATTTTTATGATTCCTATGGTTTTTAGTCAACTAAGGTTTTATATTATTTTACTTTTTTATTTCTTATATTATTTTACATGCAACCTAGGCATAGCCCTAGATTAAGAGGTGTGCCTATTTAACACAGTGACCTTCACCTCCTACCACATAAGTTGTCTAAAACCAATGAGGAATATAATATTATGGATCATGATGATACTAATGTTGGGAACAAAAAAAATATTGATGAGTTTATTATAGAAGAATATTCTAATAATGAAAACCATGAGTCTAATAAAATTAATGAACACGAGTAAAGCGGTAATGATAAAGTGCAATCAATTGAATTTTTTTGTGAACATGTTCATCAAAACCCTGAAGATCTTGATGAAATCATATTAACCATATTATAAAATAAAAAATCAAAAATCATAGATGAATAATTAGGTCCATCTATTAGTCATGTTATTCAAGCCTTGGATCATTCCCATATACCAATAACCCTCCCCTTGAACAAATTACCACTTCATTATTTTATAAGGGGTCATGGGATATGTATTTCAGCCTTTATTCTTGAAAACTACTACTACCACATCTTACATGGGAAATCTAAATGCTTCAACTCAAATACTAGTTTCAATTCCTATATCTACCTAACCTATGGGTACATATCCTTTGGTGACTTCTCAAATATATAACCTAAAAGATGATTAGGTGAAAACTC
The DNA here is from genome assembly GCA_037957365.1 of Torreya grandis. NCBI lineage: Eukaryota > Viridiplantae > Streptophyta > Pinopsida > Cupressales > Taxaceae > Torreya > Torreya grandis. The sequence goes on from JARHVA010001289.1 coordinate 764,578, forward strand.
TTGTCCAAAATATAAAACTTGTAAAATAAATATTGAAAAACATTATATGAAACATTTTTATGCTTTTGATTCGTAAGAGGTGTTGCATAATCCTCTTGTACTAGAGATATATTTACACCCCTTGATGTTGGACCCCAAAATTTGGCCAAGTATTTTGGTAATTGCACATAGCAAGCATGGAATATAAAACAATGATATAAGAGATCATGATGTGAGAAGACCCAGTCAGAAGGGAGGTATAACAAATGGAGAAACCAATAATAGAGGAGTTGGTATATCATTGAAAGACTTGGGAGTACAAAGGAAGTAGGAAATTGTTAAAGAATGATTCTCAAGGACATAATAGACTTTAATCACACATGAGTTTGGAACTAGCCCACATGAAGGTAGACACTTAAAAATGAAGATCAAGTACTAAATGGGAATATAAAGATGCAGGGATTGAGTCCATAAGAAAAATAAAGTAGATGACTACCATGACTCTCAGTTCACTAGAGATCCTTGGCTAGTCACTAGAAGTGTCATAATTAATGTAACAACTTGGTTAGGGAGAACCAAGTATAAATACACATGTGTAGATATTTTTAATGCTATTGAACATTGGTATTATGGTATTGTATAATGATTGATTGTGGTAAATAGTGGAATCATAGAAATCATTTTAGATGTTAGTGAGATATCAATGCCTATGGTAGAGATTTTGATAATTGAATTTAAACTTGGATGGAAGAAAGGAATGAAAATTACATTTTAGTAGTGTTATTTTGGTTTCATTTACCTTGAGTTGTGATGTTGGGATTATTTTATATATAGACCTTTCCATAGGGGTGCTAAAGTAACTAGTTCCCAAAAATTTAACGTGCTGATATTTTACGCAAGACTGAGCTCTTGTGCACTCACCTTAAGTACACAGCAAGAAACTAGTTCTCGTGGGTTATGTTGCCTAGTAATATACTTTTCATATATTGGTGCTTAATCATATACATTAATCAATAACTAGATAGAAAAATAAATACATAGTTGTGGACCTAATTTCAATTATGTAAACAAATATGATCATGCAGATAATATCCATGAGATTCAAAGTATGTATTACACATATTAAGATAACATAGATTTTATTCATTATATCAATTAAGAGCCACAATCTACATAATATAAGTATTGGTAACTTAAAGATAAAACTTAACTATCAATTGTAGTGCAATATCATAATTACAACAATTTCCATGATTTTTTATTTACCACAATGAATCGTTATACAATACCAATGTTCATTAGCATTATAAATCTCTACATAGGGGTATTTATACTTGGTTATCCTTGACCAAGTTGTTACATTAATTATGACACTTCTATTGACTATTTAATGATATCTAGTGAACTGAAAGTCATGGCAATTATCTACTTTATTTTTCTTATGGACCTAGGCCCTTACACCCTTATATTCCTTTTCGATGTTGGACCTCATTGCCAAGTGTTTGCCTTCATGTGGGCCAATGCCAAAATCATGTGTGATTAAATTTTATTATGTCCTTGACAATTTCTCCTTAACCATTTCTCACTTCCTTTGTACTCCTCAAGTATTTTGTTAATATATCGAATCCTCCATTTTTGGGTTCTCTATTTTTTATATCTCCCTTCTGACTGGGTCTTCTCATGTCATGATATCTTTTTCCATGGTCATCTACACCATACTTATTCTAAGCCATACTTATTCTATGTCATGCTTGTTCTGTGCCATTATTAAAATGCTTAGCCAAAATTTGGGTTCCAACATCACCCCACATTATGTTCATAGTATATCCTAGACTAAGCACCTATCTCGATCTCAACCAAAAATTTAGGACTAATATATTCGATTTCATTTTTGACACTTTCCCAATGTGATAAGGTGTAGAAAATCTTTTTTGTTATTTCATCAATTGCCACTTTTAAATTTTTAGTCTCTTCAAGTTGATCATAACACTCACTTTCCTTATTGACCAATTATTTAAGGGATACATAAACCTCTTTTTGAAACTTTTCAAGTGTGGTTACCTCATTCAAAACTTGTCCTCCAAGTGCCCAAAAATTAGAATTTATTTGTTTTCGATGCACATTTATTATTTCTTCCATAGTTTTGGCATATTTAAATGCCTTAATACACTTAGTATGGTCTTTTATTAATAGGGTGACATCTAAAAATTACTAATATTGTAGTTCTTATTCTTGGAGTCAATCTTCTAAAATTTTACTGGACCATGCTAGCTTCTCAAAAATCTAATCTACAATGGGAATCACCTCCTCAACTCATTACAAAGTGCACCTGCATACCCTCACAACTTTAATAAACTATTAAGCTACCCATATTATTTCATCTCTTGGCATGGTCTACACCTTACATCACTTCAATAAGAGATCCATAAGGGTCTCCAACTTCTCAATAGCTTCACCCTCTAAAGGGACCCCACCTGCTAGAGCTAGGTCTTGGATCATAAAAACCTTACATAGATTTAATATATTGACCTTTTATGTTATTATGACTTCTAGCTGGAATTTTTTCTCAACTCCTTCCTATTCAAGTTTATCTTGGGTAGAATCTTCTTTATCTAACATTTCCACCACCCTAGAATGTCTTTATTCAACTTGATACACATTAAATTCTACAAACACATTTTTTCATGCTACTTTAGATGCCATTTTCAAGAGTGTTGCATTAGCTTGTAGAGGATAAAGTTATTGAATATCAACCCAAACATGTGTGGGTAGTAGGCATCTCAAAATGGTATTCCTCATTGTACATGTCAAGGAAAAATGACATCTCATAGCAAGTGTGTATAGAGGTATCTTCCAAATAAAAGCAGGAATACAAATAAAGCATGTTTTTAGGAATGCCTATTTAGTATTGGGTGTGTAATTTGGTGTCTACATCAAGATTAGATAGTTGGACCATAGTATTAGTAGGTTATTTCCTTTTGATGGGATCCCACTAAAGTATCTTAACATCTATGTCATGTTCTATTGAAGTGGTTTTGATATCCATACCATTCAATTCTTCCCCTTCAAAGCCATCCCTCTCTTTGCCAAGTAGATCTTCAATGTCTAGTTGCACCTCTTCAAGGGTGGTTTCTTTTTATTATGATGGGGAGGTTGTTTTCTTTCTATAAATCTCTTCATGTTCTTTTACTACCCCCATAGTCCCTCATATCATTCTTCCAATTTTTCCCTCTCATCATCCTTAGGCTTTTCTACTTGTTCTAACAAAATAATTTGCTTTGATGGTCTTAAGCCTTTCGATTGACTTGCTAGTGGATCTCTTCTTTGTGAAACCTTTGGTGGTGAATCCCTTACTAGTGAAGCCCTTGGTGGTGAATCCATTGGTAGTGGTGATTGAGAAGTCCTTTGAATTTTTAGTGGTTTTGGCTGTGAACTTGTGCTATTATCATATTTAGTACACTTTTTCTTATCTAGTGGTGGCATTAGAGGAAGCTTATCTTTCTCATGTTTTGCACTTCCCAAAGCTTTCTTTTTAGGTTTTATCATATAAAAGAGATTATGGATTGAAGTCTCAACCCTTGATGTCAATTCTCTTTGTTTCATACTTTTCTCTATATGGTTTCTTACTAGGATATCCATACATTTTATGGAGTAAGAATCTCCAAGTCAATTCATTCTACTTTAAGTGTTATCGACTACACATCATATATGTGGTTGATAGATTTTATTAATTTATCCATCATGAAAGCATAGGGTAGCTTCAACCAAGTAGAACGCTCTCTAGAAGGGGCCATCCTGATGTGTGCAAGAGAAAAGTGTTGCTTGACAACAAATTTGGCTTGTTCAACAACTTGGGTAGGTATGTCCTTTGGAATGTGCCATTCATTTCCAAAGGCTTCATTCATGCCATAATAACATGACTTCATATTAAGCTTAAAACTAAGATTAATATAGCTAGGGCATAAGAATGCCTTGTTGTGCTCTATAGGGGACCTGTTCTTAGGTGGGTATAACCACTTCAATTCTCTAGAGGTGTAATCAGGTACACTAATTTCATCAAACACCATTAACAAAAGGAATACACCCCATGGGAACCTATGGTTAGGTGTATAGTAAGCCTTATATATGTCTATTATAATCTTATTATCAAAATATAGCACCTAATTATATTTTAAACCTTTGATAACTTGGTAAACAACATATAGGTGGGCCATGTACACCTCCTTCCATCTATCACTACCACAAAATTTTATCATGATGATGCACGTAGCTACTCAGAGGGTGGGATCTTGTAATTTCTTTATATGAATAATGTGGACCTATTTCCAATATTATAGTGTCATGGTAGTCTATCCTATTTCTACAGAGTCCTCTAAATCAAATTCAAGGTTTGCATCAAAGCACTACAACCTTGACACCTTGTTGATTCTTTTAGCCATGATTTTCATCCAATGACATACAAAGTAGATATAATCCTCATGTACTCATGAAATTGACTACCTCTAAAATTTTTCCAAAATAGGGGAGGTTAAAAATATGGAAGAGCCTTACAAAGTCCAAGTCATTGAAAATTTTCAAATCATAGACCAATTCACTCTTGGTGTTTTGGTGCTCGACTCTATAATCATTTTGAAGCTAAAACTTATTTCTAGGTTGATGATGTTTATAGTCAAAGATAATTCAATTGGACACATTTTATACCAATTCTTCACATACAACACCATTTTTAAGTACTACATCTCCTCGATTAGAAAAGGTAGAGGTGGGGGTACCTGGGATTTATTCTTAGTTTGGTGTGCCATCCCTATTCTTTCACCTTCTTCATGCTCACATTTTTCTTTAGGTTTTTCCTCCTTAATTAACATCATTTCCACACCAATACTTAGCTCCTCTTCTTCTAGAATAACTAGTAGTGATCACTTTGTTGAGCCTTTTTCTTAGGCTACATTAGCCTTCATGGATCTCAAATATTGAGGTGAAACCATATAAGTTTCCCAAATGAATATATATTTTTTTGTTTTAAGTGTCTTGACTCCCTTAATTTGATGCCCATTAATGGTAGACATCAACCTCTATAACCTACAATTCAATAATTCCTTTGTATTCTTTTAGTCAATCTAGCTCTAGCTTTTCATTTAGTCAAAAACATTCTCTTAATGATCAATTAATAATGGGAAAGTTATACTTTACACTTGATTTGGAATCACTTAAATTTGATTGTTCACTCTTTGTATCTATAAATCATAGTTGTAGCAAAAAGAAAATGTAAACTGAACCACTCAATGTCTTTTTATAGGTTCAATGGGGTGACTTGCATTTACTACCTCCATCTCTTCAACCATTACTTCTCATAATAAATGTTATTAAAAATATTTCCATGACATGATGTTGGCACATTTTCCATTACTACTACCTCCTTGTATTAATAACATGTCTTATCCCATGATTTTCTTAAAATTCATGACAACTATAGGAACATTTGAATATTCATACCAAGAGAATATTCACACCATAAGTGGGAATCATTACTCACCAAAGTAAGATCATGGTTATGTGCCACATCCTACATAGTATTTATCCTTGTACACCTTTGCCTATGCACCTACATATCCATGCATATCCCTATGGGTCATTTCCTAGCATTTTCATGTAATACACCTTACTCTGCACTAATCATGCTTCATGGTCCTCCATGAGAACATAAGTATCAAGTTACAAAAAGAAAACAAAATTAAAAAAAGGGGTTTATAACTAAGGAAACGCTTTATTGAAAACAATAAATCCTAAACTAATAGAATATGCCTTATTGGTAAAATTAATTAAAACTCAAGCTTAAAAATATGGATACATTTGGATACCATTGTAATGACCAGGAATAAATTGGTCATCAAATTGTTTCAAATGATGCACATTAATAGGATGAATATTGTGAACAATAAAGGGACCATCTTAGTGAACATGGAGTTTTATGGAGTGGCGTGTCAAATTTGAGTCATAAAGAAAGACTTATATTATTGGGGTAAATGTCTTATGTTTTTGGTGGAGATCATGCCATGACTTTTGTTTGCATTTCTCCACATATTAACTCCAATGAACAAGAAAATGTGTATCATCCAATTAAAACAAGGTTTATAAACATGATTTCAATGATGGTTCACCATCTAGCCATCCAATGTGCACAATATGAATAGAGATAACTAATAACTCAACCAAAAGAATCACTTCTATTCTAAACACAAGATTGAATGGCTTTCTCTTTTTGAGGTGCTTGTAATTTATCTAGTAGGCCCAAAAAACTACAGATACCTAGTCATCCTAGTCAATCATTACATATTTTTGTGAGAGTTATGAAGAATATTTTGTTGAACACCTCAATAGTACCATTTTTTTAGGGATGATATCACATGGTTTTGTGATGGGTAATCATAAATTTAACTAACAACACTTGGATAGTCTCATTAAGGAAGTGCATACCATGGTCACTCTTGACCATTTTGACCACAAGTCAAAATGGGTCAACCCCATATAGTCCAAAATTTATAAAGGTTATATTACAATGTCATATCATGTTTCATGGCCCATTTTATGTGATTTAATATTTTATTAACCTTGGTCATAGTAAAATTTAGTCCTTATGTCATTTTAAGTCACTTAAGGGTCATAAATGAAGGTGGTATAGTTTTATTAGGTATACAAGTGTTATAAGATACTTATCAACATACATAATGTAATTAACTATCAAATTAATTGTTATTAATTTCATTACTAATATAAACTTGTAGGTTTTAATTTAAAATCAATAAAAACAAGTAAAAAAGAGGGAGTTTCAAAGGTTGTACGACCTATGGGAAAGAATGGTAGGTAGAGGAATCTTATACAGTGACCATTTATCTATCCTAACTACATTTCCAAGATTTATATTATTTTTAAGTGCCAAAATTTAACTAAAACTATTCTATTTCTCCATCACTCCACTAGGCACATAGAACTAGTCAGTAGGTTTCTTCTTGGTACGGCTAGTAGGAAGACTTCTAGGTTAAATGATTTTTGTGGTGGATATTAAAATTGGTCATATTAATTTTAATTTTTGAATTTGGAATAATGGTTGCTTATACTTTATGAACCATTCTTATTAAGTTGGTTGTCCATTTTTGCTTGTTGTTTCCCACACCCTATAGGTTTTGCTTTTGTATGAGCTATTTCGTATAACCTACTTAGTTAAATGGTTTCCATAAGATTATTGATTATTTCTCTCATGTTTTCCATGTTTTTTTTCATAATTTAAAGTGATTTTATGGTTCAAACAGTTCAAGTTACAGGGGGATGTATGTCAGTGGACTTGTAGTCATTTTTCAACATTTGTAGAAGGGTTATTTATCTATAGTGGTTTCAAGTGAGTGTGAAGTGTTTTGTTTCATTCCTCTAATGTCTTCTTGATCCTGTAACCTTTAAATAATAGTCTTACAATCTATCATAATGGAGTTGCAGTCATAGTTCAAAACCCATAGTCATTTTCCTACATTATTCCATATACAATCAAATGAATCATGGTGTGTGAAGTTCTGAGGACATTCATAAATGTTTTTGAATATTGAAAGAGGTTTAAGACATATGATTTCAAAAATATCAATAAAACTAAACCTCTCCAAATGATATATTACAAATTATGATAGCCAATACCTCTACATACATAGTCATATTCCATTAATATGTATCTATAGGTTCCATGGAGAGAGTCAATAATGTCAGAACAAAGTAAATTTCTAGTTTTTATTTTCTTATGGCTGAAATTATTAGTTTTAAATAGGTGAAAGGTGTAAGATAGACCATAAGGTCAAATTCCATGTACACTACCCATATCTATAGTCACTACTTGTACAATAGAAATGTCCACATACAAGTGGCCCCATAGAGATTTAGATTATTTTATGGTGGATGTTAAAACATCTTTTATACCTTCATAAATTTTGAATAAGATTAATATGCCTTTAGAACCACATATAAGGTAATGTGACATACACATTGATCAATTCTTGCCTTCACTATCTTATATGATGTTGTGTGTAAATCTACATGATTACACAGAGGCATAAAGGTGTTATAAAGATAAATTTGGCATGATTTTAAACCCTCATGAAGTTTTTGGATGTTGAAAATACTTTGAGATTCATTTTTGAATCATTAGGAAAGTAGGCAGGTTTAAAAGTCATCTTCAAGTTGAAGGACCGAGCTTTAGGGACAAATTGCCTAAAAACTTTGGAGATGCCATTGATGATGTCACATAGAGTTTTTATCAATCTAAATGTTTCCATATTATATCCTTATCCTATGGTTAGAAATTTTCAAAAGGGAGTGGGTGTGTGACTAGAGGAGAGTGATGTTTGAAATCCTCTAAGTTACACATTTGTTCACTATAAACATTCAATGATTTCTATAGGTTTTGAGCTCTCAAGTGATTTCACAACCCAAAGTTTTAGTATGGAGGCATACATTAATGATTGAGTGGCCCTATTTATTTAAGAATATCATTTGTTTTTCAAAAGAGAATTAACAAGGATTGACTTGCAAGGTGTTATCCTCCATCAACACTTACATGTGTGTCATTGCTCAGAAAACCTTACCAATAACCTAACTATAGGTGCTCATAAGTTCATGAAGTGACTTATACCTTGGATAAATACTAGGAATACAAACACGAACAATTTTATATGGTAATTTGATCCAACACCTCTAAGGGGATCATAGACCATGTAACACTAATTCCAAGGTTGATGTTCACTTACAAAACCCCTATTTAGTCAACTTTAACTGAATATGGTTTGACAATAAGCTGGAAACATTATAGTCTTGGTGTTGACATATCATAATATTGGTATGAATGGATCTAAGTGAGCTATAAAATGGCTTAAGGACTTCAATAAGATCTTGTAGCATTACATACAAATACCTAAGACCAAATCAACACCTATAGTCATGGTGAAACATAGAATATAATCACATATAATCAACACCTATGTTAAGACCACCACAAGATATACAATGAAAGAGTTGAAAAAGATCAAAATGTTTTTTCATATTATAAAGCCTATGGAGGATGTTTTACACCATGTGAAAGTCTCAAAGCAAGAGAACAAAACATTAAAGGGTCCAATCTCCAAATTATACCATAGGCATAGTATGTATACACATAATATTCTTAACTTTTATCAATTATTGATGCTTTAAATCTTGCAAGAACCTGTCATGACTCAATCTCTCTAAGTGAATGCCTTAATAGATGTACCAAGAAAGGGGTGGGTATATCTTTGGTGGTTTTTAGGATTTTTGTCCCTTATTGCCACATTATTTCCAATCCATTCATCTCCTAACACCTTTCCCCAATCTATTTCTCCTCCTTTGAAAATTACTCTAGTCTTTTCCTCTTTCTATCCTTATTCTCCTTGCTTGGTACCCTTTTTATATGCTCAACAAACTATGTCAACCTAGTTGACCTAGTGTAATTAGGGGTCATTTCAGCTCTTTAGGTTTATCAGCCTTCCAAATGACCTAGCAAAGACTTTAGTCATTAGCCTGAAAATGTGTTAGGTTGATCGAGTACAATTAACATTCCCAAATGATTTTAGGGTGAGATACTCATATATATATACAAGGTCATTTGGTCATTATTAGAATATGCAATCAAGAGTTATTATTCACTCACACTTACTCACAGTATGCTCTTCCACCATTTTACTTGAGGATTATTAGCTTAGTTTTCTTATTTTGGAGAATCTAGTCTTTTGGATAGGTCTTGGATGCTTTAGCCTAATGAAGTGATCCTTACAAATCATAAGAACCACTTGTGAAGCCCCATTGGCCAAAGGAGAGATTTAATTGTGATAGGTTCACATTGAGGTAAGTTTATTCTAACTTTGTTCTCCTCTCTTATAGTAGATAAAAGTAGCATAAGTATTGGCTCAAATAATATTACTCTTCATATTCTATGTATTAGGGTGTTACTCATACTTTATTTGAAGTTCCCTATACATATTTGATTACTCTACATCTAACCCCTCACATTGTGCCACAAGCTTTGTTGTGCACTAGATTAGTTTAATTTTATTGTCATTAGAATAGTTTACTTTTTTGTTTATTAGCATAAATGAAATATAAAATCATAGGACTCTTTTAGGGTTGTTGTATGATTGTGTTAGACTATAGGCTTTAGAACCCCTACTAGCATGATATATTGTGGCAAGTGATACAAGTGATCCCTTAATTGAGTCTAGTGGATCCCCATATTGGTCATACTCCTACTTAACAAGTGTATACATAATCAAAAGTATAAGTGTGATCTATCTTATCTGATCTAGGATTAATTCATATGCATCATGCAATTCTAATTGCATACATTCCCGTGAACCCAACATGAAACAAATCTTTATAGGATTTGTTCACTTTTACTTCATTTAATTCATTCATTTTATCTTCATTTTTATCATACATTTTGACTTAATGGTTTAATTTTTTTGATCCATTTATTTTTATCTATGCACAGGAATAGGCAACTAGATCGATTAGCTTGACCTAGTATAGGTTTTCAATGTTTTTTAGACTTCTAGCTTAACCTACTAGGTCAACCAAGTTGACCTAACACATTTTTATTCACTTTATAGCAGGTTCCTATATAGTACCAATATAGGTTTTAATTTTCCATACTTCTAGATTAGACTACTAGGTCAACCAACTTGACCTAGTGCATTTTCAAACTTTTAGTTCAATCTACTAGGTTGACTAGGTTTACCTAGCATATTTTCAATCACTTTATAGTAGGTTCCTATACAACTTGATTGATTAGCTTGACCTAATACAAGTTTTAGTTTTCCAAATTTTCAAATTAGCCTACTAGGTCAACCATCTTGACTGAGTGTATTTTCAAACTTTCAATTTAACTTAGTAGGTCGAACAGGTCAACTTAGTGAATTTTAACACTTTTTTAGCAAGTTCATATATTGCTTGATCGACCAACTCAACCTAGTTTGTATATTTTTAATAGTTTACTTTAAGGTTATTGATCAACAATCTCCTTCATTTCCATCTCTAAACCATCAAGGTTAATTTCTATTTATCTATATCTTTCCTTTTTTGTACTTTCCTTTCAAGTTTCTAATCTTCAAAACTGCTCATGTACAACCAACTAGATTGACCTAGTCGACCTAGTCTGTGTTTTATGTGCTATCTAAAACAACTAGGTCAACTTGGTTGACCTAGTAGGTTTTTCAAACACTGTCTTCAATAGTATTATCTTGACCCTGTTGACCTAGTTTTGTATGTTAATCACATCTTTCCTTTCAATTTCTACATGCTTAAAATAATTCATATAGTTTAATTAGGAAGTTTTTAATTAACCGCTTAGTTTCACTAATTTTATTTTACGTACACATGGCCAAATCACATAACATCAACAATCATTTTAACATTTGACTTCCCAACCAACCTAATTAGATTTCATCACCAAGGGGGAAGTAAATTTGATGCTCTGGTCAACTATAAATCATGTTTAATGGTATATTTTGGCTAAGCACCCGACACCCTTATCATTGTAATGTGTGAAGTGAGGGGGTAAGCCCTAATACCAAGCCTATATCTTTGTCACTAAATTCATTTTCATCCTAAACTCACCTAGAATCATCCATATATTGTTATCCAATACCTTGATTATAGCCAACTCTCTATCATTTAAAATTATTCTTAATAATCTAATTAACATTCTAGGTTGACCAATTATCTAGCTTTACTTTCCAAGTTTTTTTCTTGCTCTTTAATCAATTATGAGTGCAAAAAATTGTATTGGCTAATGTTAGTGCAATGTTTTATTTTTATACATCAATTGGATTAGCCAACATCAATTCAATTGACTATTTATTTACTTTCAACATTTACTTTCCTAGATTAGCTATACAATTATCTTGTTCTATTTTCCATCTTGTCATCAATCTTTTATTTTTCCCTCTCTACTATACTAGGTCAATCTAGTTAACCTAGTACTATCTCAAACCCTATTTTATACCCCTATTTACTACACTAGGTCAACCCAATACGGTCTATAGGTTTTCTTTTTATACTAGGTCAACCTAGTTGACCTAGTTCTATTTTTTGTTTTCCTTGTTTATCAACCTAATTCTTCATCTCTTCTAATTTGCATTTTGTTCATTTCCCTTTGGTCAGAATGAGGTCTCCTATCATAATATTTTTGGACAATCTTAATCCATTTAGATCCTATATAGGATGTTCATTTATCCCTTTGTTTCCCCCCCAAGAACACCATCATTATTGGGGAATTTATTCTCCTCCTTCATCTACACATTGTAACATGGTTCAAATAACACCTCAAGATGAAGTTGATGGATCTAATCCTTCCTGCACCTACCCAGAAACCTCTCAAAATCTTCAAATTAATGCAAGAGTGATTGACACATGTTTATTTAACAATCCTACTAACAACCCTTCTTCTAATAATCTTCCCCCCAACACTAATTCATTGAGTGATCCATATAACACTAATTTACCACCTAATACAACCCAATTATTATCCCAATTTATTCAAAAAATGAACATTATGCAAAACTCTAATACCAATCAAATTACGCAACTTCAACAACATTTTATCAATGTGGATAATCAACCTCCAATCATGCATCCTCAAGATAATCCTAACTACATTCCTCCACCTCTTAGAGATGCCTCAAGTAATGTTATTCCTAAACCAATAATGAATAACAAGATGCTTCAAACCATTTAAAATAAGCCTTTGCCTTCATTTATTATATCTCTTGACATCAGTAACATATCACTAACTATCAAATATGATGGGACTAAAAACCCCATCTCATTTCTTAAAGTCTTTGGTAATATTTACAAAGAGTGGATCTAAACTAATATGTTTTTCACTACTAAACTCTTAGTTAAAAATTTCATTGGTGATGTATTATAATGGTATGATCAATTACCCTAACATTCTATTTGGAAAATTGAAGATTTGGTCAATCCTTTAGTTAAAGAGTTTCAACACAATGATCTTCCTAAAAATTGACTTAGTCATTTTATAAATGATAATCAATCTCATAACGAATCAACTCATAACTTTATTAAAATATGGAAATACTTATCTCATAAAGGTGATCATAATATGTCTGATGATAACCTATTCAAACTCATTATTACCACTTTAACTCCCACTCTTCAATACAAGGTTCGAACCTTTACTCCTCAAACTCTTAATGAAGCTCTTGACCAAGCTAAATGATAAGACTTTCTTATGAAGAAATTTAAAATTAATTCTAAACTTCTTAAATTATCTTTTCAAACATCTAATGCTATCACTAGTAACACTTCTCAAACCAAACTAGGAGTTACCAAAAAAGATATTCCTTTACCATCTCACATACCTCTTTTGGTACATCAAATGAGATAATTTTTATTGCCCTATAAATATTTTATATATCTTAATGTTCCTCCTAAGTGGTATGATCCCAATCTTTTTTATTGGTTTCATGTTGACATTAGGCATTATCATGAATCTTATAGAGGGATTTCTAAATGTTTTATTTATTACATGCTTGGTAATTCATTTGACCCTGAAACCATGATCAAACATCATCGTCAAGAATACACTAATGCTTCCCCAAAATGACAATCCTCTAAAGCTTCTACATCTAATAACCAAAAACCTACTTCTCATAATCAATCAACTTCCAAGGATGTTTCTGTAATTGATGTTGATTATGATAATACTTTAACAACTCTCAATATGTTAATATGGATAAGGTCAATTATCATTAGAAACCAACTCACAAATATCTTATTACCAAGCCTAAGAAACCTTCTTTGGAGGAACAATTACTTAAAGATATTGTCACCATTAATATTGAATCAGAAGTACCTAAGGAATAACTTCTTCCTTTTGATCCTCCAACCATAGCTATTCCTTAAAATTCTAATTTATCGTCTAAACCTCATGGCTCTTCTTTAAAATCTCATTGAAATTTTCTTGAAGAACTTAACTCTATGCCATGTAAGATTCCTCTTATGGATTTGGTTCGCACTTCACCTTATCATCATAAATTCCTTATGCAACAGCTCTAAGAGATTGAAGATCCATCTTTTTTAGATGAAGAACCACCTTCTATTGATTCTCAACTAACATTAATACCATTGAATCTATGTGTCCCTTTCCAAGCCATCCATTGAATTATTTGAAGATGACATGATTAATGATGAAATCCTTTTTCATGCTAATGATTTGCCTCTCTTCATCAAAATAGCCATTAATACCACCCTTATTTGGATATTTCTAGTTGATGAGGATTTTGGTATTAATGTGACCTCTTTATTTCTTTTACAACAACTTGGTTATAATGAAGATCATCTTAAACAACCTCATATTACTTGTCATGGTTTTGACAAGACTAATAAAAACCACTTGGTTGTTTATGGCTTCCCCTAATGATTGGTCCTAAGACCGTTTAGACCAAACTCATGGTTCCTAATATTCCTTTATATTATAACATACTCCTTGGTCATCCATGGACTCATCGAATGAGGGACTGTAGACACCGGAAATGTGTGTGATATCCCCTTCAAACAGGGAATATAGAAACACAAAAAAGAACTGAACCAAGATATAATCTCTATTGATTAAATTCAGAATGATAACAATAATATAGTTTTTCCAATAGTAAATCACAGATCTTATCACTTGTCCTTCTAACTATTACAATTGTAGTCCTTATTTATGCATAAAAATATAAAATACAGTCTTGAAAACCCTGGCTTTGCAAATCTGGAAGTGCGAATTGAATTCTGGAAAGTCTCGGCCCTTCTGTGTCGATACACAGTCGCCGTCGTCGGTCGATATCTCGCCGACGTCGGTCTCTGTCGGTCGGATTTCTGCCGTCGTCGGTCTTCAGTCGACCGATGTCGGTCACTGAAAACCCTCTGTCTGCCGAGGTCGGTTCCTGCACTGATCTGTACGAACCTGTACGGATTCTGTACGGCCGCAAATTAAGCACAACTTCCCTGTTTTCAACCCCTGATCTGAAATATATGTCTCTAGCACAGTAGATCTCTAGCTGTATAATTTATTGAATCAAAACATAAAGCAATAAATACCTGGAATATCTGTGATAACTTCTGTGTGAAGTTATCTCTCAAACCTGAAATTCTATGATAACCTCTGGATGAAGCTATCTCTCACTTTGGCAATAGATCAGCTGATATTCCACAGCCTCTTAATTGTACACACTGAAGAGGGAACGTTCTCCAATGCAAATGGAATCCTGGAACCCTAGGCTCAGTCTTCACAGAAGAAATCCTTCAAAATCAATAATCAATAATCAATAGCATAATCAACAATGGCCTCCATGAGAAACCCTTATACCCTCAAAAGGTATGCTTGCCCTAATTAGGGTTTCTTAAATTAGAATTAGGGTTCCTAATTAAAAATAGGCTAAATAATTAATATTTGATTAAATCAATCAAATATTAATATCTCCCTCAATACATGTCAGATCGACGAACCAGTCGAAGCTAGTGAATCAGGGAGTGACTCCGCACATAACCATACCATAATAAAGGCGCTCTGCTGCATATCAAATATCCCTAAAAAGTAGGAGCCCTGGCCAAATATGTCTGAAATAACTTGAATGAAAATCAAATGTAGAAATCCTGTGAATCAAAGTCGAGCCAAGCTCCATTATGACCCTCTATCCATCTTATTAGCCTACAAAGGTCGCATAATAGGCTAACCATGAACGCGGAACATGTCAATTGAAAAGGGGACATGACAATCCGCCCCTCCTGGAATTGCTTGCCCTCAAGCAATCACTGAATGACAAATCAATCAATCCACCTGGATCCCAAATGTAGTTAGGATCTCCACCACTGTCAATTAACACGAACCCCATGCCATGTCCATCCCAACATCCAATCCATAAATGAAAATTTGCAAGCAAACTCCGTACCTGAATAATATCTAAAACTGGATTGTGATGGCTAGACATAGTCATATCATCATCAACCTGTGTCCCGACTATAACAGAAAGTTGAGTCCTCACCATATGGGACAACTCCTGAACTGAACTCACCTCAAGACCAAGCTCATCCTCATACCTCTCCTGTGTTGGTGCCAATGTGCTCTCGTCATCACCCTCCATCATGTTATGTGGTATAGGTACCTCCATCCGATGAAAAAACATATATCTGAAGCTACTGCCTCGTATTGCCTTAAGAATATGTGTTGTCCCATCAACATTAAAGAGAACCTCCATGTCCTTGAGACGAAGAGTAACTTACTCAAATGAATGAAGCCATTTCATACCCAAGACTAAATCTATATCCCCCATATTTACCACATAATAATCAGCCTTGAACTCATAGTTGTTCAAGCGCAATGGGAGGTCTCTAATCATACGCTCACACTTAAGAGTGTGACCATCGGCTACCTTAACTCTGATGCCCTCAAAATCTTCTGTAGTGAGTCCACGCTTCTCCACAAATCTAGCATCTATGAAATTGTGAGTGGCTCCTGTATCAAGAAGGGTGATAACCTTCTGCCCTGCCAAAACTCCACGGAGTCTGAATGACTCATCCGACTGAATGCTGGATATGCATGCCTCCTGTAGGTGAAGCTCTAACTCTGCCTCTGCATTAGGCCCTAAAGCCTCTACCTCTACCCCCTCAGAACTGTTATGCTGTTTGGAATCCTCAGAATCTGCATCCTCATAATATATCCACATCATACGATTCGCCTTGCCCTTAGGCCTCAAAGGACAATCGTGATGGATATCATACGGTCCTTTGCAGTAGAAGCAAAGCTTCTTCCTGTGTAGATCATTAAGCGCCTCACGATCCAAAGGTGGTGCTGCTGGATTGGCCTTTGAATCATTTTTAACTCCGGATTTATCTATGTTAAAATCCGGTCTCTCCGTATCTGTGTTGGAGCACTTATGGTCTCTAGATGAAGAAGTACCTTTGAAGTTAAATTTATGGGATGGGGCTGCCATCTCCATACTACGTGCCTTCTTCATAGCTACCTGTAATGAAGGAGGATCAAAAGCTTTGATCCACCCTCTCAATGGCTCTGTCAATCCCTCCATGAAGAGAACTACCAATCTACGCTCAGAAATATTGGGCACCATGACTGCCAATCTCTGAAACTCACCAATGAAGGACTCCAAGTTACCTGTTTGTCTCAACTATGCCAGATCTCGAAAGTAAACCTCAGGATCTCTCCTGTCAAACCGCTCAACCAATCTATCCACAAAGTCCTGGTACTCTGTTACCTGATTATGCTGAAGTGTTACCATACCATGGTACCACCAATCATGTGCTACTCCATCCAAGTGCAAAGTGGCGTATTTGATGGCCTCTATCTCTGACATTGGTCTCAATGCCAAAAAGGTGTCAAGCTTATGAACCCAAGCTTGAGCTGTCATCTTGCCACTGCCGTCAAAGGTAGTCAAAGAAAGCTTACCCGTAGCCTTCTTCAGCTCACTGAATTGGACTCTAGGTCTCCTGTCCTGTCTAGCCAATCTATAGTGCTCTCTCCTCAAATTGACAAAACGATCAAAGGTTGTTCTCTCTTGAATATGAGGAGGTAATAAGTCCCACTCATCATTTGCAGCCATGTAAACATCTGCAAATGGAGAATTCCCTACCTCCTCCTCTACTGGTGCCTCTGGTTCTTCTTGAACAAATGAAGGGCGTGTAGGTCTATCAGCTGTTCTGGAGTGAGTCTGTTGTGGTCTCTGATTAACCGTAGCACTCCTATCATCTCTTTGGTCCCTGTTCTGTCCATCAGGGGCATTCATTCTCTCTATCATGGTCATAAGTCCCTGTAGTGTCTGAGCCATCTGCTGTTGGCTTGTCATCATAGCACGCTGAAATTCTCTGGTGGCCTGATCAGCATCATACCTGTGGCCCTTGGGTGGGCTACCCTCACGTCTGTCACTCATGATGATCGGTCTCTGATCTAACAACTGGATACCTTCAAGCAAGGCTCGGCTGCGTGTGTTATACCTGTGTGGTCCCAACTCTTGTGGCTGCATAAGATCTATAGACCCTCAGGCTGGCAGGATTTAGCTCTGATACCACTGTGATATCCCCTTCAAACAGGGAATATAGCAACACAAAAAAGAACTGAACCAAGATATAATCTCTATTGAATAAATTCAAAATGATAACAATAATATAGTTTTTCCAATAGTAAATCACAGATCTTATCACTTGTCCTTCTAACTATTACAATTGCAGTCCTTATTTATGCATAAAAATATAAAATACAGTCTTGAAAACCCTGGCTTTGCAAATCTGGAAGTGCGAATTGAATTCTGGAAAGTCTCGGCCCTTCTGTGTCGATACACAGTCGCCGTCGTCAGTCAATATCTCACCGACGTCGGTCTCTATCGGTCGGATTTCTGCCGTCATCGGTCTTCAGTCAACCGATGTCGGTCACTGAAAACCCTCTGTCTGCCGAGGTCGGTTCCTGCACTGATCTGTACGAACCTGTATGGATTCTGTACGGCCGCAAATTAAGCACAACTTCCCTATTTTCAACCCCTGATCTGAAATATATGTCTCTAGCACAATAGATCTCTAGCTGTATAATTTATTGAATCAAAACATAAAGCAATAAATACTTGGAATATCTGTGATAACTTCTGTGTGAAGTTATCTCTCAAACCTGAAATTCTATGATAACCTCTGGATGAAGCTATCTCTCACTTTGGCAATAGATCAGCTGATATTCCACAGCCTCTTAATTGCACACACTGAAGAGGGAATGTTCTCCAATGCAAATGGAATCCTAGAACCCTAGGCTCAGTCTTCACAAAAGAAATCCTTCAAAATCAATAATCAATAATCAATAGCATAATCAACAATGGCCTCCATGAGAAACCCTTATACCCTCAAAAGATATGCTTGCCCTAATTAGGGTTTCTTAAATTAGAATTAGGGTTCCTAATTAAAAATAGGCTAAATAATTAATATTTGATTAAATCAATCAAATATTAATATCTCCCTCAATACATGTCAGATCGACGAACTGATCGAAGATAGTGAATCAGGGAGTGACTCCGCACATAACCATACCATAATAAAGGCGCTCTGCTGCATATCAAATATCCCTAAAAAGTAGGAGCCCTGGCCAAATATGTCTGAAATAACCTGAATGAAAATCAAATGTAGAAATCCTGTGAATCAAAGTCGAGCCAAGCTCCATTATGATCCTCTATCCATCTTATTAGCCTACGAAGGTCGCATAATAGGCTAACCATGAACGCGGAACATGTCAATTGAAAAGGGGACATGACAATGTGTATGCACCTTGGTCATCTTTCGTTCTCCCCCCCTTGTCTGCCTCGACCTATATCCTAACCCTTGTCCTAGTCCCCTCCATTCATTAAATTAAAATAACTTAAACATTTTGATTTAGTGGCCCCCTTTCCACCTCACCCTTGCCACCTTGGATCCCCTCCTTGGATCCCCCCACCTCCCTCCTAGCTTTTATTACCCAAAATCTCCCTTTTATCTTCCTCCCGCGCCCATTAAGCATCATCATGACCATTTCTCCACGACCCATCAACCCGGCGGCGTGCAAGAATGGACAGAGGCTATTTTTAGTCTCTGTCCCCATTTTGCCGCTGCCGACGTCAACTACCCTGCGGCCGATGTCAGTGATTCTATCGGCATCGGTAGCCTTCAAGACCATTTCCTGCATTCGTTGCAGACCCCCTGGACTGGCGAACATAATTCTCTTGGCACTTTGGCATTCCACTCTCCTTCCTCTCGACCTCGCACAACAAGCTTTTGCAAGCACAACAGGGACTCTGCATCAACTAGCAACACCAGCAACAGGACACAAGTAAGTTTTCTTCTGTGTTTTATTTGTGTTTTCTAGTCATTTGTTTCAAAACTAGATTCAGCATCCTATCCCCATACTAGACCAGTCCCAAACCCTATCTTTCTGCTATCTCTACCTTCTATTTGATTCTTCTATCAGATCATCCCTCCTGCCAACAAAGACCCTACACAGGGCGTCCAATCAGACCCAGACCATTCCCAAAACCATTCAAGCACGTCCATAAACTTTGTCTCAGACCTGTCCAAGGACCAGACCCAGACCAGACCCGTCCACAGACCTGTCCATAGACCAAGAAACTCGACCAGACCTGATTACAGGCCACTGCCCCGATCGACGCCGGTCATTACCCCAACCGGCGTTGGCAGACTAATCGACGTCGGCAGACAAGAAAATCGACGCCAGCAACACCCCCAACCTCAGCGACTGTGATCAGGCCGATAGCTCCTTTCAGGTAAACATTTGTCTTCTCTTTCCTTTCTAGTTTATTATCACTTCAGTATTTTGGCATCCTGTCTTTTATCAGTCTTTTATCTATCTTTAACTAGTGGGTTGATATCCCTGAAAGAAGCTTTCATACTTCTGGGATCAAGCTTTTGCTTGACAACCCAACATCTCGTTATCTAACATTCTTCGTGTCCAAGTCTCTTCCTTTGTAGGTGTCATTCCTCCACAGCCAAAGAGGAGTGCTCACAACGTCTGGATTATGGTGCGCATGACTATATCCAGGTACACAAGCCTTGACCATTTCTTTAAGTTTCTCATTTCTCTGTCTTTTGAATGTAGAAAGCGATTTAGCGTAGAAACATTCTGGCACACCCGATGGGACCCTTGGATCTCCCTTGGGTTTTCTTTCCTTCTTTTCATATAGGGTGCATTTAGGATCCTCCCTTTTCACCACTTCTTTCTTTTTTAAATGACACTATAAGCAGGAATAAAAAGAATTTTCTTTCCTTTCTTGCATTTCTAGACTAGTCTAAAATCATTTTCTTCACCTTTTCTCAACTTGTTTTTCATCCAAACTTCACATTTCGACTTGGGGCATTAAAACACTTTGCATTCCATTTCTGCTTGTGCTTGCATTAGTCCACACTTAGTAATTAGCAAAATGCATATTGAATAAATCGTAGATCACTTGATGTTACACAACCTAAACCACTTGCACTAAAACAAACATCAAACAATACCTGAGACAAGGCCCGACTGGGATTTCATCCCCCAGTGGATACCTTACCCCTACCTGGCAATCTCACTTGGATTTCATCACCAAGGGGAAAGCCCACTCCGTTCTCTGGCGGAGGATAATCTCTAGGCAAGGTATATTTTGGCTAAGCGAAACCAGCTAACCACTAGAATCGTGAAGTGAGGGGAGCTTGCTCTTTAGCACCAGGCCACGTACCAAACCTAACATAGACTTTTGAGCGCCTAAACAAGACCCGAAACCATCCATAGACTGCCTCTCCTAGGACCCTTCTATTAGCCAACCTTCCCAAACACTCATCTAAGGCATAAGCCACAGGATTCTAAAGTTGATTCTTAGGATTTCATGCTTAGGGCATGTCTGTCTCTCTCTGTTTTCTATTCTCATCTGCTTGTTTGAGTGTGTGAGGATGCTTTCTTCATTGTTTTTCCAAGAATCTTCAAATCTTTTTGGTTTTTTGGAAAACACAGTCACCGGCATTGGCTTCACCACCGACGTCGATTTCCTTTTCTTGCCGACATCGGTTATCTGACCGACGTCAGCCATCTTTCTTACCGACATCGGTCTTTCAACCAATGTCAGTCTCTGTCACTACCCTTTTCTTCAAAACAGCAGCCTTGAAACCCGTCCTTTCTCTGCCAAAATCCCATTCTAAATTTTTGGAACTAAAAAAACATAGTTTTTGAAACCTAACCTTCCTTGCCTTGAATGGTTCTGACTCGTAGTCAAGCCAAGGCTCTTGTCAACCACGCTAGCCGTCAACCACTCCTGTCTACCCCATCCTTAACCCGTCCTACAATGGAGTTCAACTCAAAGACCGAAAGAACTCCTACTCGTCCAACCCCGCCTCAGACTCCTATTGTCCCAGAAGGGGACCAAGATTTTGCACGATTCTTGGACCTCAACGTCAAGGCCTTACAGCACTATCTCGTGCATAGCCGAATGCGGGACTCCTTGGGCAATCCGATTTATGGAATGCCGACCTCTCTTGTCATGACTACGACCGTATCGACAACGTCTGTAGTCCAACCTTTAGACACTCAAGCTATCACCTTGACCAATGACCAGACCTTGACCAACCCTCCAGGTGTGGCCTCTCCCTCCATCTTGGGGCCCACTTCCATCGAGGTTTTAGCCCCCTATCAACCTCAACCCGCTCAACTGCTATCCACTCCTTTTTAGAGCCTGGTCGTCTCTATTCCGCCTACCCTGGCCCCTATCAACACCAGGGTGGCTTCCCATCCATTGGCCCCTGTTACCACAATCCAACCTCTCGTGGCAACATCAGGCCTAGCTATGCCTTCTACCCAACCACCCTTAGCCTTCTCTTCTATCCCTATGACTAGTTATCCCTATGTTGCGCCCTTATAGGCACAGCTAACTACGTCGTGTGGCTCCTCTAGCCTCTTCCAAGCACCCTACAACCTAGGGGGCGCTCCACCCGTCAATCCATCAGTAGATATCATCAAAATGCTGATGGACAAGATGTCCAACCTTGAGACCTCCATTTCTAGCTCACGTAATGCTCTCTCATACGAGCAAATTTGCAATGAGCCCATTCATCCTTCTATCCCAATCAGGCCATATCCTAGCCAGTGGGAACTTCCAAAATTTTCTCACTTTCAAAGCAAGGAAGACCCACAACAACACTTACGGGCATTCAGACATGCCTGTTACCTTATTGCCCATGATGATGCATTGCTTTTACGCATGTTTCCTATGTCTCTCTCAGGTGCTGCGCTTGACTGGTACAGCTCCCTTGCTAGCCATTCCCTCTTCACATTCACACAGTTGGCCTAGCTCTTTCTTGATCACTTCTCCATCAACATCTCCAAGAAGGTCTCGATCACAGACCTCTATTCTATCTGTCAATTCGAGGATGAATCCATAGCCGACTTCGTTGCTTGATGGAGAGGCCTCATTAATCAACTATCTTTTTCCTTACCTCAGCCCGAACTTATTAAACTCTTCTCCCAATCCTGCGCTAGACACATTTCTTCCACCTTGAGGGTTCAAACCTTCCGCACCTTCGACAAAGCCTTCACGATGGCCCGCAAACTTGAGTTGCGTGCCATTGAGGAGAATAAAGTCAAGTTGCGGAGCAAGAATCCCAACTCTAAGACCAATGACTCCTCTTCTTCTAAACCATCATCATCCAATCCTAAGTTTAAAGCTTCAGCTAATGTTGTGGTCATTAGACCCCAATCCTCTTCGCCTTCAAATAATCGGTCTGAACCATCCACATCTCAGAGTACCACCCATCAATTCTAGCAGAGATATGTACAACAACAATATACTCCTCTTGGAGAATCATACGCATCTGTGCTGGAAAAACTTGTTAGACAGGGGGTTCTCAATCTCCCTTAGATCCAACCACCCCCACATTTTGATCCCTCACACGCCATCCCTGCGTGGTATAGGGAACATGAATTTTGCAACTACCACCATGTTAAAGGACATGACACAAGGAATTGCAAGACCCTTAAAAACATAGTCCAAGACATGCTTGAAAGGGGTGACCTCACGCTAGACAATCCCAATGCCCCCCTAATCAGGCCATCGACATCTTCAAACAACCATTCCCCAATCATCCACAAACTCAAAACAATGTCCAGACCTTAATTGACGACACTCATGAACACAAGATTCGAACAGTCAATATGGTCTCACCCTTCATCCCTGACCGACTTCAAGAGGTTAGTCCATCTATCAGTCCATCACATGTGGATGAGCCTCCTTCCTCGGTTAGTTCTCTGTCAACCTCTCTCATCTTGGAGGATGCCTCAACCTTACCGGCACCACCGGTCTCACCATCCTCCTTCCTGCTGCCTATGGAGGACCTGACCCTTCCTACTCCTCGACCGCAAGTGGAGGGCACCATCATCCCCGCCCTTTACCTGCTTGAGGAGCCTCATTCGCCAATTTCTTCTCTACCCAGGGAAGAACCTGCCTCTCCTTCGTCTCCAACCAAAGACGAATCTATCATGACTTCATCATGCCATGGGTCCGAGACTGCTACACCCATCTCGTCTTCGACCCCACAACCGTCAACATCTTCTCAAGGACCCAAATCTCATCCATCATCTTCTCAGCCATTTTCCCGATTAGTGGAGAAAATTAGACTTTTCCCTTCAAGGAAAGTGATGCATCAGGTATTGTGGGAGCATCTCAAAGATCTTCAGCATGCCCGTACCCTCTCATCACATGCTGCTAATCCTCCCAAGGTAGAATCTCCCAAACCTCAACCAATCCCATCAAGACCAAAACCCGCATCTGCCCCATCTAAACCTATCAAGTCTCTTGGTGTTTGCCCTGTCTCTACCCTCACTCACCCACAAGTGAAGGTGGACTTAGACCAGACCTTGACCAATAGTAGTCTTCCAACCAAGTCGAAGAAGACTGCCAGACCACAGAAGCGAACGCCTCCTCCCCCATCACCATTGCCATCCATTTTGGGCCCCCATCCTTCAACCCTGACCAGAGTCCTTCCCACTCTGACCTCCAATCAAAACCAGTTGCCTCCTTTGCTTCCTCTACCTACCTCAAGCCTACCCTCTCCTAAAAAGGCGGTACCTCTCATGAAGAAAGTGCCGTCTTCGCCTGTCCCCGCACCATCAACCCATAAGGTGGTATGGAAGCCTCCTCCAACTCCACCTAAGTAAAAGTCACCGACCTCGCACACATCAACTAGCACGGACCCTTTAGTGGGATCATACTCGTTGATATTGCATCGACTTTTGCAGACTTCCAACATAACCCTTCCACCCATCAGACCTTTCCAACCTCTCAGGTCCAAGCCCTCCTGGTTCGACGACACGAAGATTTGCTTATATCATCGTATGCCAGGACACGATACCGAGACTTGTTGTACCCTTAAGGCCATCATTCACCGTTATATGGAGAAGGACACTCTTCTCCTTGAGGACACTCTTGACCAAACCTCAACCCCTTCCCATCCAACCTCTTCAACCACACCAACATCTCACCAACAGGCTATGACCCCTTCTTCACCTCCTATCTTTGAAATCAATGCTATCCATATAACCACTAGGTCACAAAAGGACAAGGCAAAAGAAAAAGCCGTCATTCTTTGGACCTACCCTTTCGTCAAGCCACCTCTTGCGCCCAAGTCTAAAATTTCTATCCTTGGCGCATCTCAGCCTTCTTCGTCTTCCTCTTCCGGGCCGATTCATGACTCCATGGTGAAATAGCTTCACCAGATGCCTGTGAAGATGTCCCTTTACGACCTCATTCAAACCTCACCCCAACATCGTCAAGCCCTTATCCGAGCCCTCCAGGCAGTAGAGGTCCAACCCAAGGACCCCCAACCACTCGCTGCCCTCGTCCATTCTTTATCTCCTATTACCTCCATCACATTCAGCGATTCTGAGATTCCCACATCTAACATGAAAGATTAGGACGCTGCCCTATTCATCACTGCCTATGTTGATCAGACACGCATTAAATGCATTATGATTGACAGAGGTGCTAGCATCAACATTATCTCCACCCATGCCTTTGATCAGTTGGCTCTTCCCAAGAATTGCATCTCCAAAACTGACGCGATCTTGCGCTCTTTCAATGACACCACCGCCACGACCATTGGCACAGTTGTCCTTCACATTCACATTGGTCCACAGACAGTCCCAGAGCTCTTCTATATCATCGAAGGAGAGTTTCAATACAACATGTTGTTGGGCCGACCTTGGATCCATGCCATGGCCTGTGTCCCCTCCACTCTCCACCGTTGTGTGAAATTTGAGCATGACGGGCAAGTCCACATCATTCCCACTGACCCTTCACCCTTCAAAACTTGTAACACAACCTACCGTCCTAATGACATCCTCATTCCCATCAAGCCATCAATTCCGGTGCCGCCTCCATCTGCGAAAGCTTCGACTAGTTCGCAACCAGCGGTCGCCCTTACCCCTCTTCTTCAAGCGATGACCAAAGACCCCATGGAAGACATCTTCCAACAAATTTCACTTGGGGAATATCACTTTTTGACCCTAGACATGTTCCAAACTCCACAAGAGTACGGATGCCTTCACCACAGTCCCAGTTACAACCATCGGATCGGGATGGTCATGCCTTATGGTCCTCCTCACCTCCAAACCAATCTTGTCTATGAGGGGTTCAATCAAGCTCCTATTGGTGGCAACCCTCTCTCTTCACCCCAACCTTTCACATCAGATTTCTCATTTCTTAGCAACCCCACCTTTGCACACACTTACCTTTACAGGTGTGCATGGAAGGGTTTTGGTTTCGGATGCTATGAACAGGGCTCCCATCAGCCCATCGAGCCGATCAACGATGACGATGCCAAGAAACGGTATGGCCTGGGATATCATGACCCCACTCAGGCTCCTTCTGACCTTTGTCCCGAGCCAACCATTGACCAATCTCCTCCAAACTCACCCATTTCTCCTTCTTCACCTACGGAGTCGGTGGTTTCCATCCCTCCTAGTTTTTTTTTCCATAAACACCATTCGCCTGGAACCCCTGACCTATCATCTAAATGGGGTGTCCAAGTCCTTCCCTCTCATCTATCCCAGCATGATAGAAGATGAGTCGGCGACCATTCACACTGTCCACTGCATTGACGACAATGCCATTCTCTCTTACATGGGCGCTGACGACTCTTTCATCCAGCGCTCCCTCCCTTCTGAGACCTAGGTTATATTAAATGAATCAACCATTGACATCAACCTCCCTTCTTCTGATGTTCCTCATGTCTTAAAGATTGGCCAATCTTTAGATGCCCAAGAGCAACTTGACTATACCCAGTTCCTCTCAGACCATAACAAGGCCTTTGCCTGGACTTATAGTGACATGCCTGGCATCGACCCCACCATTGCTACCCATAACATTGTCACCAAACCAGAGGCTAAGCCTGTTAGGCAAAAGCTTCGAACGATGCATCCTCGCGTTGCGCTCCTTGTCAAAGAGGAGCTTTAGCGCCTTCTTTTTGTCTCCTTCATCTAACCCATCGATTATCTATAGTGGGTCTCTAACATCGTCCCAGTCACCAAAGCGACTGGGGGGATTTGGATCTACATGGAATATCGCAACCTTAACTTAGCCTGCCCCAAAGATGACTTCCCTTTTCCTAACATTGACCAGCTTGTTGATCTCATGGCCGGCCATGAGATGCTATCTCTCATGGACAGGTTTTCAGGATACAATCAAATCTTGATTGCACCGGAAGATCAGCACAAGACCACCTTTATCATCCCATGGGGGACTTTCTGCTATCGAGTCATGCCTTTCGGTTTGAAGAATGCTGGCACCACATATCAGCACGCCATGACCTACATTTTCCATGATCTCCTCCACAAAATCATGGAGGACTATGTGGACGACCTTCTCAGCAAGTCCAAGCTTCACCATGACCATCTGACCATTCTCAAGATCATCTTCTCTCACCTTCTTTAGTACAATGTCTACCTTAACCCCAAGAAATGCGTCTTTGGGGTCCTCTCAGGCAAGCTCCTCGGCTTCATCGTTTCCTTCCGTGGCATCGAGATAGATCCTGCCAAGATCCTTGCTATTCTCGAGATGCCACCCCCAACCAATCTCAAGTAGCTTCGCAGTCTACAAGGGAAGCTCCAGTCCATTCATCGTTTCATCTCGTAGCTTTCTGACCGCTGCCAACCTTTTCATCATCTCCTTAAGAAGGACGTCTCCTTTAAGTGGGATAAGGACTGCCAAGAGGCTTTTGAAGCCCTCAAAAGCTATTTAGTCTCTCCACCAGTCCTCATTCCACCTAAAGACGACCAACCCTTCTACCTTTACATCTCTGCCACCAACCATTCGTTAGGTGCCATGATCACGCACCGAGACGAGCATCACCGTGAGCAAGCGGTTTACTATATCAGCCGAACATTGGTCAACTATGAAACTTGGTATACTCATACCGAGAAACTCTATTTGGCATTAGTCTTTGCTGCTACCAAGCTCCACCACTATCTTCTCAACCACAAGACCTTTGTTGTCACTCACACCGACCCTCTTCGATACATGCACTCCAAGCCATATCAGAATCAACGTATGGCTCGGTGGCTCATGCTGCTTGCTGAGTTCGACCTCGAATTCATCCAGAAAAAATCTATCAAGGGGAAATCCATTGCTGACCAACTGGTAGATGCCCCTCTTCCTGATAATCAACCTTCATAGTGTGAGTTTCCTGACGAGTCCATCGCCACACTTTCCGCCGATGACACCGTCTACCAAATGACCATGTTCTTTGACGGCTCCAAATGTCAACTTGGTGGGGGTGCGGGGGTCATCCTCATCCCACTCGAAGGGGAGCCCATGCCTCTGTCTTTCAAGCTTGACTTTGATTGTACCAATAATATGGCCGAATATGAGGCCTTAATTTTGGGACTTCAAACCGCCCTTTCTCTCAGCATCAAGTCTATTAACATCTTCGGCGACTCGTAGCTCGTCGTCAATCAGGTCAACGGTTCATACCTCTATAAAAACAAAGTTTTGCAAAGGTATAAAAACCGTGTTGACCTTCTTCTGGCATATTTTGACCATTACCTCTTGCAGACTATTCCACGCTCTACGAACAAGTTTGTTGACACCATGGCTTCTCTTGCCTCGCATATCCCATCTTCATCATCGTCATCTTGACTTTTTGTCACGGTGCATCGTGTACCGTTGCCTTCATACATCTCTCCTCACATCAATCATATCAACACTATCAATTCTAGTCCACGAGATGATTGGTATAAGCAACTTGTGGACTACTTGTCTCTTTCTGTCATTCCTCCCAACCTCTCTAGCAATGCGCGGTGAGCTTTCATCAAGCGCACAGCTTGCTATACCATGCTAGGGGGTCTTCTCTATAAGCGAGGCTTTCACGGCCTTCTTCTTCACTATCTTAACTCCACTGAAGCCTCTCATGCCATAAGACAAGTCCACAATGGGATTTGTGGCAGACACTTCAGTGGAAACTCGGTTGCCAAGCGCATCCTTTGCCTGGGTTATTATTGGCCCACCCTTCATCAAGACTGTAGCAACTATGTTCGGCATTGCATCAAGTGTCAGCAGCACTCTAACTTGCTTCATCTCCCCAGCCGTGCCTTACAAGTCGCTCAAGATTTTTGGCCTTTTTCTCAGTGGGGTTTAGATCTCATCGGTGAGATTAACCCTCACTCGTCTCTTCGTCATCAATCCATCATCACGGCCACTGAGTATTTCACCAAGTGGGTGGAAGCCATTCCTCTCGTCTCCACAAAAGCTGACAAAATTGTCGACTTCATCAGCAGCCACATCATTTGTCATTTCGATGTTCCTCACAAAATCATCACCGACAATGGCAAGTCCTTCAAAAACAAGACTGTTTAAAAACTATGCGACTCATTTGGCATCCAACTCAGCTTTTCTTCGCCTTACTACCCACAAGCAAATGGGTAGGCTGAGGCTTCCAACAAAATTCTGACTAAGATTCTCATGAAGGTGGTCAACGACATAGGAAGGGATTGTCACATTCATATTCCCTTCACTTTGTGGGCCTATCGCACTAGCATCTGAACCTCTACGGGTGCTACCCCTTTCTCTCTCGTGTACGGAATAGAGGTTGTCCTACCTCTCAAAGTACAGATCCCATCTCTCCGCATCTCTTTGCATGACATTCTCTCCAGTGATGACTTTCATCAAGATCACTTAGCTCAACTGGAGTTACTTGATGAGCGCCGTCTTGCTGCCCTCAATCATCTCCATGTCTATCAAAATCGCATCAAGCGAGCCTACGACAAAAATCTTTGAGAACAAGATTTCAACATCGGAGACCTTGTCCTCAAAGAAAACCAGCACGTGACCACTATGGAGCGAAGTAAGCGAGGCAAATTCACCCCTAATTGTTTTGGACCTTTCATCATCACGCACAAGTATGGGTCAGGGACTTATCATCTGTCTTCTCTCGATGGACGGCCAGAACCTGAGCCTCTTAATGTGTTGCATCTTCGACCATTCTTCTGTTAGTCGAGTACTTGTCCACTTGACGTTTAACTTGAGTTCATCCCTTGAGCAATCCTCGTCCTCCTAGTCCTAATTCCTTCAACCCTACTCCCTTAAACAAGTCCTCTACAACCCTTTTATGATGCATGGGTGCCTTGTCCTAATAAAAGGGAGCCCTTGACCTTCTATGGTCTTATCCATGACTCAAAAAAATAAAATAAAAATAAAAATCAAGATGTCACAACATATCCAAGGTCACAAAATCAAATCAAAAAGCAGACTGCTCCCTCGAAGGACAGCTATTCAAACTTATATAAAGCAACAATATAGACCACTCCCTCGAAGGATGGCTATGACTAAATCTTGCTACAAACAAAATTTTTTTTAGAAGCTTCCCGCATCGATCAGCTTCACAACATGACCACAAAGCAAAATGACATCTCTATGTAGACTTCCCGCATCGATCAGTCTGCACCCAAAAAAAAAAAATAGGTCATGGACTTGGCTTATAGTTGTCTCAGGGTCTCCTATAAAAAGGGGCAAGGTTATTCATGCTCTTAAATCGGGTTACCTTATCCTCTTCCTATCATAACACCTGCTCAAGGGACTTCGAGCTCACTTTAATGTTGAAGTGATTCGATTACCATTCTAACACAACCCTGGTCACCGACACAACGCATGAATGGAACTTTTGTTCTAACAACCCCTATCTATGCTCTCTTTTCGGTCCTTGTCAATGAAAGAGCAATTTTCCTTTCACTTCTCCTCTACACTTTGGTGACATTCAATTTCATCACTTGTCAAACCCAATCAACTCAACTCCAACCTCGACATTTTCATCATTTGCATCATGACATCAGACATCGCCTTAGTCCTTTTCACATAGTTTCTGTGGACAACAATACACATGGAAACTATCGACCCGACACAATTTATGTTAAGCATAAACCAATATTTGATGAAACATAAATAGACCCCAATTCATTTTTAGTATATGTCCATCACGACTATGGACAATTGCTAGGAGTGAAAGACCTCTCGACCAATGTTGCAGAATACACCATTTGGAAAAGGTTGTAGCATCATTTTTCTCCTCATCATTCTGACCTTGACCAAAGCCAATCATTCAAATCTTTTGACCACCTGTCTACCACTTGGCCCCTTTCATTTTGAACTACATTGGTCTGAGGCCCTATGACCAGGGCTATGTAGGCAGCACTCAGATGACACGACATCTTTTGGGTTAGCTCGACCACCCTCGTTTGTTCGTCTCTCTGATGGACAAACCCCCCTTTTTTCTCTTCATTACTTGACCTTGACCTTGTCCAAAACCAATCCAGTCCATCGACCACTTTGCCCAAGACCAATCAATCTCTTTGAACATTCCTCCCTTTTTGGGAGAACTACATTGGCCTGAGGCCCTAAGATTAGGGCTATGTAGGCATCACTCAGATGACACGACATCATCTAGGGTTAGCTCGACCACCCTCATTTGTTCATCTCTCTGATGGACAAACCTTCTTTCCTCCTTTTGACCATGACTTTGCCCTCGACCAAAACCAATTCCATCCCTTTGACCCTTCCTCCCTTTTGGGAGAACTACATTGGCCTGAGGCCCTTTACACAAAGGGCTATGTAGGCAGCACTCAGATCACATGACATTTTCTGAGGTTAGCTCAGCTGCATCCTTTCGTCCATCCATCTACCTTGACCCATGACCATTGGAGATCATGCTTATCTCCTCCGACTTTGACCACTTCCAAGACAATGTTGCCTTGGTTATTTTTGCCTGTATGCTACCTCACGACTGGTTAGCAGAATTATCTACAGACTATTTTGGACCCTCACAAGTATAGGATCACGAGCCAGTTGGTCCCTACTACTTGTGGCTTTTTCATGTTTCTGGGAGCACTTCCTGAGCCTGGGATACCTGGAACATGATGACCATTTGGAGCTTTAGCTTAGATTGAGTAACCCGATCAGCAGACGACTAAATACTAGGGCCCGGTTACTTCAATTTTGGCACTCCTCGACCCTCGACATGCGACAATTTGACCCGACCATCCTGTGAAGTGGTATACACGCAATCACGACTATTGCAGCATTTTCGCTCACCCTCTCTCTATCCATCTCTCTGTCAAATCGACACTCGATCTCTGGTTCCCTTCTCTTGACTCTCGCTTTGAGGGGGGAACACCTCATCCTCATCTTGGGGCAACCAACTCCTGTTTTTGTCTTGCAGTTCGTCAAAAACAACCAACAAGACAAAAAGGGGCAAATGTAGACACCGGAAATGTGTCTGCACCTTGGTCATCTTTCGTTCTCCCCCACTTGTCCGCCTCGACCTATATCCTAACCCTTGTCCTAGTCCCCTCCATTCATTAAATTAAAATAACTTAAACATTTTGATTTAGTGGCCCCCTTTCCACCTCACCCTTGCCACCTTGGATCCCCTCCTTGGATCCCCCCACCTCCCTCCTAGCTTTTATTACCCAAAATCTCCCTTTTATCTTCCTCCCGCGCCCATTAAGCATCCTCATGACCATTTCTCCACGACCCCTCGACCCGGTGGTGTGCAAGAATGGACAGAGGCTATTTTTAGTCTCTGTCCCCATTCTGCCGCTACCGACGTCGGCTACCCTGTGGCCGACGTCGGTGATTCTGCCGGCGTCGGCAACCTTCAAGACCATTTCCTACATTCGTTGCAAACCCCCCTGGACTGGCGAATAGAATTCTCTTGGCACTTTGGCATTCCACTCTCCTTCCTCTCAACCTCGCACAATAAGCTTTTACAAGCACAACAAGGACTCTGCATCAACCAGCAACACCAACAACAGGTACAAGATCAACACCACTCCTTCAGCAGGACACAAGTAAGTTTTCTTCTGTGTTTTATTTGTGTTTTCTAGTCATTTGTTTCAAAACTAGATTCAGCATCCTATCCCCATAGTAGACCAGTCCCGAACCCTGTCTTTCTGCTATCTCTGCCTTCTATTTGATTCTTCTGTCAGATCATCACTCCGGCCAACAAAGACCCTGCATAGGGCATCCAATCAGACCCAAACCATTCCCCAAACCATTCAAGCACGTCCATAAACTTTGTCTCAGACCTGTCCATGGACTAGACCCGGACCAGACCCATCCACAGACCCATCCACAGACCAAGAAACTCAACCATACCCGATTATAGGCCACTGCCCTGACTAACGCCGGTCATTACCCCAACCGACATCGGCAGACTAACTGACGTCGGCAGACAAGAAAACCGATGCCGGCAACACCCCCAACCTCGGCGACTGTGATCAGGCTGACAGCTCCTTTCAGGTAAACATTTGTCTTCTCTTTCCTTTCTAGTTTATTATCACTTCAGTATTCTGGCATCCTGTCTTTTATCTGTCTTTAACTAGTGGCTTGATATCCCTGAAAGAAGCTTTCATACTTCTGGGATCAAGCTTTTGCTTAACAACCCACTGTCTCGTTATCTAACGTTCTTCATGTCCAAGTCTCTTCCTTTGCAGGTGTCATTCCTCCACAGCTAAAGAGGAGTGCTCACAGCATCTGGATCACGGTGCGCACAACTATATCCAGGTACACAAGCCTTGACCATTTCTTTAAGTTTCTCATTTCTCTATCTTTTGAATGTAGAAAGTGATTTAGCGTAGAAACAGGGACATCACTTCTTTTGAAAGTTAATGCATTAAATTTCTACACAATGGAAAATGTTATAGGCATGAAGTTGATCCCAACCCATGCAGTATCTAATTACCTAATCTTAAATCATAATATCATGTTCTTTTGATCCCTAAAATTAATAATGCTCCTTTACCTAAGTTCATCAATATGAATCCTGATTTATAAGTCACTCTTTTGGATTCTGATGATGATGAGACCAATGAATTATAGCATACTTGTAACACCACCAAATTACCTCCATATATTTCAAAGTTGCTTCCTCCTCTTTTTCCAAGGGATCATACCATTCCTCTCATGGATAAAATTACTAATTTCCCCCTCCATGCAATACTCAAGAACCATCTTTACCTGAAGAATATTTTACTTGCAATGATTTTGGAGTGGCTAAATTGTTTCAAGATCCTCTCACCATGTCTCCTTGAACATTTAGTAATCTTGGGATTTTACCTTCTGAAGATCTCCTGAATCTCAAGCATACACAATTTATCCCATATATGATGACAACTATATAATTTCCAATCTCAATATAGAGACTTGGATGTCTTACATTATCAAAATACCTTAGCCCAAATTCATGATTTCAATCAAGATGTGGATACTATTTTTGTAAATAATAACTTAGAACTTGAGGGTTATTTACTTCCTATTAATCCTCCTATTATCAATTCTCCTTAGGTGGTAAAGCAAGTCACACCTTTTGAACCTCTATAAGTAATTTCATATTCTTTACCTCCTTCAAATCCTCCCATTGAATCTAATCTTTCTCCTATCAAAAATCCCATCAACACTCCATCTAATCTATCTACTTCTTCTACTCCTAAAATCACACTTGATGCCATGGCAATTGATGTCTGTCAAATACATTTTGAATATGATTTCCATGTCAAAAAAATTTAGATTTAGAAGTAGATGTCGAGTATTGTCATCCTCTTCCTACTTTGCCTAATGACAAAGCTATTCTTGAGTTACTTTATGCTTAGGAACCTGAACTCCCCCAGCAACATCATAAACTTTAAAATTTTAAAACTAAAACTCCTCACTTCAACAACTTTTTCACTATTAATGATAACAAAACTAATCCAATTTCATCTTTACCCAACACACCGTACCACTTTCAAGATTGTAATGCCATGATTATTAAAGAAACAAATCATATCAAATATGATACCCCCTCATGCCCTAGACCGATCATTGTTTCCAAAAAACTTTCACCCTTTGAACATGATTAATTTTAGCCAATTTTTTGATAAGTATTAAGAGTCATTCACTTGGTCTTACCAAGACATGTCTGGCATTGACCCTAGCATAGTGGTTCATAACATCATTACCTATCTTGATGCCAAACCTATGCATCAAAAGTAATGCAAGTTTCTTCCTAAATTTACCAACTTGTGCCATAAAGAAATCATAAAACTACTCGATGCTAAATTTATTAAACATATGGATTATTCTGAATGGGTTTCCAATATTATTCCTATTCATAAAAAAGTCACTATGCTCATTTGCATTTACATTTATTTTTGCAATCTTAATCTTGCTTGTCCTAAAGACAACTTTTTTTGCCTTCATAGATGCCATTGTCATTCCATGGCTAGATATGAAATGTTATCTCTTATGGATGGCTTTTCAAGATACAATCAAATTCATATAGCTCCTGAGGACTAACATAAGACTAATTTCACCATGGAATGGGGCACCTATTGTTATGTTAAAATGTCCTTCGACCTCAAAAATGTCAAGGCCACTTACCAACTTGAAATTATTCATATCTTTCATGACTTCATCCATAAAATTATCGAAACATATGTGGATGATCTTATCACTAAATCTAAAACATGGTACAAATCATCTTTATGATCTTGCCATCATCTTTAACCATCTCATAAAATATAAAATATGACTTAATCCTTTCAGATGTGTCTTTTAAGTTACATCTATAAAATTATTAGGATTCTTAGTCTCTCTCCATAACATTGATGTTGATCTAGCCAAGATTAATGATATTATCAAAATGCCCATTCCTAATTCTATTCCTAATATTCGTACCTATTTAGGCAAACCTGGGGAAATTAGATGATTCATTTTTGAGATGGCTTATCAAATACACTCTGTTAATTCACTTCTCAATAAAATTACAACCTTGGAATGGATAGATCCATGTCAAAAACTATTTGATAATATGAAAGAGCCATTGCTTCATCCACCTATACTTTTCCCTCCTTTTAGTGATAAATCATTAATTCTCTATAGTTCTTCCACACCTATATCAGTTGGGGAAATGATTTACCAATAGGATGATATGGGCATGTAATATGTCATCTACTATATTAACTAAGGCCTCATCAATTATGAAACACATTATACCAAAGTTAAGCATGACTGCTTTGCTATCTATTTTTCAACTGAAAAGCTTCATCACTACATTATTTACCAAACCACTTATGTCATTGCTCATTCTGACCCCTTTTGTCATTTCTTCTAAGAGATATAATTGGCAAGTGGATGGCCTTCCTTATGGAATTAAATCTTTACATTATCATGCAAAACACTGTCAAAGGGTAAGTCATAGCTAACCAACTTGCCACAACTCCTATTCTAGCCACTTCTTCCATTTAAGATAAGCTTCTAGATGATAATATCCTTTACATTGAAGGTCTTAATTGAGCAATTTATCTTAAAGATTATTTTCATAGCTTTAATACCGATCTTAAAGCTAATCAACTTGATGAATCTTCTACTTCATTTGATACTACTAAATCAAAGGTAATTATCAAAGATCCTAAAATTAATGTTGACTTACATGAGGATATTAGACCCTTCACTTTGATGGTGTTAAATGCCTTCAAGGAGCTAGGGCAGGTTGCATTCTCACTAGTCCTCTTGGAAAGATAATTCTTTTAGTTTTCCATTTTACATTTGATGTCACCAACAATATGGCTGAGTATGAATCTCTTATCCTAGGTATGAGAGCTACTCTTGATTTAGACATACAATGTCTTCATGCTTTAGGTGATTTTTAACTCATTTGCCATTAAGTTAGCAATGCCTATCAATGTATAAGTGAAAGTTTTATTGCCTATAATCAAATTTCAACCACTCTTACTAATAATTTTGTCTCTTTTAAAATTGAGCATATTCTTAGAGATCAAAATTCCATTGTTGATTCTCTTGCCTCTTCAGTTTCTCTTTTTCATCTACATCAAGTTCTTTCTAATCCTTCTTTTATCATACAAATAATCAAATCTCCATCATATACCTACCCTTCTGATTCACTTATCTACCACATTGAGGCTATCACCATCTAATAATGCCCATGGCATCATGATATTATCCAATTCTTAGAACATCAAACCTATCCTCCTAACATGAATTCCCATGAAAAGACACATCTTTTCAAATAAGCTTTTAAGTATGTGTTTAGACATAACATCCTTTATTATCAAAATACTATAGGTACCTTGCTCTACTATGTCATGAAAGATGAGGTCTCTCCTCTAATTGAACAAGCACATGGGGGCATTTTCAGTGGTCACTTTAGCGAACATACTACAGCCCATAAATGCTTACATATGGGTTATTATTTGCCTACTCTAGAAAAGGATACTATTGAATATAGTAAAAAGTGTAATCCTTTTTATCTTTGTGATGATCTCATTTATTCACCACCAGCTAAACTTCAAACTATCAATTCTCCATGGCCATTTTCCACATGGGGATTTGATCTCATTGCTAAACTTCCTTGTTCCCAAGATAGACACGTCTTTATTATCACCAATATCAATTACTTTACCAAGTGGGTTGAAGCCATGCCCTTTGTTAATTTTATCATTCTTACTATATCTAAATTCATTTTGAACTAAGTAATATTTTACTTTGGCATTCCTCACACCATCATTTTTGACAATGGTGGTAATTTAAAAAATAAACATGTTAAATAATGTTGCACCAAATTCAAAATCAATCACAAATTTTACACTCTTTATCATCCATAGTGAAATGGTCAAGTTGAATCCAATAATAAGATTCTCAATAAAATTATTAAAAATACAATTCATGAAACTCACATATATTGGCATCTTCATCTTTATCCTATACTTTGGGCCTATTGGACTAGTATTTGTACTACCACTAGCATAAATCCATTTTCTCTAGTTTATAGTTTTGAGTCGGTTCTTCGTATTAAATTTGAGATTCCTTCTCTTCACATATCTCTTCATGGAATTATTACTAACAAATAATTTCATGAGGCTTACCTTCATGCCCTTAATCTACTCGATGAATGTCACCTCTCTACCTTACAACATAACTGCTAATATAAGGCTCGTATTGCTTGACAACATAACAAATGTGTTAAAGTCCACACATTTAATGTTGGTGATTGTGTCCTTAAATTAGACTAAATCCATGATAAATAAGGTAAATATGTCTAAAAATGGTGAGCCCCATATTTATTCAAAAACATTCTTGGTCCAAGCACTTATCATCTTCAAACTAATGAAGGCCATGTTTTCAAGGAGCCTACCAATGCTCAATTCATAAAAAAATGCTTTGCCTAAACCATTTCCTTCTTTTCTTTATTTTTGTCTATATCTCTCTAACACCTTTTGTAGGTTACTTAATAATGGGTATCTCCGTTTACAATAGTTACCTCTTTTTCACAAACTTTTAGTCCTCCCTTTTGGTCTTTTGGTTTCTTGATGTGCCATAGTCTTCATTATCTTATTTTTCATTCTCCTTCTACTTACTAATTTTGATTTGGTGCCCATTGGGTTTTTCATTTTTGAGTTGCTTTTTAAGATCATGGATAGGACCCAACATCCCTCACAAAACCACCATATTTTACTTATTTTTATTTCTCTTTTTATTGCTTATCAATGATATTTTGGCATCCTTTAGGTTTTTATTTTGTGAGGTGATATATACAAAGAATCCCTCACTTTGATTTTATCTTCATTTTTATCACCCTCTTAGGTCTCTCTTTTATGATTTGCTTTGTAAGACCATGGATAGGACCTGGCTATCCTCATAAAATTACCATTCTTTTCATGTTTTTGATCCTTGTTCTTTAAGTTTAGATTTCACTTATTTTACTAGATGAAATTTATAAACAATCCATGTTAACATGTTTTCCTCCAAATCCATCATTCTCATGATAAAGAATCACACCTTTGCTATCATTATATCCTTTTTTCCCTTTGTCACATTTTTTACAATTTGAATCAATTTAAATTATTCCATGTGTCATTCCTCTTAATTTCCCATTTTTTCATCTCCACATTGGATAAAACAAGGTTGAAGTCAAGATATCACTTTTATTTCACCTAGATTTTCGAGACTCTTAGACCCC
The DNA here is from genome assembly GCA_037957365.1 of Torreya grandis. Taxonomy (NCBI): domain Eukaryota; kingdom Viridiplantae; phylum Streptophyta; class Pinopsida; order Cupressales; family Taxaceae; genus Torreya; species Torreya grandis. Next base: position 803,665 of record JARHVA010001289.1, read on the forward strand.
ATGTTCTTTGAAGTTTCTCTCTCTTAGCAACCTTGTCCCAAGTTTTCAAATGAAATTCACCTTTAACACCCATGTTTTGTTTTCCAAATCTATATGGAGGAATCTATAAAAAGCAATTAAGAAAGTTAAAAGCCAAATCATTTTAAAACAAAAAGGCAATGATATCTAAAAGGCAACATACAAATCTTAAAATTCAAATTCACACCAAAAGATGTGATTACAAGCATATCTCTTATCTCCAATAGAATCTCAAAATCCATAGTCAGCTTTACATAGAGTCAAAGTCCTTTTGGGTATAGCAAGATAGTATATTAGAATAGGAGAATTCAAAAATTCTATGGTGCTACCTAATTTCTCATGCAAGTACCCAATTTTTGTAGTAGACTGATGACCTTGTAAGTGGTCTTGAAGAATGGGAAACACGTCATGGGGAGGTAGGTCCATTTTAATTTTCATGCATATAGACTTCATGGGATGATCTATATTCTCCATTTGCTGACCTAATACTTGTGTAGCTAAGAGAAGTTCTTCATAAGTCTTTAAGGTTGACAATCCTCTTGTTTTGACAAACTAAATTTGAGTGTCTTGATTGCAATAAAGGGTTTCTCTACCTTGGTTTTTATTTCATTATCCCCTCCACCCATTTCATTTTCCCCCATTTATAAACAAACTATGATTCCAAATGTATTTTTCCTCTTATCTAAATTCCATCTCCTTCATTTCTTAAAAACATGCTAACACTACTTTGTTTCAATTTTATCTATCTTTAGACACACAAAAAAATGTTTGAGGAACTTTGGATCATATTCTTCACTTCATTTTATATTTACTAGACTTAATTTACTTTTATTTTTCCATTTATCATGATTTTATTGTATTTCTATTATATACACCTAAGTTCGTACCATTTTTCCATTATTGAGTGAGATGTGGATTATCAATGTGGCTTTACCATTTTATTTTTATTTTTACTATTTATTTGTCTTTCTTATCTTTCCTTTTTAAAAATATATCCTTAGTTTGAATGGGTGAGTTTGCCTTTTCTTACTTGAGATTTACTTGTTTGAGTTTTTTGATCTTTAGTAGCCTTGAATTTTTGGTTATCTGATTTAATCTTATTTATTTGACTTGGTCATTTGGTCTAACATAAAATCTATCACCTATATTTCCAAATTCCCAAGTACATCCCATCCACATATCACTAGTTATCTTGGCTTTTCTTGCATTTGTTTGTTTTTGATCCTTAGTTTTGTATTTCTAGGTTTGTCGAAAGCAGTATCTATGCCCTACACAATAAAAAATAAAAACATAGATGAAAATCATCCCATGATAAAGTTAAGTCAAGGTACACATCACATTTGATTTTTAGTTATTTAATTTTTAGATTAGTTTCCCTTTTAGTTTTTTTATTCTTTTTAAAATACTACAACTTTTTTTAGCATTAGTGTTGTGTGTGTCTTTATGTTCTTTATCGAAGCACCATCCGTTATTACACCTTAGTGACATGTGATGATATTTGAGTGGGGAATATGTATACACATAATATTCTTAAATGTTATCAAATACTAATACTTTACATCTTTTAGGAACCCATCATGACTCAATCTCTTTGAGTGCATACCTTAAGGGTTGCATCGGGAAAGGGGTGGGTAGACCTTTGGTGCTTTACAAAATTATTATACCTTATTACCATATTATTTCCAATCCATTCATCTCCTAAAACGTTTCTCTAAGTTATTTATCCTCCCTTGTACATTCCTCTAGTATTTTCCTCTTTCTATCCTTCTTCTCCTTGCTTGGTACCTTTTTTGCCTACTCAATAAACTAGGTTGACCTAGTTGACCTAGTGCAATTTGGGGTCATTTCAGCTCTTTAGGTTTATTAGCATTTTGGCTGACCTAGCACAAACTTTAGGCATTAGCCAAAAAATATGTTAGGTCAACCTGATCGACCTAGCACAACTGACATTCTTAAATGATTTTAGGGTGAAATACTCACACACACACACACACACACACAAGGTCATTTTGGTCATTATAATAATACACAATTAAGAGTTATTATTCTCTCATGCTTCTTTATAATATGTTATTCCACCATTCTACTTGAGGAGTCTTATCTTAGGTTTCTTATTTTGTATAATCTAGTCTTGTGAATAGGTCTTGGATATTTTGGCCTAACAAAGTGATCCTTACAAACCACAAGAACCTCTTGTGAAGCCCCATTAGCCAAGGGAGAGATTGAATCATTAAGGGTTCACATTTAGGTACGTATATTCTAAATTTTTCTCCTCTCTTTTAGTAGATATAAGTAGCATAAGTTTTGGCTCGAATAATATTACTCTTCATATTCTATATATTAGGGTGTTACTCATACTTACTTTATTTAAAGTTCCCTATACATATTTGATTGCTTTACATCTAACCCATCACATTGTGCCACAAGATTTGGTGCACACTAGATTAGTATACTTTTATTGTTATTAGAATAGTTTACTTTCTTGTTTATTATCATAAGTGAAATATAAAATCATAGTACTCTTTTAAAGTTGTGTAATTGTGTTAGACTGTAGGCTTTAGAACCCTTTAAAGCATGATATGTTATGACAAGTGATACAAGTGATCCCCTAATCGATTCTAGTTGATCCCCATATTGGTTATGCTCATAATTAACAAGTGTTTACCCAATAGGAAGTGTATGTGTTCTCTATCTTATCTGATACATGATTAATTCATGTGCATCATGCAATTCTAAATGTATACAAAGTCAACTTATAGACTAGACGAGTTAAGGTGAAAGTGAGCAATGAGGAGTTGATAAAAGGATTAAAGTGATAAATGAGTTTGAAAGGGATCCCCATAGTTATAATTACCATATAATGAAACTTTCACATCATGGAAATAGGTTATGGAAGGGTTCCTATACAAGCAACTTATAGTCCATGGGTAAAGTCTAGATACAATCATCTTTATCAAAAGTTTGTCTTGGGTTTTTGAAAATTTAGAGGGGAAATTGATATGATCGAGCCATTTAAATTTATAAAAAAACATCCTCATAACTTATATAAAACCTTTATATATTCATTTTTTCTGAGATTATAAGGGAGATACCCTCTATTTTGTGTCACATAGAGGCCACTCCCCAAGGCTACAAACTTACAGGTTTTGAGGAAAAGAGATGATAAGGTGAGATAGAAGCTATGTAAACCTTAAAATAATATTTAATGATCTATTTTATACCTATAAAAAAGTGAAAAACCATTTGAAAGAGACTGAAACATGTCAAGGTGGTCCAAACCCACATGAGAGCAGATAGACCTATTAAGTCTCAACTAGGTCTAAAGCCCAAGAATTGGTCAATTTCACTTATATGATTATATAGAATTTATAAATAATTATAACATGTTATTATGGATTTATAAGGTGTTTTAAATCTTATATAATGCAAAATAATTCATAGGGAAGCCACTTTTGGCTTAAGACCAACTCAAGCTTATGTAGAATGGAGAACAAAGCTCGATAGGCTCATTTGAGATTATCATACCTAATTGGAAGATTTTCATGGGAGTATAATGAGTTTGGATATGTTGAATAAGTTATTTAAAAATGATTTTGTGAAATTTATTTAGAGTTTCAATCTCAAACCTGTATGAACAATCCTTAGAGAGCAAACTCACTCTAAACCCTGTAGAACCCTTGGTAGTGACCTGATTGAGAAGATTTAATATGAGATTCATCCAGATGGTATGGAATGGCTTGGAAAATGATTTTATCTTGAATAGGACTCTACAAGGATTATTTACATCAACTTGAGACCTAATTTACTTATATGGACAGGGTGCTAAAGAGATTTTTTTGAAAATTTTATGTGTTGTGCAGGTATGGAAGGGTTCCAAAGGATGAAATCCACTTTGAGAGATATATTGGGACTCAAAATAATATTTAATTTCCATTTCATGATTTATATAATTACATAATCATCTTTGAAATTTCCTTCATCTTAGCTAGTCTAAACCGGCATTGTGAATAGGCTAGTGAGAGAGTGAAAATTTCAAGTGGGAGGCCTTTTATGTATAATTGAGTAATATAAGGCCATGATGGATCCTAATAGGTGTCATAAACTCATATTTATGGATAATATTGGAAAAATAAATACTAAATTTGGTGTAAAGTGTGAAGGGGAAGTGAAAGAGGAGGTATTTAGACTGCAAATAGTGATAACTCATGTTTAGAAGAATATTGATGATTAGGGATGTAAAAAATGTGTGGTGGAGCATGTATGAAACCCATCACTACCATTTAAATCATCACATATATCCATAGTCAACTATGGGATGTTCCAATAAGGCTAAATGATGAAGGAAGTTTTCTGAGAAAGCAATTGAGGAGTTCTATGCCACATTTTAAGAGTTTCATGTTTTGTGGGACATTTGTCCAAACAAAACTTACAAGGTATATTTCATATTCCTCTATCCTACATGTTTAACTACTTTTTTAGCATGACACTTATCCTAGAGACTCTTGGACTTCTTTCTTCTCATCTATCTCTCCAAATCTATAAGTAGTAGCCATTTTGGCTCTTGTGGAATAATAACACATCTGATATTGTGAATCCCTTCTAGTTTAATGTAATATTTTGCCTATGATAAATACAAAAAATATAGTTTATATTTTATAAACATCTTGTTTGAGTGTGTAAAGTGATTAATGGTTGAGTCTTGTGATTATGTCCTTGATTTTCCTTATCCTTTCATTTCTTATGCAAGAAGTTCTCATTCTAATAGGTCATATAGAGTGTAGTTAGTGTATTATGATCCCTTAATTCATGAAAGTGTCCATATATTTATAAATCTGATCTCTAGTCCATTTACCTTGATTGGTCTCATGCATGTCACCTCTATATTGAAACACTTATGTTAGAACATTTTAAGACTTTGAGACTAGTTTTTATATCTTGTTCTTAGTGAGATAAAGTATGATATTATAGTGAATATATTCATGGTGTATCACCCCCTTAGATTAAATTTTTTTTATGCATACTTATATCCCTTTTTCCTCAAGAAATTAGTAGTATATGTGATAAGCATTTTAATACAAATTCAAGGAGCTAGCCCTTAAACATAGAGGTCTCTTTATCCTATAGGTAATGCCACATACCTATAAGTATTCCAATGTTTCCCAAATATTATAGTAGGCTTTAAAAACCTCCTCTTGGCTGCAATATTTGGTGACAACAAAACATAGAGGTCTACTTCTCTTATAGGTAAGCCCACATACCTATAAGTATTTCAATATTACCCAGATATTATAGTAGGCTTGAACAACCTCCTCTAGGATGCAATATTTGGTGACAATAGTTTTGGCATGCTCGATGGGACATATTATCCTCAAGACAACTTATTAAGGTGAATTTTGGTATTGACAACATCAACTATAAATTGGTGTGCCACTCAACATTTTGTGACTCCATTCAAAGTAAAATCTAGTTTAAGTCCATTATTTTTTCATAAATTTGCTCTCATACTTCATGGTCCTTACTAGGTCATCATCTAGTAGAATCATTAATCCTATCAATCCATCTATTTAGCTTAAACTTCATTTTGAAGTTCAATACCCTCAACCTATTCTGCCCTTGGAAGACCAAAAAGATTTTGCTAGCTAATAAGGTGAAGAGATGGAAAAAATTGAATATCTTATAGAAAACATGGCTAGGAAACATGCATTTCCTACCTTTAATATTGAAAATCCCATTCATATTGAGGCCTATGATGACATTCCCCCTAATTATACAAAGATTTTGCCCACATTCAATGGTGAAGGCCATGTCACACCTAACAAAAACATTAGGGATATCTCCAATTTTTGTAGTTTTTATAATTTCACTAAGGAAAATATTTATATTAGACTCCTTGCCATTTCCCATAGAGGTAAATAACTTGATTGGTATAGGACTTTGTCTTATGAGTGTATCACATCATGGGATGAATTTGGAGTGTTTCCAAATTTAAGATTTGAAGATGAAAGTAACCATAATTCTCTCATAGATCAACTCAATGTGATAAAAAAAATCCCCTAAGGAAATAATGCATGACTTCAATAAGAGGTTTCAAAAAACTTGGTATATATTTCCTCTTACAATGAGACCACCTGCTAGCTTTATGTTTCCTACATATTTGAGATCAATTGGTACTAATATTATAATTATGATACAATCCATGGGAAGTTTCACTCTTCCTAAAGCATATGAACTCGCCATTAGAGATGAGAATGGCCTCATTCAAGATGGAAAACTACCTCCTAAAGTGTCTATGACCTTACTACCTAATATTCCTAAGGATGCTCCAAATATTTCTCAAATTATTAATGTTAATTCCAAGCCTAATACTATTCCTAAGAATGTAAAATATGATGTTATTTGGAGAGAAAAATTCCTAGCCTTAGAGGCTCAAACTAGGCAAGCCAATAGGCAAAAAGGTCCTTATAAAAAACCTTATCCATAAAAATATTAATATGGTCAATAATATGGGAAAGGAAGAGGTTAAGGACAACATATCTTTAATATTTATACCAATGTGTACAATCCCAATTCTACATCCAACACAAGAGAGATGGTACCAGTGCATAACAACTTAGAACAAGGATAATATTGGAAATAAGGATAATTAATGGATGTCAATAGGTTGTAGAGTAATATATAATTTCTCAAGTAGGATTCACACATATTATATCAGCTAAATATGAATTCATGATACAAAAAAATCAAGGTGGATAGCCTCAAGGAGAGATTTTCACCAACTTCCTAGTTGAAGACACTTTTGTGATCAACCAAGGAACTTATATTATATACAAAAATATATATAATATAGGATTTATGAGGTGATATAAATGTTCCTACAAGTTCATATAATCCTTTTAGGAGTGTATTTTATAATCCTTTTACAAGGCAATAAGTTCATATAATACACACACACACACACACACACACACACACATATGTATGTATGTATGTATGTATGTATATGTCACTCCACTAGCACATCTTGGTCAGAAAAGACATTTCACATACTTTTATTACCCTTATAAAATATCCTAATACATTTATTCAAGCCAAATCAAACACTCCATAGGTTTTCCATACTTCAAAACAAGTTCAATCCTCCTTTAGACCTTAATTAGGCCTAATGCATTAGACCTTATAGGTCATTCACCACATATGACCATATCCATGAATAATATACCTCACAAATGATTAAAACACATCAAAAATACCTCCAATAGATCATTTATCACTCCCACATGGGTTTATAACATCTGTAACTCTAATTCATACCTTGAACCAAGCCTTTTAAACTACTCGCTAATAAGCCTAAAAACCCAGAAAACATAATCATATAAAACTAAATCATAGAAGATTTTATCAAAAAACCACAAAAAAATCACATTGATAGGTAATATATCAAATAAAAAACACCTCAAAATACATTTTTCACCTTCACATAGCTCACATAGGTCCAAACCAACTCAAACAAATTGATTACTCAAATTGGTCATGCACACTAGAAACTCAATCAAAGATATTTGACTAATATAGCCAAAATAGAGACAAAAAATGAATTAAAAGGCCATATAATAAATATATGACACTCATATAATATCACCAGGCTTTTACTCACCCCAAAATCTGCTTAGAATAGCTCAAACTACCTCTCTAAATAAGCCACTTTAGACTACCTGTAAGATCCAAAAAACTAGTCATGGAAACATGAATTTCTCTCACCCAAAATGGATTTATTAAGATATTAAAGGCATTAATAATATCCTAAATTTCCTTATATCACTCTCTTATAATTATGTCATAGGCTTCAATATAAAAAACTCTTCTACAAGCTATTTTCACTTCACTAGCTCACATGGACTCAAAAAGACCAAGAAGGTCAGCTTTGAGTCAATTCCCTAATCATACATCAAGAATAAAAATCACTTAAAATTCATGGATAGATTTAATAAAACCCCTTAATCACCATCAAGCTCTCAAATTCATCTTTAAACACCTGATCACCTTCTCAATTCATCTTTTTACTCTGCCTAGCTTTTGTTCATTATTTGCTCCATTTCCATTCTAGTAAGTCAACTTAATTGACTTATATAATTTAAAAAGTGATGGTTTCTTGCCAAAAAAATTCTATGTACTTCAATAACAAGTCTTGGGCTTCAATCTCTAATAAATATTATGTATTGACTTAGTCAACCCTACTTGTGGCACTAAAATCTTCAAAAATAAGCATATTTTTGTACCTTCTACTCACGACCCTGACACACCACTACCACTTGGAGATGACTAGATGATTCCTATATACCTTTAAATATTAAAACTTGGTTAAACAATCCATCATAGGTACTTTATAGAAATATCTCTCTAATCACTACATTATGAGGGTTTATAAAGGGTTTTCGACTAGTTTACATTCTTAATAAATGTTCATAAAGATATATCCCTAAATATACTAAAAAATACTTATAAAATATTCTTAGTTCCATTTTATATCTCTCCTAAAAGTCTTAGGTCCCCATGCTAAGTCTACATGAACTAGTGAATGTTGAAACTTTCCTCTTGAGCTCAAAATGCACCATTCGAGCCACCTCTAAAACACATGAAGACTTTTCTTTAATTTGTATCTCCTTATCTAACCTTAGATGTCATAAAAATGCTTTAAAAAACTTTCCTAACCATCTTCCATGTAAAAAAAAGCTTCATCAACCTGCAAACACTCTTTGAACCTTCATAAGGCCTTACAAGCCCACCTAGGCCAACTAGGCCAATGACCAAATTTGTTAGGAACCCGTGCTTAATTGCTATGGACGCATATGCTTTGTAAGTCGTCCCTTAGAGCTTATTCGAATTATCCCACATACAAGGGGAAGTAGTAGTTGTTAGAATAGAGTTAGTATATAAGTAAGTGTTAAGGCCGAATAAAGGCATCCACGAATTCATTGTATTGAGCTTGCTCAAAGGAGGTTGCCCCCTCGAAGAGGCCTACGATCAATATAAGCTTTCTGTGTTTCTGTTATTGGTAAGAGTTATTTTATTTTGGCATATTTTGATTAAATCTGTTGTAAGAGGTAAATTGCTGTAGGAGGTTCATCACATTTGGTATCAGAGCGCTTTCTTGGCTTTGTGGGTAGATTTGGTGCAATTTTTTTTTTCAAAGCAGGGCTTTCCAGGAGCTGCGCCATTTTTTGGCAAGAAATTTTTCATTGCAGGTTCCATCATTTCGGATTGGGTAAATACCTATCCGCTTAACTGTGGGAAGTGCTTGGGCATAAGCCCTAAAACTCATTGTGAGGAGTACCACAGGAACCCCGAAGTAGCTGGCCCATTGAGAGGACCTGCCAGCGAAAAGGGCAACGACCCCAACCTGATTGACTAGATCCCACCCGTGAGGTAAACCAAAAGCTGTCGTTAAGAGGTAAACCCGCAGCCAGAAATTTCTGGAGAGCGGTACTCGCTCAGACAGCTTTGGTGGCCAGAGAGAATTTTAAAATCCTTTAGGCAGCCAAACAAACCTGGGGTCCATATCCAGCTTATCAGGTTCAGAGAGCAAACAACAGCATACCCACAGTTGATGATATTTCGAACCACACAGTTGCAGACAATCCATTCCTGAAACAACAAGCAAAAAAAAAAAAAAAAAAAACAGCAAAAAAAAAAAAAAAAAAAAAAAGAAAAAGCAGCCAAAAAAAAAAAAAAAACAACAGCAAAAAAAAAAAAAAAAAAAGTCCAAATTTTTTTTTCGGGGCGCTGCCCCGAACCCCGCCCTGCATCGCGGTAGGGAATGCGAAGGATCCACGGCTATTCACAACTGGTTATGGTCACCGCTCGTGCAAGCACAAAAATCATGGAGGAAGAAATCGCCACCTTGAAATCTCAGGTTACAGAGTTAACCGATATGATGTGTGGCTTGAATCAACAGAATAACATCTTGCTCAACCGAATGCAGGAGGAGTCTTCTTCAGACCGTCACTCCTTTACTTCCAACTCCTCCCGTGGACCTAAGCTAGACTTTCCATGGTTCAATGGTACAGATCCTACAGGATGGATATATCGAGCTGAACAATTCTTCAACCTCCACAATACTTATTCTGTAAACAAAGTCCCAATTGCTTCCTTTCATTTGGAACATGAAGCACTTCAGTGGTACCGTTGGTATCTCAAGACCAATGATGAACCTGATTGGTCAACTTTTGCATCCTTAATTTTGGGTAGGTTTGGTCCCTCAGCATTCGAGGATTTCACAGGCACCCTCACCAAACTCCGTCAAACAGGAACTGTTCGGGAATATCAGCTTGAATTTGAAAAACTCGCTAATCACACTGAAGGGTTGTCAGATGACTTCTTCAAAAGTTGCTTTGTTAGTGGCCTTAGAGAGCCGATCCGCTCAGAGGTAAAAATGTTTCGACCTGAAAATATGATGGATGCTTTGGGTCTGGCTAAGTTAGCAGAAGATAAACTCTCCACACAGCGTCGACCTCCCACCTTTTTACCAGCCAAGAACACAGTGAATCAGCGGACAACCATAACCACACCAATCAAGCGCCTGACTGAGACAGAGATGTGGGCTCGTAAAGAAAAAGGATTATGTTACAACTATGATGACAAATGGGTTAAGGGTCACAGGTGCGTCCAACAAAAACTTTACTTGCTAGATGTGGAGTCACCACCAGAACAAGACAGCGAGATTGATATTCCAAAATTTCAAGATGCTCAAGATGAACCCGGCACTGAAGAGGACCCAATGGTTCAAGAGACTCAACCTGAGATCTCAGTACATGCACTAGCAGGTGTCACTACTCCCCAAACCATGAAGGTCAAAGGGTGCTTCAAAAATATCCCTCTCACAATCCTCATTGACTCGGGCAGTACTCACAATTTCATTGATCCTCGCATTGCTAAGGCAGCAGACTGCTTTATATACCCTTGCCATGTAAAGGGAAGTGTCGAAATGTGCGTCTTGCAATCGGCGATTATAATTGTCGCTCTGATATGTTTGCCCTACCCTTAGGTGGGTGTGATGTGGTTTTAGGGGCACAATGGCTTCGCACATTAGGACCTATTTTATGGGACTTCTCTGAGCTTTGGATGCAGTTCACAGAGAATGGTCAGAAGCACACCTTAAAAGGGTTATTACCAGGATCTGCTAGCATCATCAGTTCTCATCGCATGGAAAAACTTTTGAAAAAAGGCTCACATGGGGTCATTGCACAACTGCATTCCATTCAACTCCAGCCCTTTGCTGCTTCTAACCACCCTACAGACTTACAAGCCATACTCGACAAGCATGTAACCATTTTTTTAGAACCAGTAGGGCTACCCCCTTCACGCCCTGAAGATCACCGCATTCCTCTCCTTCCAGGAAGCATTCCACCCAACATTCGGCCATATCGTTACCCCCATCTGCAAAAGACAGAAATTGAGAACTTAGTCCGGGAACTCCTCAAGTCTGGCGTTATCCGCCCCAGCACCAGCCCATATTCCTCCCCAGTGCTTCTTGTCCACAAAAAATATGGGTCGTGGCACCTTTGCATAGACTTTCAAGCCCTTAACCACCTCACTATCAAGGATAAATTCCCAATTCCTGTCATTGATGAGGTTCTTGATGAGCTCCATGGGGCCAAATTCTTCTCCAAGTTGGATCTGCGTTCTGGCTATCATCAAATTCGAGTGCATCCTGATGACATTCCCAAGACAGCCTTCCGTACACATGAGGGTCACTATGAGTTCCTTGTCATGCCATTTGGCCTTACAAATGCCCCTTCCACTTTTCAAGCACTCATGAATAAAATCTTTCGGCCTTTTCTCCGTCAATTTACTTTAGTTTTCTTTGATGACATTTTGGTTTACAGCCGCACATGGGCCGAGCATCTCCAACATCTTGACAAGGCATTACAGTTGTTAGTCGACAATCAATTATGTGCCAAGCAATCCAAGTGTTCATTCGCTCAAGAGGAAATTGACTATTTGGGGCACATTGTTTCAGCCAATGGGGTTTGCGTGGACCCAGAAAAAATCAGTGCTATGCAGAATTGGCCTCAACCAACCACCCTCAAGAGCCTTCGTGGTTTCTTAGGTCTGACAGGATACTATCGCAAGTTCGTCAAAGATTATGGAAAGATCGTGGCTCCTTTGACTTCCTTATTGAAGAAGGATGCTTTCACCTGGGGTGCAACAGCTGATCAGGCATTCATCCAACTCAAACAGGCTATGTGTAGTACACCAGTTTTGGCACTGCCAGACTTCAGCAAAACTTTCACCATCGAAAGTGATGCCAGTGGCATTGGCTTGGGTGCTGTTCTTCTCCAAGAGGGCTGACCAATTGCCTTCACCAGCAAAGCCCTTTCTGGCCGCAATTTAGCTTTGTCTACATATGAAAAGGAAATGATGACAATTTTACATGCAGTACAAAAATGGAGACCCTACTTACTGGGAAACCATTTTTGCATCAAAACTGATCATCAGAGTTTGAAATATTTCTTGGAACAGCGGGTCTCATCCCCAGCTCAGCAGAAGTGGGTCAGCAAACTCATGGGCTATGACTATGAGATCACCTATAAGAAGGGAAAAGACAATGTTGTGGCTGATGCTCTCTCAAGAACCTTCGAGGACCACCCTTCCCTCTCTACCATCTCCATGCCCATTCCTAAATGGTTGGAATTTGTCCAACAAGGGTATGTAAATGATCCATCCTTATGCCACATCATTCATCAATTGACCACTGACCCCTCTGCCATACCACATTATTCATGGGATGGTGCTTCTCTGCGATACAAGGGTCGTTTGGTGCTTCCCCAAATTTCAGACCTACATCAGGCTATCTTTTATGAAATTCATGCTTCCCCCTCAGCAGGGCACTCAGGGTTTCTCAAAACCTATGAGCGGGCACGTCGACACTTCTTTTGGAAAGGCATGAAAACCAAAATTAAATAGATGGTGGCTGAATGTGAAACCTGCCAACGACACAAAGGTGAAACCACATTGACTCCTGGTTTGCTCGTGCCCTTGCCCATTCCTACTAGGATCTGGACAGATATTTCCATGGATTTCATTGAGGGCCTCCCTAAATCTGGGGGAAAGACAGTGATCCTAGTTGTTGTCGATCGCCTCTCCAAATATAGTCATTTTTGTGCACTCAGCCACCCATACACCGCGTCCACAGTTGCACAGGTTTTCTTGGATCAGATCTTCCGTCTTCATGGCATTCCTTCTTCAATTGTCTCAGATCGTGATGCCACTTTCACTAGCCATTTTTGGACGGAACTATTTCGTCGCACAGGCACACAATTGAAAATGAGCTCTGGGTACCACCCACAAACAGATGGCCAGACAGAAATCGTCAACAAATGCTTGGAGACCTTCCTTCGTTGTTTTGCTTCAGAATAACAACATCAATGGGTCAAGTGGCTTCCCCTAGATGAATGGTGGTACAATACCTCATACCACACTTCCACCAAAATGACTCCCTATGAGGCAGTTTATGGTCAAGCACCGCCACCACTTCTTCCATATCATCCTGGTAGCTCACCAGTTCAGGCAGTTGACACTACTCTCTGAAACCGGGATCAGATTCTCCGCACCTTGTGAAACAATCTCCACATGGCCCAAAACTGAATGAAGCAGCAGGCTGATCAACACCGCTCTGAGCGTACCTTTCAACCTGGTGATATGGTCTTTCTTCGTCTACAGCCATACAAGCAATCATCACTAAAACAAAAAGGGTGCCAAAATCTTGCTCCAAAGTTTTATGGGCCATATAAGGTTCTTCAAAAGATTGGGTCAGTTGCTTACAAGTTAGAGCTTCCACCTTCCTCCCAAGTTCATCCCGTCTTTCATGTCTCATGTTTGAAACAAGTTCTTGGATCCAACATCCAAGTGCAGACAGCTTTACCAGCACTTGATAACGAAGGCTCCATCCTTCTCGAGCCCGAAGCAATCTTGGACAGGCACACCCGCCAACTTCGATCCCGCTCCATCACAGAGGTCTTAATCCAATGGCACGGCATGCAACCAGAAGATGCAACATGGGAACCACTCTTCCAGATTCAACACCAATTCCCACATTTGAAGCTTTGAGGGCAAAGCTTTTTTTTAAGAGGGAGGGGATGTTAGGAACCCGTGCTTAATTGCTATGGACACATATGCTTTGTAAGTCGTCCCTTAGAGCTTATTCGAATTATCCCACATACAAGGGGAAGTAGTAGTTGTTAGAATAGAGTTAGTATATAAGTAAGTGTTAAGGCCGAATAAAGGCATCCACGAATTCATTGTATTGAGCTTGCTCAAAGGAGGTTGCCCCCTCGAAGAGGCCTGCGATCAATATAAGCTTTCTGTGTTTCTGTTATTGGTAAGAGTTATTTTATTTTGGCATATTTTGATTAAATCTGTTGTAAGAGGTAAATTGTTGTAGGAGGTTCATCACAAAATTATCTTACAGACCATTAGCTACCTCTTGAAAACCATACACATAACCTATAAAAATCCTATACATGTCAAAAATTCATATTCAAATCATACCAATCTCCACCAAGTTGGATCTTCTTCAAGACTATTCACAAGGACTTCATTAGTCCACCTTGCTTATTAGGGCTAAAACCACCAAGCCAACTTACCTCTTGAAGGTACTTAGAAACTTATACACTAAGCTCATAACACCTTAGATATCTTCAATGCACTTAATACAAGAACTATAATCACCTAATTAGAACATACAAGTCATACAACACTTACCTCCATATGCAACCATACATGATCAAGCCCACAAAGCGTAGGATGACTTACAATCTACCTGAAGACCACCAAGAATGAATCCAATTGATCTCATAAGCTCTCAATAAGAACAAATACTAAACTAAGAACTCTCAAATCACTTTATCACCACCAATTCCACTTCACATCAATGACAACACATCACTACCACCAATCTCCCAACAATTTCCCCCTTTGTCATTGATGGAAACACCTCTTTTACTCTCTCCCCCTTTGCCAAAATGAAAAAGTGGACTCTTATAACAAATATTCTATTTTATATTTAATAAATAAATTTAATAAACTAAACCAAGAACATAATGAAGAGTACATACCTTTATTTCTCATCCTTTGAAACTTAGAGCACACTAACTATTAGCAACAAATCACAAAACAACCATAGTGCTCTCCCTTATACCAAGATCCCTTCACGATCCAACTCAATTAATAGATCCAAAATACCTATAATATCCTTTGATGTAACCATGCATTTCTATATGACCTCCAAGAACAATACCATTACTTTAAATAACAACAAGAGCACCATAACACTATGCAAGCTCACATACCTTTGCACTCAAGGCACCCTGCAGACCACCAAAGTCACTTAAAGTATATAATAATAACTATATAATGATTATAATATACCAACCTACTCATCTAGAACTAACAAATCTAACCTTATTTGGAAATATATCATAAAATTGCTCAATTTCTCCACCAGACCTACTTAGACCTCTTGTAGCCCTGTTTGGCGACTACAGACCTCATAACTCTATGTGTCTAAACTTTTATATCATTAAATTCCATATCTAAATTCCATTACCATTCCCCCTTAGATATGAAAATAATGATATCCCAACTCATCCTCCTTTTTAGACTTCCTTCTTTACCTTACTAGCTAATTAGGCCTCTTAGAAGATCAAAATTTGAATAACTTGAAAATTTATTACCTTCAGACTACTTTAAAAGTTTTTTAACCTACCCATTTGGCCATTTCAACTTATTTAAATATTTTATCCTTCAAATCCAAAGATAGACCACTTTTTCAATCATGCCTTAAATGACTAGGCCTTCAAAGTAAACCTTGGTCAAAGGTCAACCTACGGTCAACACAAACACCTGAACTAGATACCACACCTAGATACCATCAAAAATAACTTCCATTATTAATTTCAAGCCTCCATACATTTGGGAAACATGACTTCTTTCAGCTTGGTTTTGACTTTCTCCTCCTTGGGTCAGAATAGGGTCAACAATGAGCATATAAGATTCAAAAAAATCTTTCAAAACACCTTTGATGCATGAATCCACTTGGAACATAACCCATTTAGGTTTAAATATATTATTGAGCATAAATTACTTCATGATACATCTCCAATCTTCAAGTGACTCTTAAAACCAAGCATTATGTGCATATGGGCAAGAACCTACAACAGTCATTTTGACCAAATGGTCAAACATAAACTTGAGCACCTAATAGATATCATAAAACCTCATATTATTCTTTAAAATGTCAAACCCAACTTGAATAAATTTTATCCAACCTTCTATCCCCAAGAAAACATCAAAAATCACATTGGACACACTCTAGACGATCATCATTGCCAAAATTGGTCAACTCTAACTTCTGACCACAAAACTCACATCTATGCTCATCAAGGACTCAAACCACCTGGGAATGATTCATGACTATCTTCCTCATGACCTCATACAAACCAATTCTTCCTTATCCTTCAAATCACCACTCAAATCCAGCATCAAAAATTGATCAAAAAGACAATTTAGGACCAAAAGACTTGAACATATCTTTTAAACATCATTCTTGCTTCTTCACCTACAAGAGTATCTTATGAAATACTTTTCATGATATCAAAAACATAACTTCATTAATACTCTGAAAACACCTCTTCAAGAAAATAAGAACCTTATGATGCTATAGGATAGTGATCACTATACACATGTCAACTTAGTTTGTCAATGTTTCTCAAGTTTCATCCCACTATTCTGAATCTTATACTTTAGACCCCTTCTTAAGCCAAATATGAAAATGACAATATGAAATCATGTAATAAATTATCCTTGGCTAATTTAAATCCTTACCAAGATATCTTCATCTTCATGATGAGGAACATAATCAACTATATGAACTCCAACTTTGTCTTCATGTAAACTTAGAATTTCTTCATTTTCAACTCACAGACCCTATTCTAAACTTTCCATCTTAGATAATACCTTGTTCTCAATCATGCATCATAAGTATGATAAAAACTGAAGGAAATTTTTGCATACCATCTACCTAATGAACATAGATCTCTATATGCCATAATAAAACTAGTAAACCCTGTCTGTCAACAACAGATACCTTCACACACAGTTACCTTCCATGAAGATTTTATTTTTCAAATGAACATATTCAGACCTCTCTTAGAGAATGGGTTATTACTATGATATTTACAATAATCATCTAAATATTAATCAAAACTAGATCATTAGATGAGTCCTAATCCTCTTTTGATCAAACGGGGTTCCTCATTACAAACAAAGATTGCAATAGTCAACTTCTTTGATCAACATTTGTTGAACCTGTATAGACACCTAAAATAAACCACCACTTGAAATATCTACTACATATATTCCTCTTCAACTTTTATTCTTACCTTATCTTGATTTGACTTCAACCATGGCATCTATAATCCAATTTTTGCAAACTAGTTTCCTTTTGATAAACTTGAATTTTCAAATTCCAATGGTCATATTTTCATACCAAAAATTCTTTAATGAGAACATTTGATTTCCACAAGTTACATAAGCACTATTTACACCTCATATGACCTCTCATATTATTCTCCATATCCTCAAATATTTGTACAACTATCATACACTCATAGAATATCCTCTTGACTTCTTTGTCAATACAAATAGGTCATGACCTCAAGTGATATTTTAGATCTCCTTTATTGAATCTTGTAAAATTAAAAAAAATATAAATTGGACAAAATGATCATACCTTCATACTTAAATAATATTTAGATAGACCTCAATTTGGTCTCATACTCCAAGCTTCTAATCAAACCATTGTATGTCTCTCTTCTTTTATGTTAGTTGATCAAGCCACCATCTTCAATAAGCTCTATCATTCAACATAGGTTTGATCTTGAACTTAGCCTCAGTGTAGTCCTTCAACCTTGATAGTGCCAATATGTATAATACTATGTAAACATCAACCATTATCTTCACAAACTTATCCATCTCTACAAGCAAAATACATAATGTCCTCATCACACCTCAAGCTACTTAGGATCACCTATAGGTTGTCAAGCCTCCTCCAAAGGTCTAGATCTAAAACCAATTGTTGAGAGTAGCTACTAAGGCATGGGGGGGGTAAATTAGTAGACAAAAATGTATATTTAATTCCAAAACCCATTCATCATTCACTAATCTGATCTAGCAACATGAAAATAAAAGCTTAAACATCAAAAGGATGAACAAGAGCATACATCATGTGAACACATCAATTATGTGGGAAACCCTCTAGGGGGATAAAAATCACTCTCAAGCCTTTAAAAAAATGGACTATAGTCCTATAAGGATATAAAAAACATGAGACTTTAGACTAGAACCAACTGATCAAGGAGCATCCACCCCTCAATTTAGTCTAGCTCCAATTAGACCTTTAGCTAGCTCCAACTAGCAAGGAGGCTAAAACCCCTAGGTGATTAATCACCCACTCAACCACATCTGATCTGATTTACACCACTGGTCTGATGTATTATACACCTGATGATAACCTTCTCTTTCTCTAACACCTAAAAAACTGCTTCTCTTCACAAGGTAGGCACACCTACCTCATTCGCTCAACCAAGTCACCCTTTAGATTGTTAAGTATAATGAATTATTATCTCATGAATCTAATTAAAAAAACATGAATGATCCTATACACCCTCTCATGTTCCTTAATGACCCACCTTTTCTCCTTGACTGAGCTCTTCCCTTCACTTGAATACACTCTGCTCTCACACCTACACAAAAAGGCTAATTTGACGTTGTATATATATCACTCCATCATCTAACCCATCTTGGTCAGCCAATATATTTCACATAATTTCCTTACCATTATAAAATGTCTTCATAAATGTCATAAATCCAAATCAAACACTCCATAGGTCATCCATACTTCAAAACAAGCTCAATCCTCCTTTAGATCTCAATTAGGCCTAATGCATTAGGCCTTATAGGTCATTCACCACATATGACCATATCCATGAATAATATCCCTCACCAATGCTTCAAAAACATCAAAAATAACTCAAATATATAATTTCTCACTCCCACATGGGTCTATAACATCTATAACTCTAATTCATACCTTAAACCAAGCCTTTTAGACTACTCACTAATAAGCCTAGAAACCCAAGAAACATAGTCATATAGAACTAAAATATTAAAAAAAAAAATTATCATAAAAAAACCTAATAAAATAACATGGATAGGTACTCCATCACATAAAAAACACCTTCAAATCCATTTTTCACCTTCACATAGCTCACACAAGTCCAAACCAACTCAAATAAAATAATTACTCAAATTGGTCATGCACACTAGAAACTCAGTCAAAGATCTTTGACTGCTCCAATGAAAATAGAGACAAAATGTAAAGACCAATAATTCCACTTGAAATCAATGACAACACATCACTACCACCAATCTCTCAACACTTTGGTTTGTCAAATGTCGGTGCCACATTTTAAAGAGTAATGGACATGGCCTTCAAAGGTTTGATCAATGAAATGTTGTTAGTTTATCTAGATGATATAATAGTGTTCTCTAAAGATGTTAATTAAAATATAAAACACTTAAGGTAAGTATTTGAAAGATATAGGTAGTATGGATTATCTCTCAACCCAAAAAAATGCATCTTTATTTTCCATGAAGGTAAGCTCTTACAACATATTATTTCCAAATATGGTTTGACTATTGATCCTAAAAGGATAGAGGCTATTATAGGCCTATCATTTCCCTTGAATAAGAAATGTATCCAAAGTTTCTTAGGCAAGATAACTTTTTTAAGGAGGTCCATACCTTGTTTTACATCTTTGGTCAAACCTATCATAGCCATGCTCAAGAAGAACCAAGTCTTTTCTTGGAATAAGGTAAGAGCAATTTTTAGGCCATTAAGAAAGCAATTTCACAAGATCCTACTATTTTAAACCCTGATTTTTCTAAACACTTCATGTTGTATTCATTTGCTAACCTTGATAATATCTCATTTATGCCAATGTAAAAAAATGATAAAGGTGTGGAATAACCAATTGCATTCTTTATTCAACGTTTAAAAGATTATGAATTCAAGTACACTTTTGTGGAGAAATAAGTCCTTCATGATGATTCGTGTTATGGTCTCTCATCTTAGTAAGAAAGAGTTTCTCTTGAGTAAGGACCTTGGTGAAAAGAGGGTAGGGTGGATAACTAAGGTAATGTAATATGATGTTGATATCAAAGTGAAAAATTTGATAAGGGGTAAAGGCCTTTGTGAACATATAGCTTCTGATCTCCATGAGTCAAAAGAAGAGGCTTTAGTTAATCATGATTACTCCCAACTAACTGGTTCCTTACTTCTACAAAGTTAGATACAAGATGTTATTAGATTTATTCAAAGTGATAAGCTCTTAATGGTATGAGTAGATCCTAAAGGAAATACTTTAGATTTCAAACTATTCTTTTTTACCTTATAGATGGTGTTATTTTTAGAAGAGACACTAAAGGTGTGCTATTGAGATGCATTGAAAATGATCAATTTGGAGTGTTACTTGAAAGGTTCCATGATGGAAACATAAGAGGTAATTTATCCCCAAGAACCATAGCTACCAAAATCATGAGGGCACAATATTATTAACCTAACCTCTTCAAGGATTGTTATTCTAGGGTAAGAAGGTGTGTACAATATGATTTCTTTATAGGAAACTAGAAGCTTATAGCTCTCCCTTTGAGACCTATCCAAGTAGATCAACCTTTCATGCAATGGGGTCTTGATTTCATTAGCATGATAAATCCCCCATTAAGTATTGATCATAAATGGATACTCACAACAACTGACTACTTCACAAAGTGGGTTGAGGTAGTGGTATTGAAGGAAGCTAATGAGAATGTTATCTTAGAGTTATATGAAAGTATCATAACAAGGTTTAACACTCCTTATAATATCATTTTATATAATGCACTTGTTTTCATGGGTGTTAGGATAGTTTATTAGAAAAATAGTAATGGCATATACTTGATCACTTGATCCAACTATTACCCTCAAGGTAATGGGCTAGTTGAATACACTAACAATAATCTAATCAAAATCATCAAGAAAACTTTTGAAGATAATCAAAGGGATTGGTACACTAAATTGAATACATCCCTATGGGATGATATAATAAATCCCAAGAGGTAAATAGGGATTCATCCTTTTATTATTATCTATGGAAGGGAGGATAGGTTGTCCATATCCCAAGATTTGCCTACCCTGGAGTTAGCACATCAACTAGAGTTTCTTGAGAACACTCCAATAGAGGTGAGGGTGATAGAATTAATAGAGTTAAAAGAAACTAAAGATAAATATCATCAAGCTATGGAAAATCACCATGTACTAATGAATAGGTATTTTGATAAGAAGGAAACTCCAAGTACATTCCAAGAAGGTAATATTTTGTTTAAATGGGATGAAGATAGAGCAAAACCAAAGAGACATACCAAATTTAACGCTTTATGGAGTGGACCATATGTGATCATAAAGTGTAAACAAAGTAAATATTTCCAACTAGCAAGGATGAATTGTGAAGAGCTACCTATCTATGAATGGGATATATCTATAGCCTTATTATTGAGTAAATGAAGGTTAGTCTTGTAAATATTAGGTTAGTTGTGAGTCTTGTTTCAATTATTTATGTTGTGTTCTACAAGTATTATAGTTTAACACATGTTTGTTTCCCTTTAGTGTGTCTTTTTTATTTATTATTTGGTGTGGCATCAAAGGAAAATTATGTGTCAAACTTGTGTATAGGTGACTCCATGTCCCAATGGAGAAGATTAGGCTACTAGTCTTGGCATAGCAACATACCACCCTTTGGAAATCATCAAGAATGTTGACCATTTTAACCACAAGTTAAAATGGGTCAACCCCATATAGTCCAAAACTTATATAGGGGTCTATTACAATGTTATAGAGTGTTCCATGGTCTATTTGATGTTATTTAATATCTTATTAGCCTTGGTCATAGTCAAATTTAGTCTTTATGTCATTTTGAGTCACTTAAGGGTCATAAATGAATGTGGTATAGTTTTATTAGGTATAAAAGTGTTATAATATAATTTTAAATGTCCCTCATGGTAATCCCTCTCATATTATTTGTCTATAATGTCAGTACTAAAATAAACTTGTAGTTGGTAACTAAAAATCAAGAAAACAAGTGAAATAGAGGGAATTTCAAAGGTTGTATGGACTATGGGAACATAGGGGAAGATTATGTGGTGACCATTCAAATTCCTTGACTCAATTTACATTCTTTATATACTTTAGAAGTGATATAATTAAACTAAAACCATTATATCTCTCCATCGCTCCATTAAGCAAGCATAAATAGTTAACATGTTTCTTTTTGGTACAACTAGTAGGAAGATTTCATGTCAAATTATCTTGGTGTTGGATAGTGCGCTTAGATTAATTTTATTTTTTATATTGGAATAATGGTTTCCTATAATTTATGAACCATTCTTAACAAGTTGACTATCTATTTCTATTTGTTATTTCCCACACCTTGCATGTTTTACTTCTTTATGAGCTACTCCATACAACCCAATTAGTTAAATGGTTTATAAAGGATGATTAATTACTTATCTCATGTTTTCCATGTTTTTTTCATGATTGGAAGTTATTTTATGGTTTAAACAATTTAAGTTGTAGGTGGATGTATGCCAATGGACTTGTAGTCAATTTTGAACACTTGTAAAAGGGTTCTTTCTTTGCAGTGGTTTAGATGAGTGTCAAGTGTTGTGTTTCAAGAATATAATTAATTACTTATCCCATATCCTTTCAATAATATTCTTACAATCTAACATAATAGATTTTCAGTCATAGTTCAAAACCCATAATCAATTTACTGCATGATTCCATATACAATCAATTGAGTCATGGTGTGTGAAGTTTTGAGGAAATTCATGGAGTTGTTTGAAGATTCCAAAAGGTTTTGGACATATGTTTGCAAAATGATCAATAAAACTAAACCTACCCAAGTGATATATGACAAACTATGATAATTAATACCTCTACAGACACATTCATACTCCATTAATATGCATCTATAGGTTCCATGGAGAGTGTCAATCATGTTGTAACAAAGTAATTGTCTATTTTTGAATATCTTGTGATTGAAAGGATTTGTTTGAAATAGGTGAGAAATTACAAGATAGACCATAAGGTTAGATTCCATGTACACTGCCCATATCTACAACCACTACTTATACAATAGAAATGTCCACCTATAGGTGGCCCCAAAAAGATTTAGATTATTGTATGGTGGGTGTTCAAACATGTTTTATACCTTAATCAGGTTTTAATAATATTAATATTCATTTATAAACATGTATAAGGTTATGTGACATACATATTGATCAAGTCTTGCCATCATTGTCTTATATGATGTTGTGTGTAAATCTACAAGCTTACAAAGAGGCATGCAGGTGTTATAAAGATAAATTTAACATGATTTAAAACCCTCATTAAGTTTGTGGATGTTGAAAATAATTTGGAAATCATGTTTTAATTTTTAGGAAAGAAGGTAGGCTTTAAATTCATCTTCAAGTTGAAGGACTGAACTTTAGGGACAAATTCCCTAAAAGCACCAAAACAAAGACCTAAACACTTTTAGAGATGCCATATGATTATGTCAAATAGATTTTTTATCAATATAAATGTTTTCATCTTGTATGCCTATCCTAGGGGTAAAAACTTGTAAAAGGGAGTGGGTGTGTGACTAGAGGAGATTGATGTTTGAAATCCTCTAAGTTACACATTTGTTCACTATAAACATTCAGTGATTTCTATAGGTTTTGAGCTCTCAAGTGCTTTCAAAACCCAAAGTTATAGTATAGAGGCATATATTCATGATTGAGTGGCCCTATTGAGTCAATAATACCTTTTGTGTTTCAAAAAAACATCAATAAGGGGGTACTTTCAATGTGTTATCCTCCTTTAATACCTACAAGTGTGTCATTACTTAGAAAACCTTACCAATAGCCTAACTGTAGGTGCTCATAAGTTTCTAAAGTGAATTATACCTTAGTTAACTACTAGGCCTATAAACATGAACAATTTTCCATGATAAGTTGATATAATACCTCTAAGGGGATCATAAACTATATAACATTTATTCTAAGGTTGATGTTCACCTACAAGACCCCTACTTAGTCAACTATAGCTGACTATGGTTTGATAATAAGCTAGAAACATTGTAGTCTTAGTGTTAACATAGTCTAATATTGGTATAAATGGATCAAAATAAAATGTATTAAGGAATTCAATAGGATATTTTATCATTGTATACAAATACCTAAGACTAAATCAACACCTACATGCATGGTGAAACATAAAAGACATTCACATACAATTAACACCTATGTTAAGACCACCACAAGTTATGAAATTAAGAAGTTGGAAAATAACAGAGAATGTTTTCATGATATAAATCCTATTTATTATGTTATCCATCATATTAAAGTCTCAAATCAAGACAACAAATCATTTAAGGGTCTAATCTCCAAAGTATACCATAGTCATAATCAACCTATAGACTAGACCAATTAAGGTGAAATTTAGCAATGAGAAGTTTGTAAAAGGCTTAAAATGATAAATGAGTTTGAAATGGATAAAAAAAGAGAAAATTAATATCCAATTAAACTCTCATAACATGTAAATAGGTTATGTAATGGTTCCCATACAAGCAACCTATAGTCCATGGGTAAAGCCTGCATATAATCATCTTTCTCAAAAGTTTGTCTTAGATTTTTGAACATTTAGAGCGGAAATTGATATGATAAATCCATGAAAATTTGTACATAAAATCCTCATAGATTTTAAAAACCCCTCATATGTTCATTTTTTTTAGACTATAGGGGAGATACCCTTTGTTTTGTCTCAAATAGAGGGCACTCCCCAAGGTTGAAACCTTGCAAGTTTTAAGGAAAGGAGATGACAAGGTGAGATAAAAACTATGTAAAACTTAAAATAACATTTAGTGAGATATGATAGATCTATAAAAAAATGAAAAAATCATTCACATGAGACTCAAACATGTCAAGGTGTTTAAAACCCACATGATAACAGACATACCTATAGGTCTCAAGTAGGTATAAAGCCTAAGAAGGGGTCAATTTCACTTATAGCATTATTTTCAATTTAAAAATCATTTTAACATGTTTTTATGGAGTTATAAGGTGTCTTCAAGCTTATAAAATGTAGGAAAATTCATAGGGAAGCCATTTTTGGCTTAAGACCACCTCAAGCCTATGTAGAATGGAGAACAAAACTCAAGAGGCTCATTTGAGATGCTCAAACTTACTTGGAGTGTTTTCATGGGAATATAATGAGTTTGGTGATGTTGAATAATTTATTTTAAAATTATTTTTTGGAATTTATTTAGAGTTTCAATGTCAGACATGTATGAATAATCTTTAGAGGGTAAACTCACTCCAAACCCTTTAAAACCCTTGATAGTGATCTGATGGGGAAGATTGAGTAGGATATGCATCCAAATGGAATGCAATGTCTTGTAAAATTATTATAACTTATATATTAATATCTAGGTCTCCTTCCCATTAACTTGAAACCTACCCTACTTATATGGACAAAGTGCTAAAGAGCTTTTCTTGATAATTTTGTGCATTGTGTAGGTATAAAAGGCTTTAAAAGGATGTAATAAACTTTTAGAGATATATTGGGACTTGAAATTAAATCTCATGTCTATTTAATTATTTATATAATATCATAATCATCTCTATAAGTTCCTTCATCTCAGCTAATCTAAACTAGCATAGTGAACAAGCTAGTGAGAGAGTGAAAACTTCAAGTGGGAGGCCTTTTAAGGTATGATTTATGAATATAAGGCCATGAGGGATCATATAAAGTGTCATTAACTCATATGTATAAATTAAATTGGAAAATTTAATACCAACTTTGGTGCCAAGTATGAAGGGGAAGTGAAAGAAGAGTTATTTGGACTGCAGGTAGTGATAACTCATGTCCAAAAGAATCTTGATGATTATGGATGCAACCAATGCATGGTAGAGAATTTATAAAACCCATCCATAATATTTTAATCATCATATATATCCATATTAAACTATGGGATCTTAAAAAAATTTAAATGATGAAGTCACTTTTATGAGCAAGCAATTGAGGAGTTTTACGCCATAATTTAGGAGTTTCATGTTTTGTGGAACATTTATCCAAGTAAACCTTGCATGGTATATTTCATATTCCTCTCTCCTATATGTTTAAATCCTTTTATAAAAAATTTCCTAGTGACTCTTGGACTTCTTTCTTCTCACTTCTCTCTTCGATTCTATAAGTAGTAGCCACTTTAGCTCTTATGGACTAATACCACATCTGGCATGTCAAATCCCTATTGGTTAAATGTCATATTTTACCTTTGAATAATACAAGAAATATATTTTTGAGTTCATAAAAATATTTTTTGAGTACACAAAGTGATGAATGGTTGAGTTTTATGATTTTTTCATTTCTTTTCCTTATCCGTTCATGTCTTATGCAAGAAGTTCTCATTCTAACAGATCATATAGAGTGTAGTTAATGTATTATGATCCCTTAAAGCATGAAAGTTTCCATATATTTATAAATATGATCTTTGTCTATTTACCTTGATTGGTCTCATGTATGTCACCTCTATATGTAAACACTTATGTTATAACTTTTTGGGACTTTGAGACTAGTTTACAAATCTTGTTCTTAGTGAGAGAAAGTATGATAATATAGTGTATATCTTTATGGTGTATCACCCCTTTAGATTAGATTTGTTTTATGCATATTTCTATCCCTTTTACCTCAATAAATTATTAGTATAAGTAACAAACACTTCAAGATAAATTCAAAGAGCTAGCACTTAAACCTAGAGGTCTACTTCTCCTCTAGGTAAGCCCACATACCTAGAAGTATTCCAATGTTACCCAAATCTTAGAGTAGGCTTAAACAACCTCTTCTAGGGTATAATATTTGGTGACAATAGTCACTACTAAAACTCAATATACATCTAAACCTTGTAATAATATGTTCCTAGATGAATCATGTTATAGTTTACACATTACAATCCCATGTTGGTATAGCTTCATCCCAATGGGTGAGATAATTGGTTGTTGTGATGACTTAACATGAACTAGTATGCCTTCTAGCTTGGTTGATTGGGCCAACAATATCAATGGACCATTTTTCAAATGGTTCATATAATAGAATAAGATGTAATGGAATTGCATCTTGGTTATTTGGTTTCCCCATGTGATGGAAAATATCACATTGATGTGCATGTAACTTTACATCTTGGAAACATGTATGACACCATAAACTAGATAACAAAACTTTGTGCATAGTAGCCTCACCTATATAATTTATTCTTTAAATACCTTCACAAACTTCATAAAGCACATCAATGCTCTCATATTTCATGACATAACATTAAAGGACTTCATCTTAGCCAAGATTATAGAGGTCACCTCTGATGAGTTGGAATAGTGCAGCAAAAATAGATAGTTACTTATTATCCTATGTATTTAAATGATTTAGAGCTATGATAGTTCTTAACAAGGCTATTAAGTCTTCTAAATCCTAAAGACCATGTGATATTCCTAATAGTTTCAAATTAGGTAGGTCACCTTTGATGTTGCACACTAGTTCACCAGAATCAATTCTTGATGAATCATCGATTTTGCAATTAGCCTTATTAGGCTTGACCATGAAAGAAAACTATAATTCTATGAATATCATGATCAAGTGGAAAATGTGACCATGTAAAATGGGTTTATTAAATATATAATTAAATGATTCATGATCTATGTAGAACACAAAAGGAGTCACTAATAGCTATTATCAAAATTTCTAGAGATCATAAACCATAGAGAGTGTTTTGTGCTCCATGGTGGTATAACTCCTCTTGGCTAGAGTAAGATTTATACTTAAAAATTAAATAGGGTGATATATATTACCTTCTCCAAGTTGTGAAAGTATCACATAGAAGGCCATACCAAAATCATCGATATAGACATGAAATAGTTTAGTTTAATCAAGGAACTAGAGAATCAGTGTGGTGATGAGATTTTATTTCAAGTTTACAAAAGATTATTTGTAGAAGTGGGTTAAAATAAAGTGTTCATTATGTTTGAAGGTTTCCTCTAACAATGCATCAATCGTTGCATAACCCTAGATAAAATTATTATAATACCTAGTATGAATTAGAAACGCATGAACTTCTCATTAGGTTGTTGGCACTAGAAGGTGGAGGATGATGAAAACCTTAGCAGGGTCCACTAGAAGTCCATTGAAGCATATAATGTGACCAAGGAGAAAACCAAACAGAGTAGAAAAAACACACTTTTTCAAGTTGAGAGAGATTTGAACATTATACAACAATCAATCATAAGCTTGAGATTAGAACAATGGTCTTTCACTAATTCATATATTGTCCAATCATCTAAATAAACCTGAAGGAACTTATGGATGAAGTCTTTAAAGGCCTCAATGACTATTCTAGAGAATACATAGGGTACATTGTTTAACCCAAATAACATGATGGTATCTATAAAATACCCCCACTTAGTGGAAAATGTAGTCTTATATCTATCCTGCTCTATAATCTAAACTTGATGGTATCTTAAAACCCCATTTGTGAAGGTATAAATTTCACACCTAGTGATACCTTCAAGGATTTCTTTAGTGAAAGGCATTGGGAAAGGATCAGTAACACAATATACATTAAGTATCTGATAGTCAACACAAATTTTGATACACCCATATTTTTTATGCTTATTATGATGGGGTTGACCCATTTGGACTCATCACAATGCACAACCTACTATCAATTTCTTCTTTAACTTGTACACATAAATTTGGATTAATTCGATAGGGACACTTCATGATTGGGTGATCACCTTCAACCATTTTGTTATGAATTTTACCAAAATATGAGTGAATGCCCTTCAACTCACTATAATTCTTAGGAAAGACATCTTGATATTGTATGTAATTATAAATCCATCATGTCTATAAATCAATCCTATCTCAAAGAAGATAGAACATATCTACACTTCCAATTGGGAATACATTTGTTAAGCATGGGTATGACTGATATAGAGATCTACTAGAACTGATTATAGGATCACTTTTCATAATACACCATGCTAGGAAGGGTTCCAAAGACTATAGTCTAACACAATTGTGCAACATCCCTAAAAGAGTCCTAGGTTTAATGTTCACTCTATTCCAATAAACAATAAAGTAAATCTAGTCTAGTACACACCAAAGATTGTGGCATAAAGTTAGGGTTATAATAAAAACAAACTAAACTAAACATGCATAGAAGACATATAATAATGTCAATGTATCCATAATCCTAATGCATGGGAGAGAAACACAACTACATTATCTATCTACTCTCACAAAGGATAAATAAAGTTAGAAATACTTACCTTTGAAGACAAACCTTCTGAGCCTCAATCTCTCCATTGGCCAAGGTGCTTAGAAAGACATTATTGTGGTATGTAAGGCTAACAAAGAAAAATCAGCTCTAGGATACACAACCTATCTATACAACCAAAAGACTTCTCCATAAGACAAGATCTGTATCTCCAAAGAAAGTATGGAACCCTAAGCTTTATTCCTCAAGTATAATGGTCAATAAGAATATGTTCATTTTCACTTATTATTATTCACTTCTCTTCTTACAAATGGTTATAAATTAACTTATATATAGGTGGATCTTTCCCTAAATCCTTTCAAATATGTTGGTTATACAAGGTTGACCCAATCGACCTTGTATGTTTTTAGGAGATAATTGACTAGGTCCTGAGCTAGGTCAACTAAAGGGTTAATGAAAATCCTAATGAAAAATACCCTGAATAGTGTAGGGTCAACCTAGTCTACCTTGTATATTAATTAGAGGCTAAAGATTATACAAGGTAAACCCAGTTGACCTAGTATAATCAACTGGTGAAAGGGAGTCAAGGCAAGAACATGGAGGATACAACATGAAAAATGTTTGGAATGGGTACGATAGAGAAGAATAAGCTTAAGTTAAATAGTTTTATGAAAAAAGTGTGTAGATAGAAAGTGGGAAAAGAGAAAACAATCTCATAAAGCACTAGTTGTCTGCCCACCCCTTTCTTGGTACACCCCTTAAGGCATGTACATAGATTGAGAATCGATGGGTTTTTGTAAGATACAAAGTGTTAGTAATCAATAAAAGTTTAAAAATATTATGTGTATATATATATTACCAACTCAAATCTCATCACATGTCATGTAAGGGCAACTGGGATGGTGTTTTGTGATAGAACATGATAACACACAACATTGATGCGAAGTGTAGTAAGTAGCAAATAATATAAATGAAAGGACATAATTGAAAGACACATACCTTTACTTACCTTAGTGTTGTAGATAAATAAGTAGACTAAAATAAAAAAGTGAACACATCCAATGTGAGCAACACTAGGCAAAGCTATAGAAGTTAGTGCAAAAATAGCCAAAACCTAAATTTTTTAGAAAATAGGCATATGATAGTGGAAAAAATTCTTTACATCATCACGAATCCAATGCATTTTATGGTTTAAAAAATGGATGAATAGAAACAAATATATAGGGAAAAGAAGAAATCTACAAACAAATAATTGAAGAATTTGAATTTTGAAAAGTGTTTTTAAATAGGGGAAAAGAGAAGTCATTTGGTTATTTTGACTTGTGAAAGAGAGAAAAAGAGCTCCAAAGACCAAACAAGCTCAGATGGTGAGGAGATGAAAAGGTAGATGAGGAGGAGATCTAAGAGTGGTATCAGATGCACTATAAGTACATAATTATAAATCTTAAGCTAGTTTTGGATAAATTTTGTTGAATTAAGTGTATTTCTAGAAATAATTAATTTTAAGCATTTATAGATGTCAAAATGAAGTAAAATTAGATTCTATGGGTAGGAAATACTAATTAGTTAAATGGTTTTGAAGGAATTAGGAATAAAATAGCAAAAAGGCACTTTTTCAAGAAAATGCAATGGGTCGGTAGTAAAAACAACTAGGTTGACCCAGTCGACCCAGTAGGCTGAAAATAGGCAAAATCTACAATGCCAACCCAGTAGGTATGTTCTAACCCTATACATTTTTTATAATGTTGACCTAGTATAGTTTGAAAACTGATCTAAAAAGTCTAGATGACAAAATAGTACTATGGAGGGGAAAACAAGAGGGTTGACTTATATTTTTAAGTCAACTAGGCCAAAAATAGGGAAATTTTGGTCAAACTAGGTTGACCAAAGAACCATAATGGTATAAAAATGCATGAGAAAGGATAAAATAAGGCTAGAATGTCTCAAAATGACCAAGTAAGGGTAAAATGATTGAATAGGATAAAAATAAATAAAAATGAATGAATTAAAACAATTTGGGCTTGTTTTTTATTAAAATTGTAAAAATAATGTATTATGATTTACATGACATGGAGGATCTAATACATCTTTTATTATTTCTTGGTTGTATGGATGACCCTAGTTCTAGAGATTGGTAGATGTGTATTGGCTACCAGATCTACTATAGCATCTAACTATAAGAAATAGAGCTAGGCTAGTAGTTGTAAGCCTATGAGGGATAGCTGACATGTGTAGGATTCTCTTGAGCATGGATTTGTTAGTTATGTTACTTGAATATTAGGAACAATTGACTAACACCTTCATATGGGAGGTGGATGGGGACATGGTAGAGATATCTATCACTCTAGAGGATGTGTATACTATCCTATGGCTATAAATAGTAGGAGCACCAGTGACTATAGACATACAGATAATTTAGAGGAGAAGAGAGCCTTCACCATGTGGGTTATAGACTTAGATATGATATTGGTAGGGGAGAGATAGTATGTTTGATGTATATGCATCATAATTTATGGATATCTGAAAAGCTATGATAGGAATTGTGACACAATGAGTGCTATATCAAAAGTCAAATGACAAAGTACCACTATTTATGGTATCCTTGAGCAAGATGATCTTAGAGGAGGGAGTACTATATGATATTGGCTCTATCATCTGGGTCTAACTTATACATGATCTATATGAGGTGTTAGTCAGAGGTTAAAAGTTGATAAGATCAATCATATTACTAAAGGCTTGGATATATGAGAGGTTTCCCATGTATAATCGAGTTGGGTTGTCCCATGCAGTCAATGATAGGTCACCTTGAGTGCAAAGATGAAAATAAGACTAGGTAGCATAGGCCTTATCCCACATGATATCACTTTAGATGATGAGATGTGTAGACATAGTATAGAAACCATATGGACACATAACAACTACATCGCCAAGCTAGGGCATAATTACACCAGCTACAGTGAGGATAGAGGTTATTAAACACTATACCTAGTGGATAAAGCCACATTTAGTGGCATGAGTACAAGGATAGATGGGATTACCTCATCTAAAAACATTGATATTGATGCCCAAGTAGTGGGCTTGACATATGAGAGAGTTAAAAGGGAGGAAGGGACTAGGGCCACCAGTGATGAGGTTGACACATAGACCACATCATGAACTACTATGGACCTGACAAGCATAATAGGGATTAGATTAGGAGGAGAGGGATGTAGAGGCAATGACACGTAAGATAACACCACCAAATCCATAATGAGATGAGATAAAACCACTAAGATATGACATCGATGGAGGTCGGAGGAGTGGGAGAGAGTGGAGACTATCACCATCCCTAATGATCTAAAAGGTGAGCCAGAAGAGAATTGGATGATAGAGAGGACACTCAAGCATAGGCTGAGGTAGATGCAGGTCATGATAGCCAAGTTTGAGCTAAGGATTTGATAAACAAAGGATGTGATAGGAGGCCATACAGATGGAGAGACTTTGCTAAATGATCACATAGATGGTGAGACCATAGTGACCAAGACATAGATAGGTAATAAAGATGATTAAATTATTGCTTAGATTTTTTTATTTTGAAATAGAGACTAAAGATAAATATATATCATAAGATATAACAATGATCTAATATCTATCTACATGTGATTTTGTAGGTTTAGCTAAGGATGAGAAGGAAAAATGGGGGTCCCTTGTGAGGGGAGCACTCCATGACATCCTAGATGAGAATTTGTATCCATATGACCCAACTTCATTAGAGGACCCTAGGATACCATCTGTCCTAGCTCAAGCAAGTTGGTTTAGATTAGAAAGGGAGGCAATAAGGTAGATACGACCATAAAGAGAGAGGATATAGCCACCAATAGATATGGGTATATAAGAAATATATAGGGATGGTAGGCCCCAGTAGAGGAGAGAGCTACACATCTACCTATAGTGACGTAGATGACATAGGCACATATAGTGACCTTGACCTATCTGACATAGTTGTAGGAGTAAGAAAGAGCAACACATATGGTGACCTTAGCCTAGTTGGCATAGATACAGTCATGGGTGACACATCTAAAAAGATAGGTAGATGGATTAAGATCTTATATGACCTCTTTATAGTGTATTATTTGAAAGTGTCAAACTGAGGCCTCGGTAGGTAGTGTGGTTAAGCCATAAGATAGATAGGATAGGGCCTAGACATAGAGATAAAGCATTATATATGGTTGTACTTCTTATATCATAACTCATGATATATATATATATATATATATATATATATATATATATCATTTTGGCATATTGATGTTGATTGTGTATGTTCTCATTATTATGGTTGTGGTTGCAAATGCTTTGGATATATTTATTTCTAACACATGTATTTATTTGTTGTTGTATATGCTATAGGAAATATATGAGATGTGGTTTATTTTATATAATTATGCACGACACATGCATGGTTAAAAATAAATAGGCAAAAAAGGACTTGGTAAAATATAATCAATCAAAAATGTACTACACACTATTTCAAGTTGGGAAATGTGTAATAATAAAAAATGACTAAGTATAAAGAACCAAGGGATGGTAAAACAAGATGTTAAAAAGGAACGTTTTAAAAACCAAAGTGAAAGATTATTACACCAGATTAAAACAAGTAAAATCATACTAAATCACTTTGGCAAGCATGAAAATAATGTAATAAAATTAAAGGTATGTAAAAGGGCACAAATGGTATAAAAACAAATAAAATTAAATCAATCAATTATACTAAATCATGTTGGGAAGCATAAGATAAAAACAAAATTGGCAAAATATTAGTCTTAAATTTATCATACTAATTCAAGCTAGGATATATGAAAAACTCAAAAAATGGTTGAATTCTTACATGCACTTAGAAAATAAGAAGATAAAAGTGAAAGAGAAATGAAGTAAGAATAAAACACACTAAATCAAGATGGGAAGCATGTCAATGATGTGTAACTTCATAATCAATCACATCTTATCTCATATTTGACAAATGTAATTTTATCTATGACTTGTATTATTGAAAACTTTTATGATGAATGTTAGGTCCTATTCACGGTCTTATATTGCAACTCACAAAAAAACACCACTGGGGTTGAGAAATCAAGATGGGAAACATGTCAATGATGTGTAACTTCATAATCAATCACATCTTATCTCATATTTAACACATGTAATTTTATCTATGACTTGTATTATTGAAATTTTTTGTGATGAATGTCAAGTCCTATTCATGGTCTTATACTGCAACTCACAAAGAGAACACCACTAGGGTGGAGAAATCAAAGAAAATTGGGTAACAAAGGATGTGGGTACTAGGAAGGAAAAAAATGGTAATTTATGAGGATGTCCAGGTCCTATCCATGGTATTATAATGAAACTCATAACTGAAATCCCAAGGGGAGTGATCAATAGACATAATAATATTTCTCAAGAGAAAATATGAGGAATATAGGGAATGAAAAAAATTAATACTTAGGCATCTTATGAGAAGACCTTAGGAAATGAGAGGCATACTAATATAATATCATAGGAAACAAGAGGCATACTAAGGACATGAGAAGACACTAAGTGACTAGTGACCATCAATGTACAAAGGAAACATGTTCTCTATAGATACAAAGCTCTGTAGGTATTTAAACGTGATAATAAGATCAACTCATGAAAGTATATTAGTAAAATAAAATTAAAATGGACCTACCTTCCCACTATGTGTTCCCTATTCCTCAAGACCCCTTATAGAGTTGTTAGTCTACCACAAAGATTGGGTACTTACATGAGAAAATAAGTAGCACTGATAGTTTTTTTATTCTCCTCTTCTAATCTACTAGCCTACCACACCCCAAATTATCTCATCTCTACCATGAGGCCAATTGTGAAGTTTGATATTTGAATAAAAGGAGGTGTGCTTTGAATCATGTCTTTTAGTATGATTTGAATTTTAAGAATATTTTTGCCTTTTATATCATTACTTTTTGTTTAAATGATTTGGATTTTAAGTTTTAATGGATTTTTAATATTCCTCCTCCATATGGATTTAGAATGACCAATCATGAGAGATGTAGTGATACACATGAATAAGCTTTAGGCTAAGGCTAAAAGAAGCTAAGTAACCAAAGATAAGGACTAACTAGGACACTTAAGCTTAACAATGAACTATCATGTGTTCTCAAGTCTCAATCATGTATATGCCTAGTTTGTGAAAAAGGAAGAAGAGAAAAAGGAGATCCAAAAGTGGACTAGTAAAAGGAAAGTACATTGAGATGAATTATTTGCTAACTGATCACATAGTAAAAAGAGATAAGGACCAAAGGGAACATAGTTTGTATAACCAAGTCATAATGATAATTATCTATGAAAAATAGATATAAGAAAGCAAACAATCATGAAATCACAAGAAGAGAGTTTTGATAAAAACTCAAGAAAGAAAGAGGAAGCCAATGATAAATAAAGACAATCATATGCAAATATAAATGATAATATAAGCAAGATATAGTACAAAAAGTAAATAATCACCATGTAAGAAAGATATGAATTTGACATAGTGTCAAATGATATAATAGATAGATAAAAATAAAATGGAGTACACATCCAATCAAAATGTAAATAAAAAGGTACCATGCATGTGCTCATAAATACTAATAAATTTACCTACACATATTATACAAGACATTAGATAAATCTCTATGAAGCTAGATATGAGCTACTACTAGTGTCTCATCAATCTTCAATGAAAATTGGGAAAAGACTTCTCTTCTAATCTCCTTAACTGAAAAATTAAGAATTCTCGAGGAATCATGCTAAGGAAAATTAGGAAAGGAATGCTTAATAGAATATGTGGGAGCAGGATCTATGGGAGATGCAAGAATCAAAGGTGGAGAAGGATCCACAGGTGAAGGACTCATAAGTGGAGAAGGATCCATAGGTGAGGGAAGGTCCATAAGTGAAGAAAGCATGGATGGAGGCACAAAAGGTGATGAAGGGGCCATAAGAGGGGATGGAACCACTAGAGGTGGAGCCATGGGAGAAGAAGGAGGATCTTTCTTATGTGAATGACCTATGGGAGGAATATAAGAAGTCAAAGAATAACCATAAGGTGATCCTTAATGTGTTGTTTAAGGATGAAACAATGATCAGTGTGATGAGTGCCACAAATAATATACCTCACCATACTTAGGTATATATTTAGGTAGAACCTTTAGGGGTGGTATGGTTTTATCTGAGGAAGGAAATGAAGGATGAAAAGTATCAATACATTGTCGTAACTTATGACAATAGGTATAAGAATGATTATCTATCCCATGAAAGCAACAAATATTCTTGTGAGTGGTTTTAGGAGAAGCATTCATAGAAGGAGGTATAATAGGATTAGAAGAAGTTATAGAAGATTCATTGGCCTATTTGGTGGGTAATAGAGCCATTTGAGGCAAGGGAAGTAAACCATCACCAAGGGAAGGTGATAATGGAAGAGGAATGGAACTAGGCTTAATAGAAGGAGTAGTGAGATGAGAAACAAGGGTAGACTCAGCAAGAGTATGAGTAGGAGTAGGCTCAACTATAGTGGGAGTATGAATGGGATTTGATAAGGGATCTACTAAAAGAGGGACAAGATCTATAAAAGGTCAAATGAGGCTTGTAGTAATGTTAGAAGTAAACCAACTATGATGATCAAGGTACCTAGCAAAGTGGTAAGGCTTGGTCATAGTACGATCTATGAGTATACTCCTATGAGGCTCCTCAGAGACTAAAGGTGTTAGCACCATCTCTAACCTATGATAAAGAGGGAAAATACTAAAATTAGGAACTTTAAATGAATTAAAATGGGAAGATACATGAAAATACTTAAGTAAAAAAGAATGACAAGGGATAATCTTGACATCATGGGCCTATACTAGACTACCTAAGAATGAATCATCTAGGGAATAACCATCATCATAATCTTGGGTGTGAAGATCAATGACACAAGTATTGATGACCTTGTCATCCAAGGAATTATCGTGAATATAATGTCGAGTCTTGGTCAAGACTACAGGAATATCATTACAAAGAGGATTGTGAGAATGAGGATGCAAGGAAGTAGGAAGCTATGAGATGAGGTGAGGCAAGAGATAATTTTTTTTAATATTTAGGTTAATCTCATCGGGCTCATCATCATCAAAATCTAAGAGGTTAGGGGGGATGTTCCTAATGAGTTTGAGATGTCCATTATAACCTTGAGTTAAATTAATGGGAAAATTAAGATGTTGAGACTCACAAAATGGAATGCTAGGCAAAGGTTCATGAGTAGGAATATTGAAGACACCATGGTCTTGAAATTTCTCAAAATTCCAAGGGTCAGTGTCACCTTGAATCCTCTAAATGGATCCATTATGATGAAATTTAACACATTGGTAGGAATAAGAAGCAATAACTATCATACGATGAGTCCATGTCCTACCAAGCAAGATGTTATAAGAAATGAGAAAGATAAAAATTATCACCTTCACATGAATGGTGATAGGTGGGATGGTAATGGAAATCCACACACAACCTAAAGGAGGAAATTTATCTTCTATCATATCCTTAGTAGGTACTACATGTAGACTTATGATTACATTTTGAATATCCAAGGGTCTTAATGAATTCAAGAGAGGCAACACAAGTACTAGACCTCTCATCAATCAATGCATGTTTAACCTGGATATCACCTATTTGGATGCTAGTGAATAAGGGAGGATCATTCGCATGAAATAGAATCTCATTAGGAATCATAGAAGCTATGGGAAATTATAAGAAAGAGAAGTGTCTATAGTTTCATCAACATTGATATACATCTCTTCACATTGTTTTAATATACTATCCTTAGATCTAAATAAATTTACCTCCCATCCTACTAGGTGAGGATGAGGGACTTTCATTTCACATAATAGTTTCATAAGATGGTTTCTATGATGGGGAGAAGTCCTCATAAGCTTAAGGAATGGAATATGGGATGGGAGATTAGTGATTTCCATGATGGGATCCCATTCATCATAACGCATAATAAGGTTGTTAGATATATGTGCATAATGATTAAGGAGGTCCTTAGAAAGAGGAGCTGAAGTGCATTGGAAATTTTGTTGATAAGAAGAAGAAGGTTTAGAACAAGGTTGTAAATCATGTTGTGATGATGAAGTAGCTAGTTCAAGTTGATTTTGAGAATTGGTAGAAGAATTGTTAGTAGAAATTTGTGTATCATTAACATTATAAGATGATGTAATAGTGGTATAAATATAAAAGGAAGTGTTATCCAAGGGAGAATCAAAAATTGAATTGTCAAAAGTAATAAGGTCATCTTACTCCAACTCATTTAAATGAGTTAGATAAGAATCTTGGATAACATAATATGTTTATATGAAGGAGTGTAGATAGGTTGGGAATCAATAAAATCAACCACCCTTCACATATTAGTCATGATAACCACATTATCTTCAGAAGTTGGTTCAACAATACTTTCTACATTGTTGGTGGAAGGGGTGGATTTGTCTTGATTATCTTCAATAGGTTGATGATTAGGAAGAGGGTCTTTATAGATATCCAAATGAGCATTGACTTGGTTCAAGACTTGAGTTTTATCATGTGATTTGTAATCCTTAAAATCAATTTTATAAGTTTGTTGAGAATTTTGAATGATAGAATCATGATCAAAATTAGGATTAAGAAAAAATTCCATAACTAAATTATGAAGTTGTCTACAGGTATCATGAGAAAGACACCAACTATCATGAAACCAACAAAAAAATTTAGGATCATACCAAGATTTCATAGGATGGGTAAGGTCAAGCTCTCGTGGAAGAGGCCTAGGTAGATGCTTAAGCAATTTAGTTGGGGATAGAGGTTTATGAACATTAATGTTTTTAGGTGAAGATAAGTGAGGATTGGTATATTGTTGAGAAGGGGGAACTAGTTTCAAAGAAGGGTTAAGAATGATAGCTTGAACATTGTGAATGGTCTCATAAGAATCTGTAACACCTTAATTGGTAACATTTTTATTTTTATTCTTAAGTAAGAGATGAGGATGCGGAGAAGGTTAGGGTGGTTTAAATTAATGCACAAGGAAATCTTGTCATTTATCTTGATCATTAGCCTCCTCTAATGTACGTAGAGAGAGTGTGGATCTAATATTGAAGTTTAGGAAAAAGAGCATTGGTAAAGAGATGGAAAAGATTATCATCAGCCATGTTATGTTCACATTTATTTGATAAAGTTTTCCACCTTTTAACAAAGGCTTGAGAAGTTTTGTTTTCAAGTTGTTTTCAATTTATGAAGTGGGCCAAAGTTTTTTTTGGAAGATCACTAGTTTGGAATTATTAAACCAAAGCATTCACTATATCCTCCAAAATAGTAATGGAATGAGTTCTAAGTTGGTTATACCAATCCAAGGAATCACTTGTGAGAGTTTTGACCTAGAGTTTGGTAGCGGAAAAGGTGTTCAATTTGATCCAATCCTTATAAAGATTTCTAAATGTTTTAAGATGAATGGTGGTATTGGTTGAATCATTATAATAAATTGTTGGTGTGATACCTCCTATATCAATGTTATCAATTTGAGTAGTAAGAGGTTCATTTTGGAGATGCTTAATGGTTTTGTTAACCAAAGGAGGTTGAGGAATGAGATTTCCTTGAGAATTATGAAGAGGATGGGGAACAATTTAGTTATGTGTGCTCCAAGCCATTGGTTAAGGATGAGATTGAATATTGAGAAGGTGGTTTTGTATTCTTATCATTTGATTTATGTTATGACATTGATAGGTATTCATTTGATTGACTATTTGTAACAATATTTGATGTGTTTGATTAGCATTATTAAAAGAATTAGAGGTGGTATTAGTGGTTTGGGTACCATTACTAGTGTTGATAGGAGCTTGAGAAGAATTATGAGAATGTGAGGCAGTAGTGGCAAAATTTTCTTGTGTAGTAAAAGATGAACTAGTGAATGGTTGAGAAGAAGAAGCACTAGTAGCATGATTACCTTGGGAATCAAATGATACACTAGTGGAAGGATCATGGATAGTGTATTTTATGAGAGGCCCACTAGATATAGAACCTACCATGTTAGTGGATATACTAAGCATGGAGGTGGAAGAAGTTAGAGAATAAGATGTCATGGTATGAGAAGGGGTCATAATCATAGGAAGAGGCTGAGAATAAAATAAATTGGTATCCACAAATCTAGTTGAGAATGTAGGAGTAGGTGAATGAGTCTCTTAATCTTGACCACTAATCATAAGATTGTAAATAGTAAAAGGATATTTTCCTCAATGTTGAGTAAATTCAAAGAT
This sequence comes from Torreya grandis, assembly GCA_037957365.1. Lineage (NCBI taxonomy): Eukaryota > Viridiplantae > Streptophyta > Pinopsida > Cupressales > Taxaceae > Torreya > Torreya grandis. Next base: position 844,448 of record JARHVA010001289.1, read on the forward strand.
AAAGAAGAGCATTTTAGGGTTTAATTTAGGTTGGTCTTCTAATGATAAAAGAGTATTATGCTATGAATAGGTATTAGGAGGGGTCCCATAGTTCATTGTGTGAGTGGCAATATGAACATTACTAGCATATAAGAGAGGAACCCTACTCTATCTATGGGAAACCCTATGATAGTTGGTAAAATTCATCATGACTATTGACTGCAACTCAATATTGTCATGAAGTAGAAAGTCCATGATGAAGGGAAGGAAAGAGAGATGAGAAAACAAGGAAACATGAAATGACAGAAATAGTACATGGTTGATTGGGTCAACCTATCACAAAAATAGAGTCTACAAACTATACAAGGTTGACTAGGTTGATCCAGTATAGTGAACAAAGATTGGAAAAAGAGGAAACAAGGTCTGTAAACTATATAGGGTTGAGTGGGTTGATCCAGTATTGTGAACAAAGGATAGAAAAAGGCATAGGGTTGACTAGGTCAATTCAATACAGTAGAAAGGGAAAATTAAGAAGCCTATAATAGATTTGTGAACTAAAGTAAGATAAATTTTGTAAGTAATTTGAAAAGAAATAATAGAAAGGAAAAAAATAGTCAATTGGATTAATGTTGTCCAATCCAATTGAAACACACAACACAAAACCTTTCACCAATATTGGCTAATGCAAGATTTTTCAATACAAAATGCAATTGAGCAAAGAGCAAGTAATTAACTTGGAAAGTAAAGAGATAACTAATTGGTCAACTTAAATTTTTATTATATTATTAAAATATAATTTTAAATGTGATGGGAAGTTGGTTGTAAGAAACTAGCATGTAATCTAAGGATGGTATCAGATAGTTTGAGATGAAAGGGGCTATATTGGAAATGATGCAAGCTTGGTATTTGGGCCTACCCCCTCACTTCACACACCATAGTGATAAGGGTATCAGGTGCTTAGCCAAAATATACTATAAACCACACTTTATATTTGACCAGAGTATCAAGTCAGCTTCCCCCTTGGTGATGAGATCTAAGTAGGTTGGCCTAGGGTAGATGAATGTTGAAATGATTATTTAGATTTTTGATTTAGTCATGTATGCATAAAATAAAAAATATTGAAACTAAATACCTAATTTAAAACCACATAATTAAGTAATGTGATATATTCTAAGCATGTAATAAAAAATAAAAGAAAGTGTGAATAAATTACTAGTATATAAGGTTAATTCCAACTTTAAAACAAGGTACAATTTTGATATGGTCAATAGTGTTTGTAAAAAATATAGAATAGGGTCAAAATTGTACTATGAAATCAAGGTCTAAAAATGAATAGGGTTAGAGAGTAGACCCAGTTATCCAAATAACACACATAACATAAAACTGAGTCTGTAGGGTCATGTTTCTCTAAGTTTTTGCTAATTACATTCAGAAGAAAGAAGAAACTAAGGTTAAAGGTTTGGGGTTTGACGTTACCTAGATTAAGTTGTGCACCATATCCAAGCGTTATGGGAGCTCCTCTTTGGCTATGGAGGAAACACCTACAATAAGAATAAAACTCAAACAAAGAGAATGTTAGAGGAGGATATGGTGGAATGCCAAGCTAGGCACTTGGTCCCGAAAGCATAAAGCTCTGTAAGGGATGACAATCCACTATTTAACAAAAAGAGTGTTGTATAAAAAGAAATGATGAAAGACTAAGAAAGAGAAAAATAGATAATGCGTACCTATTCTCTGTAGTCCGTCCATCATAGTCGCCGATGTTGGTATGTCTGTCGAGGTCAATTGGTAAATGATGCTGACATCAATTTTTTTGCCAATGTCGGCAGGGGCAATGGGCCTTGGACGGGTTTTGGATTATGTTTGTGGTCGATAGAAGAGTTTGTGGAGATTTAAAGGTTTGTGTAGGGTTGTGGGAAAGTGAATAAGGTCTGAGGAAGGGCAAAGGTAGAGGATAGGTATGAAAATAGGGTGAGAATAAGAGGAAAGCTTTTCAGCCTGTCCACAAAAGAAGTCAAGTTTCTCAATAGTTCTTAGAAATATCAAATGGAAACAAATTACCAATGTATTCTAAAATACTAAAATAAGAAGAAGAATACTTAGCTCTATTAGTTGAAGAACTAGAGGTGTCAGGATGCTTATTCCCATTTGGCTAATGTCGAGGTCCTCGTACAAATGTTCCAATCCAATCTAGAGTGACTTGTGTAGAGTTTCTATAGCCAGGAGAGTGATAGTTGAATTCTGATGCTTGGTCTTAGAGTGTGCGCATCGATGTGCAAAGAGTTGGGAGGGGGCAGCTCAAGATTAGAGCTCAGTTTATGTAATCGATGTCGGCAATCCCACTGGCATTGGCCGACTGTTGACTAATGTTGGTGGAGGGAGAATAGGTAAAAGGGAGCTCTTGGCCCATTTCTCCATCTACCAAGTGTTTTTGCCATTAGAGAATGGTCAAAACACAGGATTATGAGGCACGAGAGTTGGTTGGGAGGTTAGGATGGAGTGAGAATAGGTCATGGGTACTTCGGATTTAGATGACCTAGTCTCAGGGTGACTCATAGAGTAAGAAATGGTCTTAGGGTGAGGTGTCCAAGGTGAGGTGTCTAGGTGAGGTCATTAATTTAAAATAAGTAGTTTATTTTAAATTTATAAGGTGTGTAAGTGTTTAGAAGGGGACCAAGGGGGGTTGACACAATATTGGTGTCTACATTTGCCCCTTTTTGTCTTGTGGTTTGTCCTGACGAATTGCAAGACAAAAATAGGTATAGGTTGCCCCAAGTATGGAATGAGGTATTCCCCCCTCAAAGCGGGAGTCGAGAGAAGGGAATCTAAAATCAAGTGCTGATTTGATAGGCAGTGGATGTGTAGGATGAGGTTGGAGTGTGAACACTACAATAGTTGAGATTGCACGTATACCACTTCACTTGATAGGCAAGTCAAATTATCACAAGTAAGGTCGAGGAGCACTAAAATTGAAGTAATCAATCCCCAACTTATTAGTGGTAATTGATTGGGTTAAACGATCAAAGCTGTAGCTCTAATGGTCGAGGACTAAAATCAAAGTAACTAGTCCCTAGCTTATTAGTGGTAGCTGATTGGGTTAATTGATCAAAGCTGTAACTCTAATGGTCCTCATGTTCCAAGTATCTAAGCTAGGAAGTGCTCCTAGAAAACACAAAAATGTCACAAATATTGGGGATCAACTTGGTTGCAATTTGACAATACATGTGAGGGGCATAATGTGGGGTGCGTATAATTTGCTAACTATTCGTGAGGTAGCATATATGCAATCAAAACAACCAAGGCAAAGTTGTCTCGAAAGTGGTCATGGTCTAAGGAGATAATCACAATATCCAAGGTCATTGGTTGAGTCGAGCTGAGATATAAGTGATCTTGAATGTTGTGTGTCATGGTTAGGGAGATATATGTGATCTCCAATGTGCCCTATGAGAAGTATAAAGTGACTTCTACAGTGGTAGGGCTGGTTGTTTGGTCATGATTTTGGGCTGGCTTAGATAGTTGGTCCATTAGGTAGATGAACAAATGAATGGCCGAGCTAACCTCAGAAGACCCCATGTCAACTAAGTGTTGCATACATAACCCCTATTTTAAGGGCCTCAGGCCAATGTAGTTCTCCCCAAAAGGGAAGAAGAGGGTAGGTTATGGATTGGGTTTGACTAGGTTAAGTCATGGTTAAAGGTTATATGGTTGGTCCATCAGGTAGATGAATGAATGAATGACCAAGCTAACCTCAAAAGACTCCATGTCAATTGAGTGATGCCTACATAGCCCCTATTTTAAGGGCCTCAGGCCAATATAGTTCTCCCTAAAAGGGAAGAAGAGGGTAGGTTATGGATTGGGTTTGACTAGGTTAAGTCATGGTTAAAGGTTATATGGTTGGTCTATTAGGTAGACAAATGAATGAATATCCGAGCTAACCTCAGAAGACCCCATGTCAACTGAGTGTTGCCTACATAGCCCCTACGAGGGGTCTCAAGCCAATGTAGTTCTCCCCAAAAAAGGGGAAGAAGGGTCAAAGAGATTGATAGTTGCTTTTGTTATGTTTGAAATGATGAGTGTATGATGATGTTATAGCCTTTTCCATATTGTGTGATGGTGTATGCTGTAACATGTGGTTTTTCACCCTTAGCAATTTTCCATATTGGTGATGGTGTATGCTAAAAATGAAATGAGTTTTCTCCAAAAAGAAAAAAAGAGTCAAAGAGGTTGATAGTTGTTTTGGTTATGTTTGAAATGATGAGTATATGATGATGTTATAGCCTTTTCCATATTGTGTGATGGTATATGTTGTAACATAGATTATGTGGTTTTTCACCCTTAGCAATTTTCCATATTGGTGATGGTGTATGCTAAAAATGAAATGAGTTTATACATGCTTCAGTAGGTTTCTATATTGGTGATGGTATATGCTTGACATAAATTGTGTTTAGTTTATAGTTGCTTTGGTTATGTTTGAAATGATGAGTGTATGATGATGTTACAGCCTTTTCCATATTGTGTGATGGTGTATGATGTAACATAGATTATGTGATTTTTCACCCTTAGCAATTTTCCATATTGGTGATGGTGTATGCTAAAAATGAAATGAGTTTTCTCCAAAAAGGAAAAAAGAGTCAAAAAGGTTGATAGTTGTTTTGGTTATGTTTGAAATGATGAGTATATGATGATGTTATAGCCTTTTCCATATTGTGTGATGGTGTTTGCTGTAACATAGGTTATGTGGTTTTTCATCCTTAGAAATTTTCCATATTGGTGATGGTGTATGCTAAAAATGAAATGAGTTTATTTATGCTTCAGTAGGTTTCCATATTGGTGATGGTATATGCTTGACATAAATTATGTTTGGTTGATAGTTTCCATGTGTATTGTTTTCCATAGAAACTAATGTGAATGGGGCTATGAGTCACCCATGGCTTAAAATGATGAGTGTATGATGATGTTACAGCCTTTTCCATATTGTGTGATGGTGTATGCTGTAACATGGGTTATGTGATTTTTCATCCTTAGCAATTTTCCATATTAGTGATGGTGTATACTAAAAATGAAATAAGATTATGTATGCTTCAGCAAGTTTCCATATTGGTGATGGTATATGCTTGACATAAATTGTGTTTTGTTGATAGTTTCCATGTGTATTATTTTCCATAGAAACTAATGTGAATGGGAAATGATAATTTATATAACACAAATTGATATTTGTGTTTAAATAAATCATGATGTTATGTTAGTGTTTTTAGCATTTCCCATATGTTTAATGGTACATGCTTGAAATGATGAGTGTATGATGATGTTACAACCTTTTCCATATTGTGTGATGGTGTATGCTATAACATGGGTTATGTGGTTTTTCATCCTTAGCAATTTTCCATATTGGTGATGGTGTATGCTAAAAATGAAATGAGTTTATTTATGTTTCAGCAAGTTTTCCATATTAGTGATGGTATATGCTTGACATAAATTGTGTTTGGTTGGTAGTTTCCATGTGTATTGTTTTCCATAAAAACTAGTGTGAATGGGCTATGATAATTTACATAACACAAATGGGTATTTGCATTAAATAAATCACAATGTTATGTCAGTGGTTGGAAAATGTTTGGGTTATATGTTACGGGCATGTGATGAAATGTGAGAAGTGAAAGGCACATTGCTGTTTCATTGACAAGGACAATAATGATAGCATAGATAGGGTTGTTGTAAACAAAAGCCCCATTCATGCATTATGTCATTGACCATTGGTTTTTGTTAAAGAAGTACCCTAATCACTTGACATTAAGTGAGCTCAAAATCCCTTGAGTATTTTGGGGTAATAGGTGTGATTGTGTGATATTTCAGGATAACGTAATCCCTTTTTAGCAGGGATAACTTTACCCCTTTTATAGGTGACCCTGAGAATGACTATAGGCAAGTCCATGACTTAATAGTTTGTAGACTGATCAATGTGAGAAGTCTACTTGGGGATGTTGTTTTGATTTGTGGTCATGTGAAGCTAATTGATGCGGGAAGTTTCTGAGAGGGTGCATGTTTGTAGCAAAATTTGGGCATAGCCATCCTTCAAGGGAATGGTCTATAATTTACTTTGTATGTTTTGACTTTATTGAATAGTTATCCTTCAAGGGAGTAGTCTATTTATTACAACAATAATGTAGCTATCCTTCGAGGGAGTAGTCTACACTTATAGTTTATGACCTTTTGTTAGGCATCCTAGTTTTATGTTTTGTTTGTTGATTGAAGTTTTAGTCATGGACTAGGCTATAGAGGTTTAGGGGTTTCCCTTTTTATTAAGACAAAGCATTTACTACTTTAAAAAAGGGTTAGCTAACATTTGTAGGGAAAAAGGGTTAAAAGGAGTAGGAATGAGGATGACAGAGGTTGCTCAAGGGACGAGCTCAAGTTAAACGTCAAGTGAATGATTACTTGGTAAATAGTAGAATGGTCACAGATGCAAGGCATTAAGGGGCTTAGGTTCTAGCCGGCCTTCGAGAGAAGACAGATGATAAGTCCCTGATCCATACTTGTGCATTATTATGTAAGGTTTGAGCCAATTAGGAGCAAACTTGCCTCATTTGCTTCTTTCCATATTGGTCACGTGTTGGTTTTATTTAAGGACAAGATCTCTGATTTTGAAATCTCGCTCTTTCAGATTTTTGTTGTAGGCATGCTTGATGCGATCTTGGTAGATATGAAGATGATTAAGAGCGGCAAGATGACGTTCATTGAGTAACTCAAGTTGTGCTAATCGATCTTGATGAAAGTCATCGTTAGAAAGTATGTCATGCAAGGAGATGCATAGAGAAGGTATTTGTATTTCAAGAGACAAGACAGCCTCAATTCCATACACTAAGGAGAAAGGTGTAGCACCCATAGGGGTTTGGATGCTAGTGCGGTAAGCCCACAAAGTAAAGAGAATGTGAGTGTGCCAATCCCTTCCAGTGTCATTGACCACCTTCATTAGGATTTTGGTTAAGATTTTGTTAGAAGCTTCTGCCTGTCCATTTGCTTGTGGGTAGTAAGGCAAGGAGAAGCTGAGTTTGATGCCGAAAGAGTCACAAAGTTTTTGGATGGTTTTATTTTTGAAATATTTGTCATTATCGGTGATGATCTTGTGAGGTACAACAAAATGACAGATGATGTGGTGGTTAATGAAGTCAACAATTTTGTCAGCTTTAGTGGAGATGAGGGGAATAGCTTCCACCCATTTAGTGAAATATTTAGTTGTTATGATAATAAACTGATGTCAGAGAGATGAATGAGGGTTAATCTCACCGATTAGGTCTAAGCCCCATTGTGAATAGGGCCAGAAATCCTTAGCAACTTGTAAAGTGTGGCTAGGGATGTGAAGTAAGTTAGCATGTTGTTGGCATTTGATACAATGCCGAACATAGTCACTGTAGTCTTGGTGAAGAGTGGGCTAATAATAGCCCAGGCAGAGGATGCGCTTTACAATCGAGTTACCACTGAAATGTTCCCCATAAATCCCATCATAGACTTGTTTGATGGCATGAGATGTCTCAATAGAAGTTAGGCAGTGGAGAAGGAGACCGTCAAAACCTCATTTGTAGAGAATACCCCCTAGCATGGTGTATCGAGTAGTACTCTTGATAAAAGCCTGCCATCCATTGCTAGAGAGGTTAGGAGGAATGATAGAATAAGTTAAGTAGTCAACAAGTTGTTTATACCAAACATCGTGTGGACTAGAGTTGATATTGCCGACAAAGTTGATGTCAGTTGAGATATATGAGGGTAACGCCAAATGATGTATCATGACATAGATTCTCGAGGAGGCAAATGAAGATGGGATGCGTGAGGTGAGAGAGGCCATAGTGTTGGCAAACTTATTCATAGAGCGAGGAATAGTTTGCAAGAGATAACGGTCGAAAGACCCTAACAATGTGTCAACACGGTGTTTATAACATTGCAAAATTTTGTTTTTACAAATATATGAACCATTAATTTGATTAATGACTAGTTGCGAGTCACCAAAGATATTGATTGTCTTGATGCCCAAGAAAATGGTAGTTTAAAGCCCCAAAATTAAGGCTTCATACTCAGCCATGTTATTGGTGCATTCAAAGTCAAGTTTAAAGGATAGAGGCATGGGCTCACCCTCGTGAGGGATGAGAATGACCCCCACACCCCTACTGTGTTGACATTTAGATCCGTCAAAGAACATTGTCATTTGATAGAAGATGTCATCAGTGGATAGCATGGCAATAGACTCGTCAGGGAATTCACAGTTAGAGGGTTGGTTATTAGGTAAAGGGGCATATGTTAGTTGGTCAGTGATTGTTTGCCCTTTTATAGACTTTTGTTGAATAAATTCCAAATTTAACTCAGTGAGAAGCATGAGCCAATGAGCCATATGTTGGTTTTGGTAAGGCTTGGAATGCATGTATTTGAGAGGGTCGATGTGGGTGATGATGTAAGTCTTGTGATTGAGGAGATAATGGCAGAGTTTGGAGGTGGCAAAGACTAATGCCAAGCAAAGTTTTTTAGTATGAGTATACCGAGTTTCGTAGTTAATGAGAATTCAGATTATATAATAAACTACCTGATCACAATGTTGTTCATCTTGATGTGCAATCATGGCACCTAAGGAATGATCTGTTGCTGAAATGTAAAGATAGAAAGGTTGGTCATCTTTTGGTAGAATAAGGACTGGTGGAGAGACAAGATAGCGTTAAGAGCCTCAAAAGCCTCTTGACAATCCTTATCTCAATTAAAGGAGACATCCTTCTTAAGGAGGTGATGGAAAGGTTGGCATCAGTCAGATAGCTACGAGATGAAGCGATGATTAAATTGAAGCTTCCCTTGCAGGCTACGAAGTTGTTTTAAGTTAGTTGGTGGTGGCATCTCGAGTATGGCTCAAATTTTAGATGGATCTACCTCAATGCCATGGAGAGAAATAATGAAACCCAAAAGCTTCCCTAAGAGAACACCAAAGACACATTTCTTAGGGTTGAGTCAAATGTTATATTGTAGTAGGCGAGTGAATATTATTTTGAGAATGGTTAGGTGGTCACGGTGAAGTTTGGATTTCTCCAGCAAGTCATCCACATAGTCCTCCATGATTTTGTGGAGGAGATTGTGAAAGATATAAGTCATGGCACATTGGTATGTAGCACCTACATTTTTGAGGCCAAAAGGCATGACTCTATAGCAGAACGCCCCCCATGGGGTAATGAAGGTGGTTTTATGTTGATCTTCTAGAGCAATCAAGATTTGGTTATATCCTAAAAACCTGTCCATGAGGGATAACATCTCATGACTGGCCGTAAGATCAACAAGTTGGTCGATGTATGGCAAAGGAAAGTCATCCTTTGGGAAAGCTAGGTTGAGGTCGCGATAGTCAGTACAAATTTGAATTCTCCCTGTTGCTTTTGTGACATGGACAATGTTTGACACCCATTGCGGATAATCAATGGGTTGGATAAATGAGATGGAGAGAAGACGTTGAAGCTCCTCTTAGACAAGGAGTACGATGCGAGGGTGCATCTTGCAAAGCTTTTGCCTGATAGGCTTAGCTTCATGGTTTGTGATGATGTTGTGGATGACAATGTCAGGGTCAATACCAGGCATATCACTATAGGACCAAGCAAAGGCTTTGATATGATCTGTAAGGAATTTGGTATAGTCAATTTGTTTTTGGGCATCCAAAGATTGACCAATCTTTAAAATGTGAGGAACATCGAAAGATGGGAGATTAATGTCAACAGTTGATTCATTTAACATAACCTATGTTTCTGAAGGAAGTGATCATTGTATAAAGGAGTCATCCACACCCATGTAGGTGAGTATGGCATGATCGTCCAGGCATTGGACAGTGTTGATGCTAGAAGATTCATCGTCTATCATGTCTGGATAAATGAGAGGAAGAGACCTTGATGCCCCACCTAGTTGATAGGTCAGGGGTTCCAAGTGAATGGTGTTTATGCAAAAAAAAAACTAGGAGGGATGGAGACCACTGACTCCATAGGTGAGGATGGGGGTATAGGCGAGGTTGGAGGAGAATGTTCAATGACCATTTCATGGCAAGGGTTCTTAGAGGGTTCTATAGGTTCTTTGAAACCCACACCATGTCATTTCTTGGCATTTTTGATTGCCTCATCATTTGGAGGCTCAATGGGCTGATGGGGACCTTATTCATAACACCCAAAGCCAAAACCCTTCCATGCACACCTATAAAGATAGGAGTGAGCAAAGCTAGGGTTGTCGAGAAAGGATAAATTAGAAGTGAATAATCAGGGTGATGAGAGAGGATTTTTGATATTAAGAGCCCGATCTAGTCCTCTATAAATGAGATTAGTTTAGAGATTGGGAGGACCATATGGGATGACCATTCTGATGCGATGGTCATAGTTAGGGTGGTGATGAAGTTGTCCATATTCCTATGAAGTTTGGAACATGTCAAGGGTAAGCAAATGATACTCCCCAAGTGAAAGGCATTGGAAGGTATCTTCCATAGGATCTTTCATGGTCACTTGAGGAGTAGGCGTAGGTGCTACCGGTGTCTGCGAACTTGTCAAGGCTTCCACGATTGGAGGTGGTGTTTGGGTGGATGTTTTCAAAGGGATGAGAACATCATTAGGTTAGTAGGTTGTGTTGCATTTTTTAAAGGGGGAAGGGTTAACAGGAATGACACGAACTTGACCTTCATGTTCAAACTTGACATAATGATGTAATGTGGAAGGGACACAGGTCATGGCACATATCCAAGGTCATCCCACTAGCATGTTATATTTGAATTCCCCCTTGATGATATAGAAGAGTTATAGAATTGTATGTGGGCCAACATGAATATGTAAGACCACAGTGCCAATGGTAGTGGCGGTGGAATCATTGAAAGAATGAAGAATTGCATCGGTTTTTGACATGCAGTTCTTTGGGAGGGCTAGTTGATCATATGCATGGGTAGAAATGATATTGATGCTAGCACCTCCATCAATCATAACCCACTTAATGCGAGTTTGATCAATGTAAGCTGTGATAAAGAGGGTAGCATCCTGATCTTCTAGGTTGGAGGTAGGAATCTCAGAATCACTGAAGGTGATGGAGGTGACGGTAGGTAATGATTTGACTAAAGTAGCCAGTGGTTGGGGGTCTTCAAGTTGGACCTCTAATACTTGTAAATCTTTGATTAAGGCTTGGTGATGTTGCAGAGAGATTTGAATTAGGTCATACAAAGACATCTTTAGAGGAGTTTGGTGAAGTTGTTTCACCATGGAGTCACAGATTACCTCCGAAGATGTTGGTTGGGATGTGCCCAAGATTGAAATCTTAGGTTTTGGTGGTTGAGAAGGCTTGACAAATGGATATGTCCAAGGGATAGAAACCTTCTCTTTTCATTTATCCTTTAAGGTTTGTGACCTGGTGGCCACATTAATGGTGTTGATTTCGAATAAAGGGGAAGAAGGTGATAGAGGGACCATAATCAGATGATGGGATCTCGATGAAGGTGAGGAGGTTTGGGAGGCATGGGATGGTGCTGGTAGTTTGTTGAAAGGGTGGTCAAGAGGATCCTTAATAATAAGGGTATCCTTTTCTAGATGTTGATGAATGACAACCTTAATAGCACAACAATTCTCAGTATCATGCCTAGGTGTGCGATGATATGCATAGATTTTAGTATCGTCAAACCAAGATGGTTTTGGTTTGAGAGGTTGGTATGGCTTAATTGGCGGGAGAATGATTCTAGAAGACTGAAAAAATTGGCATAACAACAAGGCATAGGAACCCAATAATGGGTCTACACTCTTTTTTGTAGTAGGGGTTGATAACTTTTATTTTGTAGGAGGAGTTTTTCGTACCACCTTTTTGGTTGGTGGTGTGGCCACACATGTAGATGGCACTTTCTTGATAAGAGGTGTTGGATTTTTTAGAGGAAGTATGTTTTTGACAGATAGAGGGAGTAATGGAGGCAGTTTATTTTTTTAAGGTGTTGGAATAGGGAGCAATCTTGTCAAAGTGGAAGGATGTGGACCCAAGATAGATGGTAATGGTGAAGGTGGGGGAGGAGTTCTATGATGTGGTTTATCAGCCTTCTTTAGTACAGTGTGAGGACCACTACTATGTAGGGTGAGGTTTAAATCTACCTTCACTTATGGGTGAGTGAGGTTTGATACAGGGCAAACACTTAGAGATGTAATCTATTTCAGCATGATGGACACCTGCAAGGATTTGGGTTCAAGTGTGGATGGTTGAGCTTCTGAAGATTTGGAAGTGGGAGCCCGATCCTCATCAAAGACTTTGGGGTAATTTGTCACTAAAGGGTCAGTAATATAAGATAAAGCGGGATGTGTAAGATAAGGAGCCTTAAGTCACTCCCATAGTGCCTCATGTTCAGGTTCCTAGAGTGGATAAATCCCAAGTTTTTTGCCAATCGAGAGAAGGGTTTAGAGGATGTCATGCGAGGTCTTAAAATTGGTCTTTCAGAGGATTTAGGTGGTTGTGAGACTGGAAACGTGTTAGATGTAGTGATCTCGGGTCAAAGGCGAGAGAGAATCATCACTGGATCTTCTTTGGCCAAAGTGGTTGAAGTGGCAAGTTCTTCTCTTGATGGAGAAGGGATTGAAGAATGTGGCTCTTTGAGAGGATAGAGTGTAGGGATGATTATGCCTTCCATGTGTGGTCTAGGAGTGTGGAAAGTATGATCCTCCATTGGTAATAAGAAGGATGAGGGCGGGGCTACCGACATTGGTACCGTCAAGGCATCCTCCAATATAGGAGAGGTCAAAATAGAATTTCTTACATGTGAAAGGGGGGTGGATGGACGTGTTTGATGTCATGGGGGTGATATGGGTAAAATAGGCTCTTCTACCCATGGAGGAGAAATATGTTGACTAAACTCTTTAGACTGTGAGAGAGGTTGGTTAGGAATAAAAGGAGAAACCATGTTGACCGTGCATATGTTGTGCTCTTGAGGGTCATCAGCCATGGTCTGAACATTGTTTTGACTTGGGGGATGGTTAGGAAATGGTTGTCTAAAGACATCTATGTTTTGGTTAGCCAATGCATTAGGGTTATCCAAAACAAGGTCCCCCTTGTCCAACATGTCTTGAACAACATTTTTGATGGTTTTGCAATTGTTCGTATCATGACCCTTGACACGATGATAGTTACAAAAGTCATTTTCCCTATACCATGCAGGAATGGCTCGTGAGGGATCAAATTGGGGTGGTGGTCAGATTTGAGGGAGGTTGAGGACTCCCTGCTTCACTAGTTTATCCAATACGGAAGCATATGATTCTCCTATTGGAGTGTATTGACGCTGTACATACCATTGTTGGAATTGTCTTGTGATGTTTTATAAAGTGGAAGGCTTGGATTCGTTGGTTGTGGTAAAAGATGATGATCTGAGGACCACAACATTCGCCGATCCCTTGGACTTGGAGTGGGAAGAAGAAGGGTCATTAGATTTTGCATTGGTATTTTTGCTACGCAATTTGACCTTATCCTCTTTGACTGCGCGAAGTTCAAGCTTTCAGGCCATGGTGAAAGATTCATCAAATGTGCAAAAAGTTTGAACCCACAAAGTGGATGAGATGTGCTTGACACATGCTCTTGAAAAGAGCTCAATGAGCTCAGGTTGAGGTAGTGAAAAGGAGAGTTGGTTGATCAAACCTCTCCAACAGGCGATGATGTCTACTATTGATTCATCATCAAATTGTCTAATAGAATAAAGGTCTGTGATAGAGACCTTCTTAGTGATATTGATTGAGAAGTGGTCGAGGAATAGCTGAGCGAGTTGAGTGAAGGTAAAGAGAGAATGACTGGTAATAGAGCTATACCAATCAAGAGTGGTGCCAGAAAGTGACATGGGGAATGTGCGAAGTAATAATGCATCATCGTGAGCTATGAGGTAGCAAGCATGTCTAAACGCTCGTAGATGTTGTTGTGGGTCCTCTTTACTCTGAAAGTGAGTAAATTTTGGGAGTTCCCATTGACTAGGTATGGTCGAATAGGGACTGAAGGGTGGATAGGTTCATTACATATTTATTCATATGAAAGAACACTCCTTGAACTTGAAACAGATGTCTCAAGATTAGACATATTATCCATCAACATCTTAATTAGATAGGTAGATGGATTGGCATGAGGGGCACCCCCTAAGTTATAGGGTACCTGAAAGGCATTGAGAGGGGCATATGATGTACTTGGTTGCATTTGTGTAGGCACAACATACTGGTAGTTCATCATAGGGACTGATGTCGAGGTCAAAGGGGCTTGTGCCATAAAATTAGAGGACACCACTTGACTAGATGCCGCTAAGGGTGGTTGAATGGCGGCAACACTAGTTAAAGGATATGTAGTCACTCTCATGTTTATAGGTGCAAGACTGGATGGGATAAAGACAATCAAGTTCTGGAAAGGTGTCAAACTTGGTTGAATTGTTTGTGGTTGAGGGGGTGTAGAAACCCCAATGGAGGTAGGGCCAAAAAGGATATAAGGAGAAGCCAAATCTTGATCATTGGCCATGGTTGGGTTACTAGTCGAGGCAATAACTTGAGTGACCATGGGTTAGGTAGCGGATGCTATTGATATCATTACCATTTCAACCAAGGAAGTTGGCATCCCATAAATAGGGTTACCTAAAAGATCTCGCATCTGGCTTCTAGTGAGATAATGTTGGAGAGCCTTGACGTTTTGGTCAAGGAATCTCTCAAAATCTTGATCCCCTACAGGAACAATAGGAGGTTGATCAGGGGTTGGTTGGATAGGAGTATGCTTAGTGTCTGAAGTATACTCCATTAAATGACTTGGTATGAAGGGTGAAGGTGGGAGTGGCTATTGACTTGTGTGGTCAACAAGAGATTTGGCTTGACTACGTGTTAAAACCATCCAAGGTGAAATGGATTCAGGTTCCAAAAATTATGTGTTTCAATTTTAGAAAACCAAAATTTGTGTTTAACAGCAAGAAAGTTGGGTTTTAAGCTTGCTATTTGGAAAGAAAATTAGTTGACAGTGACTGATGTTAGTTTATTAACTGATGTCAATTATTAAATGTTGCCAAGGTTGGTAAGTTAACTGATGTCGGTGAAGTTGAGTTGTCGATGTCGGTGGAAAAATTGATGTCGATTTTTGTGTAATTTTAGAAACACAAAAAACTGATAATTTTTGAAAGAAGGAGAAATTCTGAGTTGTTTTTGGACTTCAGAATGATGCGACCTTACCTACTCAAAAAATCATATAAAAATAATAGAATAGATGATTAGGCAAGCAACCTCTAAAATGTTAGATTCCTAGGAATAAATTTTAGAGTCGTGTTGGCTTATGCCTTAGAAGAATGTGTTGGGAGTTTGGCTTGTAGAACAGGTCCTAGAGAAGAAGTCTATGGCTAGTTTTAGGTTTTGTTATGGTGCTCAAACATCTGTTAGGTTTAGTATGTGGCCTGGTGCTGGGGCTTGCTCCCTTCACTTCATGAACTCAGAGCTGAGCTAGGCCACTTAGCCAAAATATACCTTGCCTATAGTTTATACTCTACCAGAGAACAGAGTGGGTCCTCCTCTTGGTGGTGAAATCCAAGTAGGATCGCCAGGTAGGGTAAGGTATCTGCTAGGTGATGAAATCCTAGATGGGCCTTGTCTCAGGTAAGTTTATATGTTTAATTTGATTGTGATTATGGTTTGGTTATGTAACATTTGTGCACTACGATTTATTCATAATGCTTTAATTACTAAGTGGGTTAAATATGCATTCAAGCAAGAATGAAATGCAGTAGTTTTAAACCCAAATCGAAATATGTTGTTCAGATGCAAACAATTGGAGAAGAGGTTAATAGTATGAATTTTTCCTACTCTATGATGCAGGGAAGAAGTGACAAGAAAAAGAAAGAAAGATGTTCTTTTTAACTTCTGCTAATGGTTTCTTTTCAAAATAAAGAGAAAAGAAGGATGCAAGAAGAGAATATTTTCCTAATGTAACTATATGAAAATTTTATTTTTCTGAAACAATGAACCCAAGGAAAACTCTAGGGTCCCATCGGGCGTGCCAAAATGTTTCTCTAAGTTTTTGCTAATTACATTCAGAAGAAAGAAGAAACTAAGGTTAAAGGTTTGGGGTTTGATGTTACCCGGATTAAGTTGTGCATCATATCCAAGCGTTGTGGGAGCTCCTCTTTGGCTGTGGAGGAAACACCTGCAATAAGAATAAAACTCAAACAAAGAGAATGTTAGAGGAGGATATGGTGGACTGCCAGGCTAGGCGCTTGGTCCCGTAAGCGTAAAGCTCTGTAAGGGATGACAGTCCACTATTTAATGAAAAGAGTGTTGTATAAAAATAAATGATGAAAGACTAAGAAAGAGAAAAATAGATAATGCGTACCTATTCTCTGCAGTTAGTCTATCATAGTCATCGACATCGGTATGTCTATCGAGGTTAGTTGGTAAATGATGCTGACATCAATTTTTTTATCGATGTCGATAGGGGAAGTGGGCGTTGGATGGGTTTTGGATTATCTCTATGGTTGACAAAAGATTTTGTGGAGATTTAAAGGTTTGTGCAGGGTTGCGGGAAAGTGAATAAGGTCTGAGAAAGGGCAAAGGTAGAGGATAGGTGTGAAAATAGGGTGAGAATAAGAGGAAAGCTTTTTAGCCTCTCCATGAAAGAAGTTGGGTTTCTCAATAGTTCTTAGAAATATCAAATGGAAACAAATTACCAATGTATTCTAAAATACTGAAATAAGAAGCAGAATACTTAGCTCTATTAGTTGAAGAACTAGAGGTGTCAGGATCCTTATTCTCGTTGTGGCTGATGTCGAGGTCCTTATACAAATGTTTCAATCCAATCTAGAGTGACTTGTGCAGAGTTTCTATAGCTAGGAGAGTGATATTAAAATTATGATGCTTGGTCTCAGAGTGTGCACGTTGATGTGCAAAGAGTCGGGGGGTAGCTCAAGGTTAGATCTTGGGTTATGTAACCGACGTCAGTGGAGGGAGAATAGGTAAAAAGGAGATCTTGGCCCATTTCTCCATCTGCCAAGTGCTTTTGCCATTGGATAATGGTAAAAACATAGGCTTATGAGGCATGAGAGTTGGTTGGGAGGTTAGGATGGAGTGAGAATAGGTCATGGGTAGTTAGGATTTAGATGACCTAGTCTCAACGTGACTCATAGGGTAAGAAATGGTCTTAGGGTGAGGTGTCCAAGGTGAGGTGTCTAGGTGAGGTCATTAATTTAAAATAAGTATTTTATTTTAAATTAATAAGGTGTGTAAGTGTTTAGAAGGGGACCAAGGGGGGTTGACACAATATTGGTGTCTACAGGTCGATCTAGTTGATTGTGCAAGGGCAGTTTTGAAGACTACAAATTGTAAAAGGAAATACTATAAAGAAAGAGATAGAGAGATATAAAATAACCTTGGTGGATCAATGATCTAAAAATTGAAAGCTTTGGTTGAAATATAATTCAATAAACAATAATAACACAATATAAATAATGTTATATCTGAGAAGAGATGTTTTATTGATTAAATTTGTAGACCCAAACATAATCCTATCTCTGAGAAGAGATGTCTGATTTCTATTTCAAGTTAATTATTAATTTATACATGTTTTTAAGGTGGGAAGAGGATGTGGAAGGTAACCAATCTCAAGGAATATTAAGTGGTTTGACTTCCATGATTTACAACAATACAAAATTTGAGGAATTACTATTTTTAAAAACTTACTATTTTTAGACTACACTAATAAAATTGAAATTTGGGGCACTTATATTGAGTTTTTAGGGACCAAATCCATTGAGAAAATATCATGCCATATCTTCTCATTCTTATCTTTCTAACGATTCAAATGGTGAGTCAATTGGAGCTATGGTGCAAAAGTTATGGCTCCTGGAAGTTCTATCATTAATTGGGGTGGACCCGTCACCCAAATTGTCACTTGAACTGTTGCCCAGATCAATCAAAGTTGTAGATAATGAATATTTTTATTCAAAAACCTTTATATATGCTTGAAAATTCTATTAACTAGGTTGAATGGGTTGATCAATCTTTACATAAACTTTTTGTTGAGTGCCTAAAATGTATAGGGTCGACTAAGTCAACCTATTAGTCTAGACTAGATGTTTGAAAAGCTAAAAACCTACACTAGGTCAACTAAGTCGATACAATAGCCTTTACTTGAGATTATACACATATAAGTTAGATACTAGGTTGAAATATTCAATCTAGTATTGCAAATATATGATAAAAATAATGATGAAAGAATGAAATAAGGTAAAAATATTGCAAGGGTTAGTTCACATTGATTTCACCAGAATCTACACAATCAAAAATGCATCATGTCTATAAATCAATCCTAGATCAAAGAAGATAGATCATACCTACACTTTTGACTAGGAATACATTTGTTAAGTTAAGGCATGACCAATATGGGGATCTAATAGACTCGATTAAGGATCACTTGTCATAATACACCATGATAGGAAGGGGTCCAAAGCCTACATTCTAACACAATCATGCAACAACCCTAAAAGATTACTAGGTTTAATGTTCACTCTATTCTAATAAATAAGAAATTAAATCTAATCTAGTACACACCAAATCTTATGGCATAAAGTGGGGGTTAGAAATTAAAAAAACTATATCAAACATGCATATAAGACATATACTCACATCAATGTATACAAAATATTAATGCATGGAAGAGAAGCACAACTGCATTATCTATCTACTCTTACAAGGGATAAATAAAGCTAGGAATACTTACCTTTGAAGATGAAATCATCAAGCCTCAATCTCTTCCTTGGCTAAGGTTCTTTGCAAGATATTGTTGTGACATGTAAGGATAACAAATACAAATAAGCTCTAGGATATATAACCTATCTATGCATCCAAAACACTTCTCCGAAAGACAAGATCTTGTTTCTAATAGTTTTTGCTTTTCCACATTCAAAAGGAATAAGAAACTATGATAATGGTCAGGGGTTTGTATGTACCCAGATGAAGTTGCGCACCATTATCCAGATGTTGTAGGGACTCCTCTTTGGCTGTGGAGGACGACACCTATAGAGAGAAAGACTTAAACAAAGAGATTGTTAGATGGATGTAAGGTGGACTGCCAAGCAAAAGCTCGGTCCCAGAAGTGCAAAGACTTCCTTGAGGGGTGACAGTCCACTAGTTGATAAAATAATGTCGGATAAAGATAAATAATGAAATACTTAAAGAAATAGAAATAGATAATGCATACCTGATTCCTTGCAATCTATCTTCCACAGTCGCCAATGCCGATTATTCTACCGTCATCGATTGTCAATGTTGTCGATGCCGGTTAGTCTACTGTCATTGGTTTGTTAGATTGCTGACGTCGATTAGTCTGCCGATGTCGGTAAGGGCAGTGGACTTTTGGACGGGTCTCAGGTTGTGTCTTTGGTTGGCAGAGTGGTCTGTGTTAGTCAGAGGGTCTATGTAGGGTTATAGGGAGACTGATAAGGTCCACAGAGGGTCAGAGGGAGAGGATAAGTTGTCAAAAAGGAGTAAGAGTATGAAGAAGGCTTCTCAGCCTTTCTAGGAAGAAGTCAGGTTGGGTCTGGTTGATAGCTAAGTCTGGTTGATAATACTTAGAAGTAATGAAAAGAAGCTAATTTATTATACATTCTAAATTACTGAAGGGCAGAAGAATACTTACCTCTTGCTTGGTGCAGAGCTAGAGGTGTTTGAGACGCTTGTCCTTGTTGTGTCTGTAGCCAGAAGAGCGTTGGTTAAAGTCTGATGATTGATTTTAGAGAGTTCTTGTTGATGTCCAGGTCTGAGAGTGGAGAGAAGAAGAGAGGTTGAATTTTGGGTCTGTGGTTCATCGTCTAGTGCTGTGATTTTAGCATCCTAGTGGATAGAGAACTCACCTTCGAGTTGCTTTAAGCGACCGATGTCGGTGATCCCATCAGTGTCGGCCAATGGGTAATCGACGTCGGCGGATAGAAGATGGGAAAAAGGCTAAAATTAGCCTTCTTACCCATTCTTCCAACTGCCAGGGTTAATTGTCATTGGAAAATGGTCGAAGGTGGGTTTAAATGAGCATGGGGATTAGTGGGAGAGTTGGAATGATTA
Organism: Torreya grandis; assembly: GCA_037957365.1. NCBI lineage: Eukaryota > Viridiplantae > Streptophyta > Pinopsida > Cupressales > Taxaceae > Torreya > Torreya grandis. The sequence goes on from JARHVA010001289.1 coordinate 864,481, forward strand.
GTCATAGGGTAATGAATGAGGGTATCCAAGGGTGAGGAATCCAAGGGTGTTATTAATTTAAAATAGTTAATTTATTTTAAATTAATAATTGAGTGGATTAAGAATGTTTTAGAAGTGGACCAAGGGGACCAAAGGGGGGAGTCGACCAAGGAGTAGACATGATTTTAGTGTCTACATTTGCCCCTTTTTGTCTTGTTGGTTGTTCTTGAGGAACTGCAAGACAAAAATAGGAGTAAGTTGCCCCAGGTATGGGATGAGGTCTTTTTTATCCTATTAGTTGTTCTAGTGAACCGCAAGACAAAAATGAATGTTGGTTGCCCCAATTATGGGATGAGGTATTCCCCCTCAAAGCGGGAGTTGAGGGAAGGGAACCTAAAATCGGGTGCCAATTTGATAGAGAGTGGATGGATACGGTGAAGTTTGAGTGTGAATGCTATAATAGTTGAGATTATGCACATACCACTTCACATGATGGTCAGGTCAAATTATCGCAGGTCAAGGGTTAAGGAGTGCCAAAATTGAAATAACTGGGCCCCAACATTTAGTCGTAGCTGATTGGGTTATTCGATCCAAGCTATAGCTCAAATGGTCATCGTGTTCCAAGTATCCCAAGCTCAAGAAGTGCTCTTAGAAAACATGAAAAATGTCACAAGTAGTGGGGATCACCTTTCTCACGATCCAACACTCATGAGGGTTGAAATGTGGGTTGCGGACAATTTGGCTAACTATTCGTGAAGTAGCCTACATGCAATCAAAAACAACCAAGGCAACGTTGTCTTGGAAGTGGTCGTGGTCTGAGGAGATAGTCGCGATCTCCAAGGTCATTGGTCGAGGGGAGTTGAGATAGTCGGTCCATTAGATGGACAGATGAAGGAATGACATGTGACAAAGGAATGGCCGAGCTAACCTCAGAAGACCCCATGTCAACTGAGTGCTACCTACATAGCCCCAGTCGTTAGGGCCTCAGGCCGATGTAGTTCTCCCTAAAAGGGAGGAAGAGGGTCGGTTGTGGATGGGGTCAGACTAGGTTAAGTCATGGTTAAGAGTAATATGGTTTGTCCATCGAGATAGATGAACAAACGGATGTGGCCGAGCTAACCTCAGAAGATGTCATGTCATCTGAGTGCTGTCTACATAGCCCTTGTTTGAAGGGCCTCAGGCCAATGTAGTTCTCCCTAAAAGGGAGGAAGAGGGTCGGTTATGTATGTGGGTTGGATGAGGTTAATTCATGGTTAAAGGTAGAATGGTTTGTCCATCAAGTAGATGAATAAAAGGATGTGGCCGAGCTAGCCCCAGAAGATGTCATGGCATCTGAGTGCTACCTACATAGCCCTTGTTTGAAGGGCCTCAGGCCAATGTAGTTTAGATTAGGAGTTAAAGTGGTTGATAGGTGGTTTGGACATGGTCAAAGGTAATATGGTTTGTCCATCAGATAGATGAACAAATGGATGTGGCTGAGCTAACCCCAGAAGACCCCATGTCATTTGAGTGTTGCCTACATAGCCCCTGTTGGAAGGGCCTCAGACTAATGTAGTTCAGATGAGGAGTCAAAGTGGTTGATAGGTGGTTTGGAAATGGTCAAAGGTAATATGGTTTGTCCATCAAATAGATGAACAAATGGATGTGGCTGAGCTAACCCCAGAAAACCCCATGTCATCTGAGTGCTGCCTACATAGCCCCTATTAGAAGGGCCTCAGACCAATGTAGTTCAGGCGAGGAGTCAAAGTTGTTGATGATTGGTTTGGTCATGATTAGAGGTGAAATGGTTTGTCCATCAGGTAGATGAACAAATGGATGTGGCCAAGCTAACCCCATAAGATGTCATGTCATTTGAGTGTTGCCTACATAGCCCTTGTTAGAAGGGCCTCAGACTAATGTAGTTCGAGCTAAGAGGCAAAATGGTTTGATGATTGGTTTGGACTAGATTAAGTCATGGTTAAAGGGTAATATGGTTTATCCATCAGATAGATGAAAAAATGGATGTGGCCGAGCTAACCCCAAAAGATGTCATATCATCTGAGTGCTGCCTACATAGCCCATGTTGGAAAGGCCTCAGACCAATGTAGTTCAGGTTGATAGGTTGGTTTGGTCGTGATTAGAGGTGAAATGGTTTGTCCATCAGGTAGACGAACAAACGGATGTGGCCAAGCTAACCCCAGAAGATGTCATGTCATCTGAGTGCTGCCTACATAGCCCTTATTGGAAGGGCCTTAGACCAATGTAGTTCGGGCTAAGAGGCAAAATGGTTGATGATTGGTTTGGACTAGGTTAAGTCATGGTTAAAGGTAATATGGTTTGCCCATCAAATAGACAAATAAACGGATGTGGTCGAGCTAACCCCAAAAGATGTCATGTCATCTGAGTGCTGCCTATATAGCCCCTATTGAAAGGGCCTTAGACCAATGTAGTTCAGACTGGTTGATAGGTTGGTTTGGTCAGGGTATAAATGATGAGGGTATGATGATGTTATAGCGTTTTTCATATTATGTGATGGTGTATTCTGTAACATCGGTTAAGTGGTCTTTCATCCCTAGCAAGTGTCCATATCGGTGATGGATGTATGCTAAAAATGAAATGAGTTGATTTATGCTTCAACAAGAAATGGTTTATGCTTAACATAAATTGTGTGGTCGATAGTTTCCATATGTATTGTTGTCCATAGAAACTATGTGAAATGGACTATGTCATGTTGGTGGTCTGAAAATGTTTTGGTTTGGTTGGATATGATTGAGAAAATGATTTGGTTGGATGTGACCAAAGGTATGGAGGAAGTGAAAGGCATTTTGCCCTTTCATTGACAAGGACCATAGTGATAGCATAGGTAGGGGGTTTTTTAGAAACAAAAGTCTCGTTCATGCATTACGTCATTGACCAGTGGTTGTGTTAGAGAAGTAATCGAATCACTTTGGCATTAAAATGAGCTTGAAATCCCTTGAGTAGGTGATGTGATATGTTAGGATAGGGTAACCCTTTATATCTAAGAAAGTGTTGTTTGTAGCAAGATTTTTAGGCATAGCCATCCTTCGAGGGAGTGGTTTATATTTTTGCTTTATACATTTTTGAGGGCTTGGAATAGCTGTCCTTCGAGGGAGCAGTCTATTAGCTAAAACAATGATGATGCAGCTATCCTTCGAGGGAGTAGTCTACATTTAGAATTTATGACCTTTTGATATTTTGACATCTTAATTTATTTTTGATAGGATTTGTAGTCATGGACAAGACTATAGAAGCTCAAGGGCTCCCTTTTATTATGACAAAGCATTCATACTTTATAAAAGGGTTACATAGGGGTTGCTTTAGGGAAATAGGTTTGAAAGAAATAAGGATTAAGATGACAGGGATTGCTCAAGGGATGAGCTCAAGTTAAATGTCAAGTGAACGAGTACTCAACTAACAGTAGAACGGTCATAGATGCAAGGCATTAAGGGGCTCAATTTCTAGTCGGCCTTCAAGAGAGGACAGACGATAAGTCCTTGACCCATACTTGTGCATTATGATGTAAGGTCCGAGATAATTACGAGCAAACTTACCTCGTTTACTTCTTTCTAAATTGGTCACGTGTTGGTTGATGTTGGACATGAATTTGGTTGATATGTTGTTGGTATGTTTGGTTGGATGATGTTTGGTCATTGTTTGGTTAGCTCAGTCGAGGCTTGGTCGATGCTTGGTTGAGGCTTGGTTGATTGATGTTTGGTTGAGGTCATGATAGTCAGGATAGAGTCAAATTCCCCTAGTTACTTATGTGATAGGGAGAATGTCTGGCAGATTTAGTTTGAGAGGGCAAGATCCTGATCTTCCATGTTAGAGGTTGGAATCTCAGAATGACTGAAAGTGATGGAGGCAATGGTAGGTAATGATGTGACCAAAACAGCCAATGGTTGGGAGTCTTCGGGTTGGACCTTCACTGCTTGTAAGGCTTTGATCAAAGCTTGATGATGTTGTGGAGAGCTTTGTATGAGGTCATACAAAGATGTCTTCACACAAGTTTGGTGAAGTTGTTTCACCATGGGGTCATGAATTGGGTTTGAATAAGTTGGTCGAGATGTGTCCAAAATTGAAATTTTGGGTTTTGATGGTTGAGGAGACTTTACGAATGGATATGTTTGGGGGAGAGAAACCTTCTCTTTCCCTTTATCTTTCATGGTTTGTGACCTGTTGGCCACATTAATGGTGCTGATTTCAAATAATGGGGTTGAAGGTGATCGAGGGACCACAGTTTGATGATGGGATCTTGATTTAGGTGAAGATGTTTGAGAGGTATGTGATGGTGTTGATGGTTTGGTTAAAGGGTGGTCAAGAGGATCCTTGGTGAGAAGGGTGTCCTTTTTGAAGTGTTGATGAATGACAGCTTTAAGAGTGCAACAACGCTCAGTGTCATGTCCAAGTGTGCGATGATACGCACAAAATTTAGTGTCATCGAACCAAGATGGTTTTGGTCTGAGAGTTGATGAGTGTGATGGTGAAAAGGGTTGGGAGACATTAGACGGTGTTGGAGATTTGGTGACAGTATCCTTAACAAGAGGGGTGTTTTTCTCCATAAATTGGCAGATGGCAACCTTAAGGGCACAACAATTTTCAGTGTCATGCCCAGGTGTGCGATGATATAGGCAAATTTTAGTGTCAACGAACCAAGATGGTTTTGGTCTGAGAGGTTGAAATGGTTTGATAGGTGGAAGAGTGATGTTAGAGGATTGCAAAAGTCGGTGTAACAGTAAGGTGTAAGAACCTGATAATGGGTCTACACATTGTGTTGCAGTAAAAGTTGACAACTTATGTTTAGAAGTTGTCGAGGGAGTGTTTCGTACCATCCTTTTTTTTGGTGGTGTGGCCAAACATGTAGATGACACTTTCGTGGTAGGAGGCGTTGGATGTTTTGAAGGAGGTATGTTTTTGTTAGGTGTTGATCATAATGGAAGTGATTTGTTTTTGTTGGGTGTCGGAGTAGGAAGCACTCCTATTAAGGTGGATGGGTGTGGGCCCAAAATAGAGGGCAATGGTGATGGTGGGAGAAAAGTTATCTGATGTGGTTTAGTAGCCTTCTTTGGTTGAGTGCGAGGCATACTATTGCGTGGAGTTAGGTTCAAATCTACCCTCACCAGATCTTCTTCGATCAAAGTAGGTGAGGTGGCGAGTTCCTTTCTCGACGAAGAAGGGATTGGAGAGTTTGGCTCTTTAAGAGGGCAGAGTGTAGGGATGGTGATGGCTTCGGCGTGTGGTCAAGGTGTGAGAAAAGTATGATCCCCCATTGTTGATGAGAAGGATGAAGGTGAGGCTAGTGGTATCGGTATGGTCAAAGCATCTTCCAATATAAGAGAGGTTGATAGAGAACTAATAGGAGAAGAAGGTTCTTCCACCTGTGGAAGAGAAGTGGGAGAAGAAGGCTCTTCTTCTTGTGATGGACCAATGGGTGGGCTAACCTCTTTAGACTATGAGAGAGATTGGTTAGGCATAAGAGGCAAGACCGTGTTGACTGTGTGTATATTACGCTCTTGGGAGTTATCGGTCATGGTCTGCACGTTGTTTTGGCTAGGGGGATGGTTAGGAAAAGGTTATCTAAAGATGTCTATGTTTTGGTTAGGCGGTGCATTTGGTTTATCCAAAACAAGATCACCTTTGTCTAGCATGTCTTGGACAATGTTTTTAAAGGTTTTGTAGTTGTTTATGTCATGGCCCTGGACACGGTGATAATGACAAAAGTCATTTTCCCTATACCATGAAAGGATAGGTTTTGAGGGGTCGAATTGAGGTGATCGGATTTGAGGGAGATTGAGGACCCCCTGTTTGACAAGTTTATCCAACACGGAAGTGTATGACTCTCTTATGGGAGTATACTAACACTATATATACCATTGTTGGAATTGTTTGGTGATGCTTTGAGATGTGGAAGGCTGAGATTGGTTGGTTGTTGTTGAAAATGATGGTCTAATGACTACAGCATTTGTTGATGCCTTAGATTTGGAATTAGAAGAAGAAGGTTTAGAGGAAGGGTCATTGGACTTGGTGTTGGGGTTTTTACTCTGCAATTTGACTTTGTTTTCCTTGACGGCACGTAGTTCAAGCTTCCTAGCCATCGTCAAAGGTGTGAAATGTTTGGACCCACAGAGTAGATGAAATATGTTGACAAAAACCTGTGAAAAGAGCTTGATGAGCTCAGGTTGAGGTAAAGAAAAGGAGAGTTGGTTGATTAAGCCTTTCCAACGAGCAACAAAATTAACTATTGATTCATCGTCAAACTGTCTGATAGAATATAGGTCCATGATGGAGACCTTTTTAGTGATGTTGATAGAAAAGTGGTCAAGGAAAAGTTGAGCTAGTTGGGTGAAAGAAAAGATAGAATGACTGGTAAGGGAGCTATACCAGTCGAGGGCAACACCAGAAAGCGACATGGGAAATGTGCATAGTAACAATGCATCATCATGTGCTATAAGGTAACAAGCATGTCTGAATGCTCGTAGATGTTGCTGTGGGTCTTCCTTACTCTAAAAATGAGTAAACTTGGGAAGTTCCCACTGACTAGGATATGGTTGGATTGGGACTGAAGGATGAATGGGTTCATTGCAAATTTGTTCATACGAGAGAGCATTACTTGAACCAAAAATGGATGTCTCAAGATTAGACATTTTGTCCATCAACATTTTGATTAGATCGGTTGACGAATTTGCAGGTGGGGCACCCCCTAGGTTGTAAGGCACTTGAAAGGTGTTAGGAGGGGTGTATGACATAGTTGGTTGCGCTTGTATAGGCAAAACATATTGATGACTAGTCATAGGGATAGAAGTGGAAGCCAAGGGTGGTTGTGTCATGAAGCTAGGAGGCACAACGTGGCTTGATGTCGCTACAAGTGGTTAAATGGTGGCACTGGTGAAAGGATAGGTAGTCACTCTTGTGTTTATGGGTGCAAGAGTGTTTGGGGTTGAAATAATCAAGTTGTGAAAATGTGACGAACTTGGTTGAATTTAAGAGTCTCGTGTTTGGCTCTTAGCGAGATAGTGTTGGAGAGCTTTGATGTTATGGTCAAGGAATCTCTAAAAATTTTGATCCCCTTCAAGAACAATAGGAGATTGATTGGGGGTTGACTGGATAGGAGAATATTCAGTGTCTAAAGTACACTCCATTAGGGGACTTGATATGAAAGGCAAAGGTGGAAGTGGTTGTTGCCTTGCGTGGTCAATAAGAGTTTTGGTTTGACTACGTGTCAAAACCATTCAAGGCAAGAGGTTCAGGTTCTAGAAACTATGTTTTTCAGTCTTAGAAAACCATAATGGGTGTTGGATAGCAAGAAAGTCAAGTTTTAAGCATGTTGTTTTGAGAAGAAATTTTTTTGATAGTGACCGACGTCGGTAGAAAAACCGATGTAGATAAAATAGGTTGCTGATGTCGGTCAGATAACTGATGTTGGTGAAGAAAGTTTCTGACGTCAGCAAAAAAACCGATGTCGGTGATTGTGGATTTCCAAAAACTTCAAAAAAGTGAAAGTTTTTGGAAGGAAGAAGGAAGTTTGAGTTGTTCTTAGATCTCAGAACGCGACAATTAGATAGAGACAGAAAAATAGATGAAGACAAGAAAACTCTAAACGTTAATTCCTAAGAATAATTTTTAGAGTCTTGTTGGCTTATGCCTTAGAAGAGTGTGTTTGGGAGGTTGGCTTTTAGAATGGGTCCTAGAAGAAGCAGTCTAAGGTTGGTTTCAAGTTATTTTTGGTGCTCAAAGTCTGTAATAGGTCCCGTACGTGGCCTGGTGCTAAGGAGCAAGCTCCCCTCACTTCACGAGCCCAGAGATAAGTTGGGTCGCTTAGCCAGTATATACTTCCCCTAGAGTTTATACTCTGCCAGAGAATAGAGTGGGCTCTCCCCTTGGTATTGAAGTCCAAGTGGGATTACCAGGAAGGGTAAGGTATTTGCTAGGTGATGAAATCCTAGTCAGACCTTGTCTCAGGTATGTTTAGATGTTTGATTTGTGATAGTGGTCTGGTCGTATAACATAAGTGTGCTATGATTTATTCATAATGTGGTTTTAATTACTAGATGTGAGAGCTAAGTATGCATTCAGGTAGAAATGAGATGCAATAGATTTTAAGCCCAAATGGAAATGTGTGTTCATATGTAGACAAGTGAGAAGAGGTTAAGAGTATGACTTTTACTACTCTAAGATGCAGGAAAGAAAGAAGGATTCTTTTTAACTTGCTAATAGTGTCTTTTTGGAAGAGATAGAAGAAAAAGATGCAAGAAGAGACCTAATGCACCTATATGAAAAGTTTGTTTTTAGAAGAAAAAGTATGAACCCAAGAAAGACTTCTAGGGTCCCACTGGGCGTGCTAGAATGTTTCTAACAGTTTTTGATTTTCCACATTCAAAAGGAATAAGAAACTATGATAATGGTCAGGGGTTTGTACATACCTGGATGAAGTTATGCACCGTTATCCAGACATTGTAGGGACTCCTCTTTGGCTGTGGAGGATGACACCTATAGAGAGAAAGACTTAAACAAAGAGATTGTTAGATGGATGTAAGGTGGACTGCCAAGCAAAAGCTTAGTCCCAAAAGTGCAAAGACTTCTTTGTGGGGTGACAGTCCACTAGTTGATAAAATAATGTTGGATAAAGATAAATAATGAAATACTTAAAGAAATAGAAATAGATAATGCATACTTGATTCCTTGCAATTTGTCTTCCATAATCACCGACGCCGGTTAGTTTGTTGTCATCAATTGTCAATGTTGCCGACGCTGGTTAGTCTGCCATCATCAGTTTGTCAGATTGCCAATGTTGATTAGTCTACCGACATCGGTAGGGGTAGTGGACTTTTGGATGGGTCTCAGGTTGTGTCTTTGGTCAATAGAGTGGTCTGTGGTAGTCAGAGGGTCTGTGCAGGGTTGCAGGGAGACTGATAAGGTCCGTAGAGGGTCAGAGGGAGAGGATAAGTTGTCAAAAATGAGTAAGAGTATGAAGAAGGCTTCTCAGCCTTTCTAGGAAGAAGTCAGGTCAGGTCTGGTTGATAGCTGAGTTTGGTTGATAATACTTAGAAGTAATGAAAAGAAGCTAATTGCTTATACATTCTAAATTACTGAAGGGTAGAAGAATACTTACCTCTTGCTTGGTGCAGAGCCAGAGGTGTTTGAGATGCTTGTCCCTGTTGTGTCTATAGCTAGAAGAGCATTGGTTGAAGTCTGATGATTGATTTTAGAGAGATCCTATTGATGTCTAGGTCTGAGAGTGGAGAGAGGAAGAGAGGTTAAATTTTGGGTCTGTGGTTCAACGTCCAGTGCTATGATTTTAGCATCCTAACAGATAGAGAACTCGCCTTTGGGTTGCTTTAAGCGACCGACGTCGGTGATCCCACTAGCGTTGGCCAATGGGTAACCAACATCGGCAGATAGAAGATGGGAAAAAGGCTAAAATTAGCCTTCTACCCATTCTTCCAACTGCCAGGGTTAATTGTCATTGGAAAATGGTTGAAGGTGGGTTTAAATGAGCGTGGGGATTAGTGGGAGAGTTGGAATGATTAGTCATAGGGTAATGAATGAGGGCATCCAAGGGTGAGGAATCCAAGGGTGTTATTAATTTAAAATAGTTAATTTATTTTAAATTAATAATTGAGTGGATTAGGAATGTTTTAGAAGTGGACCAAGGGGACCAAGGGGGGGAGTCGACCAAGGAGTAGACACAATTTTGGTGTCTACAGATCTATATCTCCAAAGAAAATATGAAATACTAAGCTTTATTCCTCAAGTAAAATGGTCAAAAATTAGATGTTAATTCATACTTATTCTTCTTTGCTTCTATTATTAAAAATGGTTGGAAATTAGATTGTATATATAGGTAGATCTTACCCTAAATATTTCTAAATATGTTGGTTATACAGGGTTAACTTAGTCAACCTTAAATTTTTTTAGGAGATAATTCACTAGGTCTCGAGTTAGGTCAATTGAAGGGATAACAAAAATCCTAATGAAAAATACTCTAAATAGTATAGGGTCAACCCAATCAACCCTGTATAGTAATCAAAGGCTCAAAATTATACAAGTTTGACCTAGTTGACCTAGTATAGTCAACTAGTGAAAGGGGGTCAAGGAAAAAACACATAAGATAAAACATGACAAATGTTTGGAATAGTTACAATATAGAAGAATAAGCTTAAGTTAAATGGTTTTAGTAGATAAGTGTGTAGATGGAAAGTGGGAAAAGGGACAATAATCTTACGAAGCACCAAAGGTCTACCCACCCCCTTTTTGATGCACCCCTTAAGGCATACACTTAGAGAGATTAAGACTCAATGGGTTCCTACAAGATATAAAGTGTCAATAATTGATAAAATTTTGAAAATATTATGTGTATACATATATTCTTTCATCATCTTGAACACTTTGGAGATCTCAAGTTCAAACCATTAATTACCCATAGTAGTCATCTTTGGTATGTCCTTCGTGTCAATGTTTCATTATATGGTTTAAAGTGGTTTTAAATATGGATGGTGTGTATCAATAATAATGTCATGAATATTTATAGCACCATAGTCTATGGAGACATCTAAATGATTTGTCAATGGGTTAGGTACTTCAAACCCTTTACCTTCATCAACATGGAACATAAAATTTTACTTTCCTTTTCAAATTTCTTCATGTTATGCATGATTGATGACAAGTTCTGGTGTAGAGGAATATTTATCAATTAGATCATTGAAAATGACCAATATTTCTTCCATCACACCATGTATGTTTTGTAACTGATCTTCGATGTAACTAGGGTCACCAATAACTACTTGGCACAATTCTTGTAGTGTAAAGTGAAAATCCATCCTTGGAGATGAATAACATAACACTAAGACCATGTTATATTTTAACAAATGCTAGAAATGGGTACTTATATGGCACTCCTCATGAACATACCATGTTTTGGCCTAGGTGTGGAAGGTGTTGTAAAATTCATGAACCCACATATATTCTAGTAATAAATATTCCTTGACCAACCACATTGCCTCGTAGGCTTTTAAGTGCGGTTTTGGTACTTGGATTACACTATAGTTGATAGTGCCTCATACATGGTTGTCATGATGGAACTAATGATGTAAGGTATAATGTAATTGGTCCTAATAAAGGAGATGTTCATGATGATTTCAACACCACCTCATTATTGTGCCATCAAGAAGGTGAACTAGTGAGCATATACAATCAACATTAGAGTCATAGAAGGCTTATACTCACTAGATAAAGTCACAAACTTCCATTTTCCCATGAAGGAACATAGTTTCCTCAAGAAATTTGAGTGGTGTAGCCATAATTTATCCTTGATTGACTTGTCTAGTGACAAGATAAACAAACCTATGGTACTTGTGGTATTGGCATGGAATGTCTTCACAACTACTAATGGATCTACACACTTCTAGTAAGGTTGTAGTCACCTTGGGCCCATCAATCATAAACATTACTCATAGTTTTAGAGAGGGAATGTGTATCCATCCATCAGGAGTAAGATCATGATGCTCACTATCTTAAGGTATGACATTGTAGGATCCTAATATTGCACTATAGTTGATAGTTAATGATAACACATGAACCAATTAGGTTAAATCTTGTGCCCATTATGTGTAAGTCACAAGCATTTTATTAATATTAAAAAAATTACATAAATAAGGGTGTCTTTAAACCGTTAACCCTTTTACATTAAAAACATGTATATATAGGTTTTACCCATGACTGGTAAAACCAACTAACCTATTAACCAACTTTCATGAGAATTCCAATCGAAAAGTAGTTCTAATTTATTTAACACAAATGTAAAACTAACATAAGTTAATTTATTTATAGGGGTTTCTTTATAAAAAGAAGCATGCCTAATTACATTTATTTAATTAACTAACCAAAAAATATAAACTAAGTTAAGACTTTGAAATAGTCCTAACAAACCACCCTATGATCTAAAGTTAGCTCTTTGGACACATACCAAGCATTTTTCTAAATTTTTCAAATTTAATTCTGTCAAGGGGTTTTGTGAAGATGTCAACTATCTAATCAACAGTCAGGAAATAGATTGGATCAAGTGTTTTATTTTCCATCAACATTAATAGATAATGATATTTGACATACATATGTTTTGTTTTCGTATGAAATACTATATTCTTGGACACCTTGATTGCACTATGATTATCAATGTAAAACTATGTAGGAGCAAGCTGAGAAATCTAAAGATTTTCAAGAATGCATCATAAGTAAACAATTTTATTATAAGAATCCCATGTTGTAATGTACTCTGATTATGTTGATGAATTTACCATGGTATCTTGCTTCTTACAATACCAAGAAATGGTAGCTGAGCCTATATTCATAGTGTATCCTATTATGGATACTCTATCACCAACACATCTACCAAAATATGCATCACAATACCCAACAAGCTTGAAGTTCTTATTGTAGCAGTACTCAAGGCCATATGTTTTCATTCCCTAAAGGTAATGAAGTACTTTTTTTGTTTCATGCCAATGAATTTATCTAGGCTCATGCATAAACCTAGATAAAATTCCAATTGAAAATGACATGTTAGGCCTAGTAGTCATCAAGTATATCAAACCTCCCATTAACTGTCTATATTTGGTGCCATCAAAAAGAGGACTACTATCATCCTTAGACAATTTCAAATTACTTTCCATGGGAATGGGGATAGGTTTGCAATCATTCATGCCAAACCTATTTAATAACTCAAAAATATACTTAGTTTATGAAATGAAAATACTTTACTCTTTTTAAGTTACTTCTATGCCAAGATAGTAGTAAAGAAGTCCAAGATCTATCATCTCAAACCCATATTTTAATTCCTTCTTCACTAGCTTGTTATGGTTTTCATCATTGCATGTGATAAATAAGTCATCGACATAGAGAACAAGAATCACCAATTTCTTACCCTACACTCAAAATTAGAGAGTATCATCAGATTCACTTCATTGAAAGCCAATTTTCTTCAAGTATGAATCCATTTTCTCATACTAATCCTTGGGTGCCTGTTTGAGCCCATACAAATCTTTTATCAATTTACACACTTTGTGTTTTACACCTACTTTCTCAAAACCTTGAGGTTGTTTCATGTATACTTCTTCCTTAGATCACCATTCAAAAAATCACTTTTAACATCCATCTGATGTACTTTCCAACCATTTTGTGCTTCTAAGGTAAGGACCATATGAATAGTATGCCATTTTTTGTTGGTGAAAATGTTTCCTCATAGTCAATACCTTCTTGTTGTGCATATCCTTTTGCAACAAAGTCTTGACTTATGTTTATTAATGGAGACATATCATTTATACCTAGTCCTATAAACCCATTTGCATCCTATGGGTTGAAAATGTGGAGGAGGATCAACCAAAACCCAATCATTATTATTAAGTATTTCATCATACTCGCTTTGCATTGCTTGTTGCCAAACATGTTTAGTAGAGGCCTCTTCAAAAGTTGATGGTTCAGTGGAAGAAGTAATAACAACTATTGGATAATTCACCTATTTACAAGAACTCTTGGTACTTATTAAACCAACTTCATCTACTTTTAAGTTATAAGAAGTACTTTGAGCCCATTTTGGATACTTATTCAAATTAGAAACACTAGAATTCTCATCATGTGCACCATTTAAAGGAAGACTTAGATAATTTTCAACATTTTCTAAGTCATCAACCTATGAATTAATATATGAAGGAAAGGAAATTGAAGGGATATTAGTCTCATACCACAACCTCAAATAATTGCCCTCATTATTTAATCCCTTATCACCTTTTGCAATTTTCCTCTCTAACCTATCAAATTGAGAATCAATCTCTGCAGTGTTCATAGTACTAAATTCATCAAATACTAAATCCTGACTCGCTATGAATTTACCTATATCATGTGCAAGAAAATGATACCCCTTTATATTTTTAGAATATATAATAAAGATGCATTTTTGACTTTGTGGTTCCAACTTAGTTCTATGTTCAGTGGGAACTAAAGCAAAACAAAGTCATCCAAAAACTTTCAAGTGTTTAACTTTTGGTTTAAACTCATACCAAGCCCTATATGGAGTTTGTCCCAAAAGTGTAGCTGTGGGGGACTCATTTCTCAAATACATTGTAGTACCAATGGATTCGACCCAAATCTTATCATCAAGATATTTATAGTGAAACATAGTCCGTGATGTTCCCTCTAAAGTTCTATTTATTCATTTAGATACTCCATTCTGATGTGGAGTGTAATCATTATTGTATTGGTGGTGAAAGCCATATTCCTAACAATAATCTAAAAACTCATTTGAAGTATACTCACCACCATTGTCTGAACAAAAAGTGGCTAAGTGTGAACCTATTTATTTTTCAACTAAGTGTAACCAACCAACAAACTTAGTGAATTTTTTTGATTTATTTTCCATGAAAAGTACCCAAGTCATCCTAGAAAAATCATCCATAAACAACACAAAATATCTACACCCTCCAATGGATGACTTCTTCATGTCACATACATCATTATGTACTAACTATAAACATTTGTTAGCTCACCATGAAGAATTCTTAGGAAACATTTCCCTATTCTATTTGCCCAAAACATATGATTCACAAAGAATACTATTTTTGCAAAAAGTAGGAAAACCATTCACCATACCATATCTTTGCAAGTCCACTAAAGAGTGACCATTCAAATTTCCATAGTGGAGATGCCATAGCCATTGTGTATACATATTACCTATACTTATATCAACAACTATTACAATTTCCACTATGGGGGGAAGCACTTTACAATACAATCTAACCAAATTTCCATCCTCATATCTTGTATACATGGTTTTATATCCATTCTTCATTGAATTGATAAAAATGAGCCCATTTTCAAGCATAATTTGATAACCTTTATTTTGAATAGTTAGAAAGGAAAGAAGATGTTTTTTCAATGTGGGAACATACTAAACATACTCTAAGTATTTTATAGAACCATTTAGAAGATGAATCCAAATAGACCCGAGTACTAGTGGAGTATGTATATACTTATTTACCAAGGTAAATGGAGAGATAGAAGCTTCTTTGAAAGTAAAAAAAAAGTCTTAGCTAAATTTCATGTGTTTGGTTTCTCCTATATCTAAAACCGAAACATCTGTGAGCTCATCTCTAGCCTCATATTCCATATAATCAATGTGCCCTAAAGTAGTAAATGCAGATTCATGAGCAACATTTCTAGATTCATCATAGTCATGATCAACATATTGAGAAGAGATAGACTTAACCACTTTTTGTGGCCTCTAAATTTTATCAAAAAAAAACCTAAACTGAGAGGCAATGTGACCAAATTTCCCACATCTATGATAGTGAATGTCTGATTTACCTCAACCTCTACCTCTATAAGAGTTATGACCATGTCCTCTATCACTCATCTCATTTAAATGAGAATAGATAGTTTTTTGTTGATTTTAATAACCTCTACCTCAGTTTTGATATTTGACTCCTCTATTACTTCGACCCCCTCTATAACTATTCCCTCCATTATTTTTTTAACTAGAAGAAGATGAACTAGGATTAGACTCTAAAACATGGGCTTCCTTGATTTTCTTGGATTTATTAGGTAGAGAGAGGTCATGTTTAATAAAAAAATTATCTAATTTATCAAAATTGATGCCTGTGATCTTGTCAGAGACATGCAAAATTTCTACAAAGTTCCTATAGGACCTAGGTAGTCCTTTCAATGTAATAGTAACTATGAGATCATCATCTAGTTTTCCAAACCCAACTTAGTGTACTCAGTAGCAATATTATCCAACTTAGACATGTATTCTCCCATATCCCAATCTTCCTCTAATTAAAAAGTAAATAACTACATGTGGATGTATATCTTCTTATACTTCAATTTCTTATCATATAAATTAGATAAGGTTTTCCAAACAGTGTAACTATGAGGAGAATGTTTAATATGAATGTAAGTATCCCAAGTACAACACTTGATTAAAGCTAGGGCCTTACAATCACATAGATTAAATGCATCAAGCTTAGTCTTATATGTTGTTAAAGTAGGATTTTTATCCTTGACAACATCCCATAAATCATTAAAAACTAATGAATCTTCCATCAAATATTTCCAATTTGAATAATTAGAAATCATTAATCTATCACCATTTGAAAGTAAATTTTGAATTTTTGGAATTTTTAAAGAAATGCAAGTGTGAAAAAGAAAATTAAGTGTGACACAATTTAAAATAAATGCAACAAAGTAAAGAAATACCACAGTCACTGATAACACTTTGCACAAGACACGGCTTCTATGGGGTTTTTCACTTAAACTCCACATAGAGAAAAAAATAGATTTTTGATGGATTTTGTACTTAAAATCACCAAAAAAAATCAAATATTATATCCATGTTTTTATAATCATATATGCTTTTAAAAACTTACAAAGCATATAAAAAACTTTAAAAAAATATTCCCTTCAAAAAGTGTATACCAAGTTTAAAAATATTCTTCTAAATAGAATATTGGAACCCTTGAACTCTACTTTTCAAAGCATTCCACAAAAGTGGTCCATCTACTTGCTCTAAGAGCATTTACAAGTCTTAAACAATATATATATATATATATATATATATATATATATATATATATATATATATATGAACCTAATTTTTTTTGTATGAAATAAAAAAAAAATACTTGGGCATGGAAATAATTCATCCATGAATTAAAAACTTGGTAAATTTTATATGCTTAGTATTGGATTCATTGGGATCCACCAAAAAAACCCTAAATTATAACATGTATAAAATTTAAAACTTTAGCCAAGAAAAAATTAAAAAAATCATAAACTTTCAATGCTATAGGGATGTCATGGCTGACCTACAAAAAATCACAACTCTCTTTGTCCTCCACTAGGCCATACAAATCCATACAAGGTCGTACAACAAGCAAATTGGAATAGTTTAAACCTAATTTGAAGAATTTTAATGAGCTATAATAGATTTGGGAAGTATTGTAATGTTGGGAGGATGTACCAAGGTAAAATATGTTGTACAACTTAAAAATAGCTTGAATATGATCTTAAATGCTTTTGGCTATGATTTTTGACATTTAAAAGCTTGAATTAGACCAAAAACTAAGTAGAATGAGTCAAACAAATTGGTAATCATACTTCTCATGTATAAAGGTTTTTAGAATGCAAAAGGTCATACACATGGAATTTTAACATATTTAGGGTCTGAAAATAATGTTTGGGTCATATTATAGTAGTATTTTAATAGATTTAGGGTTTAAAAATAATATTTGGGTCATATTACAGTTCTAAAATTCAATCTTTAATGTTGAAAAAGGAGTTTGGGAGCTATGGAGATCAAAACTAGGGATAGAAAGCTATACAAAACTAGTACAGGCTATTTTTCACCTTATACTTTATAAATATTTAATGTAAAATTTTGGAAAAATTAAAATATTTAAATAATTTTTCAAAATTTTAACATTAATTCAAGTATTAAAAGGATTATACTTCAAAAAAAAATATAAAAGGGAATACCTTATACCACCCAGTATTCAAAATTGATTTCACATGAGACTTATTTTCCATGTGAGCACTTTTTAGGTCAAAAATGGCTTCCTATAGAGTTCCTTTACCAAAAAAAAGTTGTATAATATATTAAAATACCCCATAAACCCTCTCCAAAACTTTTAATGTATCACTAAATGCCAAAAATGGAAATGATCCTTGGTTTGAGACAAGGCTTAGACCTTGCCAATGAGCTAGTTTGCATTTTTTAGCTACATGACCCTCCATTTGCACTTAAAAAGTATTATATAATATTTAAAACATAATATTTACTCATAAAAAAAATTTAAAACCAATTTTAAGTCATTTAAATGGCCAAAAATGAAAATAACCTTCAATTTGGCTTTTAGGCCTAAGGATTCCTTTCACACCTGACTGCAAACCTCCGTAGTTGGGAAAACTTGTATCCTTCCAAACATTATAGTAAGTTTTTATAGGTTTATTTATTTCCCCTCCAGATTATCTAATCAAAATTTTGTCCTTTATAGCCTTATGGTTCAACATTTCATCACTTTTCCCAAAATTGGCACCTCCATGCACACTAAATATGACCTTGATCTAAGACAAGAAAAAGGGTTTTACATATTTAAGTCAAAAAATTTATGATTATATAGTGTTATATATTTAATAATTGTACTCTTTACCAAATTTTATATCCTAAATCCTATATTTGGTCCCCCAACTCAACATATTTGCAAGGCAGACTTTTGGGAAAGCATAGTTTGAGGGTAGGCAAGGTTTGGAATGTGTTTGGAAGCCTAATTGATTGTTTTGGGTTTTATTATAGTATGGAAGGAAAATTTGTGCCATAAAAAACCTATTACAACCAATTATATTTCATTTTCATTTCAAACACTTTGTCCCGTGATTCTCTAGCCCCATCTCATATATTGCTTCACTATACTACTTGTATAGATTGAGACACAATTTTCTAGATTTTTGGGATTTAATGGATGGTCTATGACATCAAAAGTGTGTGTAAGGTATTTTTTCATATTAAAAAAATCATAATACCTCATTTTAATTCTCCATTTGAGCTCCAAAGATCCTTTTCACCTTGACTGCCACCAATTCCTCATACTCTGATGACATATGCCTACTCACAGGCATATAGGTACATATTGATAGGTATCTAGCCCAAAAATGGGGTATAAAACCTTTACCTTATGTTATTTTCATCAAATTATCCTTACTCCACCATCTACATGCTTCATGATTATCACAACAGACCCTTTTCACCTTGACTAGGCTAATCTTCCACTGTCATTGGTTGTAGGTACATGTTCCCAGGCTTGCAGGTCAGCTAAGGGTCACTTGGAGCATGCTATGAGTATCTAGGGTTAATTTATATTTAATTTAGTTCTATATAATTTACATCTACCCTATTTTATTCTTGGGAATCCTCAACACAATCCTTTGTGTCATTCATCAAATCACTGCATGTATGGACTGAGACCCTGTTTATGCTTAAATGTGTATCTTAATCATGTATCTAGTTTCAAAAGTGTATACCAAAGCCTTGGGGTTGTCCTATTATCATAATTTTATAAAATTTCATCTTATTTCATTCTTTATTGATCTCAAAAACCACTTTACCCTTGACTAAGATCAATTTTCTCAATACCCGAATTGGTGGTGCATGTTTTCAGGCCTATAGGTTGCCAAGGGGCATTTAAAATATGTTTGAATCTATCTAGGTATTGTTGAGCTTGAATTTTAAATTTTATGATTCATACTTAGACTTATATTCTTATTTATTATTCCTTACACCATCTTTTTTGTGACAATATTTGAAACATTTCTCTCACTGCCTCTCTGCCTTGTGTATGGATAGGGGATGGCCTTAAAAGGTCATTTCATGCAATATCCTCCTCCATGACCTAAGTGCTCAAGACTGATTTTTATATCCCTTGGAAGTTTTCCTCTATTTGGACAAGGTCTAGGATTTTCACATGTGGTTCAAGTTAAACATCTCCTTCAAACTCCTGTAGACATCACTGCTATAATTTAGTGAGTTTTAACAACTTTTGGAGGCTTCAAAATCCATCTTCTCCTTATCTTTTCAAGCTCAAAATTTGTAGAGGTGTTATTTGTAGGTGAGAATAAAAAATTAACATAAGAGGATATCTTATAAAATCACATATTCACTTTATAGAAACCACAAGAACCCTTAGGATCTCTATTTGGAACTTTTGGAACTGTGAGCCCAAAAATTGCAATCACTTTCTCTTGACTTCTCACAACCTTTTTATCACTCTCTATCAAGCCTAGACCTCTCAAAAATGAATTAAAAGTAAATTTAAAGGATTGAGACCATGTGGAGGTTATTTTTTGGTCATGATGATGTTAGCATGTCCCTGTAGGTGAAGTTCCTAGCTGTGTGGACTGAGACAACCCCATAAGAGGGCAAAAACATGTAAAACAAGGTATTTCAAGCACCAAAAAACACTTTTAAACCAGTTAAACACCATAAAAACTAGGAGAATCATAGAAAAATAATAAAACACCTTTCTCAATGTGGAGAAACCACTCACAAAGCAACTGAGCTGACTGTTAATACAAATTAGGCCATTTGCAAGCATGTACAAGCCTAAAGGCAACTTTTCCAAGTATCTAAAGTTTATAACACCCAAATAATCATGATAATGTCCTAAAAACATGTGTAATATATTTAAACAAACCATTCCATTAATCCAAATCAATATAAGTTGAAATAGATTCAAAAAGAGACAACCTCGTGGTTGAATAGGCATAAAAATCTACTTGGGGTGTTAACCATAATTAATAAAGGAGAAGACAAAAAATTGAAAATTATTTTTATATATGTGAATTATACTTAGATAAACATCCACTCCCAAGAGCATTTTCTCCAACTCAATCTGTACGACCCATAGTGAGTGCTTGAATTTGACCTTATTTTGCATGCCAAGAGGAAAAAGAAGAAAAATGAGTTATAGATGCATTTTTTTTATGTAATATATTAAATTAAAATGTGTTAATGGCATATGGTGAGGTTAATAGTCATAAAACCATGTTTTTCAAGTGACACACTTCCCAAAGAAGTCATACAAGTGCCCATTTCTCTCTCTTTGACCAAGAAAACTACCTTTTGTCTAAGAAACCTACGAATTTCAGTTAAAAACAATTTATAAAGACCTAATAAGACAAATTTTACATGATATAACTCCTTGAAACTTTAAAAATTCCAAATAACCCTGTACAAAGCATTAAATGAACTATTTAGACCCCTCAAAATGACTTAAAATGATAACTGGACCTAGAGAATCCTTAACCAAAGATAGTAAAACATAAATTAACACTAATTGGCCTATGAAATAACTTATAAAAATATATTACACCTATTTAAATTCCTAAAAGTGAATATTTTTAATAAGGGTGCCTTATTTTGACCTAAAAGTCAAAATTGGTCAACAAATTGGTGACTCATTGGGGTGGTATGCCTGCTATACTAGCTAGACCAGTAGCCTTTTTAGTCCATTGGGATTATGGATTCATCTAAGGACTGAGGTAAATAATATACCCTAACCATTGACTCAAACCTTGATCAACAAGATAATCATTGACTACCTCAAACACACAAAGGAAAGAGATACACAACAAAGACTAAAGCAAACACACTTGTGCTACTTAGTACTTAGGGAAAACAAAAAAAATAGAAAGGAAAAAAATATGTACATTGATCTTGCTCATACCTCCCTTCCTAGATCAAAAAATAATTATCTTAAGTCTCCTTCCTCGCTAGATGAGTGAGGATGCCATGCATGCTTCTTCTTGGATGGGATACTAGATGACTCTTGCTTCCTCTTTGCTCTTTGTCTTTGTTCATCATCCAATGGAATCATCTCTCATAAATTCTAAAAATATTCAAGGTCCTCTTAAACCTCAAATCATGCCTCAAATTGTTTTCCCTTCATCTTATCATGACAAATATAAAAATCCATGTATGGAACAACTTGTTACAAGTTCATGTTTCCTTGAAGGATCTCATCATCCTTTTCCATTCTCATAATCTCTTCAAACTCTTCAAGGATCATTGTATTAGAACCATTTGAAGGTGTTTCTTAATTATATTCTTAATTAATATTGTTGGAGGTGGTTGCATAGGTGGATGTAGAGACAAGCTCCAAGTTACTTTCAAAAAGCCTAAAATCATCATAGATTGCTCTATTATGATCTAGGCTCTCTGCATGATGTTTCTATTCAACATGTATTTTATTTACATACTATTGATATTGTTTTTTCATGAGCTTATTATTTTCATCCTCCTCATATTCTTGGAACATTTACATGTAAATTTTCCACATGTCCTCCTTTTGAGCCACATTTTCTTGCCTATCATGACTAGTCAGCTCTAAGGGATTTGTAGGTTCTTTGAGAGCTTCAACTTCATTACATATGCTATAAAATATTTTCCATATGTCATCATCCTTTGGCTATCTTGGATCATGAAAAGGAGAGATAAAAAGGCCATTTATTATTCTTCTTTAGAGTCCAAGAGAGCTTGTTCCAAGAAATATTTTCTAACACAAGGAGAATCTTCTTTCATATCCTCACAACTTAACCTCTCCTCACCATCATTTATCCCTTCTTCATCTTCAATCCAATAAAATATTTCAATATCATCCTCCCTCCTAGTGACATAAACCTTAGGTACTTTAAAAATAGGGATCATGGCCAAAGGGGATTCCCAAGTAGCAAGATAATTATCCACGTTAGGAAGGCAACCTTGATCAGTTGGAGGAGGTGGAAGGATGGATTCAATGGTCTCTTGAGGAGGGGTGGGAGGGTGATGAATAGATCCAAATTTATATTCCCTAACAAATTATCCATTTAAACGTGACTTGTTCTTTTCCTCATGGGTTTCCATCACATCTTTCCATCTAGGGAAGGTGGGTTCAAGGATAGCTTCATGGGATTGAGAGGCTGATGGAAGGGTGAAAGATATATCTAGGAAACCTATAGCTTCCTTAGGATTGGCACTTTGATTTAAATTTGGAGAAGTGGGTTTAGATATTTTACCTTCCCTTGCCATGATGGATTGTGTCAAGGCCTAATTGGCCAATTTAAACTCCCTTTCAAGATGAGCTTCAAAGTTCAATCTCTCCCTCTCAAAATCCTCTCCCAATAAATGAACCTGCTTAACCATGATGTTCTCCTCCCTTGGGATACTTTCTTGGATGGATTTATAATAATGGAAAATTGGGGAAGTACATGATGGGTTTAGGGTATTAGGAAAGATCGTTGGACTAGCATTTTGAAGAGGAAAGGATGGCACACTTGAAGGTGAAAATGGGGAATTTTTAAGGCTTCCAAGATGGAATTTATTCATAAAATCTCAATATCTCCTATACATTAAATATCAAGCAAAAAACATCAAGAATTTCATAGGTAATATTGGAAAATTATCCCCATCTATAGGTATCCATTCCTTAATTTATTCCTAGGCATTCCTTACATTCTTAATACAAGCACTAGGTATGATTTGACCATAACCATGTCTAGTGTCAAGGTGTAGCATGTATTCTTGGTAACCAAGGAGAGTTATTTTGAAACTAGAAATGGAATATCTTGGAGAGGGGTTAGGGGAGCTAGATGGAGCACAACCTTGATAAGGCTAATCATTAGTAGCATATGTTTGATGGGGATCATGATAAGGTTGGTTAATAATTTATTCATAGTTAGTAGGAAGAGGAAAAGTAGGACATAACTCCTCAACTTGTGTTAAAATAAGCTCAAAATCATAGTTATTAAGCAATATATATGTACTTGGAGTGACCATTGGTGTTTAATGAGTTGAATCTAAAGGTTGGTATCTTGAGAAGAACACCAAAACATCTCAAGGAAAGGACCTTTAGTCCCATCAAGCATGCCAAAACTATTATCACTTGAAATTACACCTAATGAGGATATGGGACAAGATTATCCTCATTCAAGTGAGATAATGGAACCACCTCAAGGCTGTGGGTATCTCTATTAGGATGTGGATCTCTAGATTAGGGGATAGCTCCCCTTTATGTATCATTTAAGCTCATATTCCTACTAATAACACTTAAGGGGTTGAAAAGGGTTAAGAATAGCATGAAAATTAAACCTATTTTAATAAAGGTGATACACCAAATGTCTGCTCTACTCACACTCTTTGACATGTACTTGAAACCAAGAATAATCTACATATACACTTCACTCAACATCAACTCTCTCTCTCTCCCTCTCTCTCTCTCTCTCTCTCTCTCTCTCTCTCTCTCTCTCTCTCTCTCTCTCTCTCTCTCTCTCTCTCTCTCTCTCTCTCTCTCTCTCTCTCTCTCTCTCTCTCTCTCTCTCTCACACACACACACACACACACACACACATCAATGCTTCAACATGGAGTCTTGGGACTAGCATAGGCTAAGAGGACTAAAAATAGGTATTTTAAGATAATATATTAGATAGAATTCTCACTTACACTTGTAACCTCACTTGACACTTCTTGTTGACCTACAAGAAAGGAATCACAATACACTAGGTACTAATGGAATCAACATGTGAAGGTAAATAGAAATTACACTTGCACAAGATTAATACCAAGCATATACACTTAATGAATTTTTGAATGGGGTAAAACACTTATCTTTATTTATTCAAGGTAAAATTTTGGTAGGGCTTTTCCATACCCAAGTGGAATGATCCATTCAATGGCCAAGAAGGCCCAATTTATAGAACTTAGAATAAGAGAGAGAGAAAGGGAGTCAAAGAGGCACAATGACATGTGTCACCAAATGAAGATCAGTTAAAATTTCATGTGAAATAGAGATGGGGTGAGCTATTCCATGTCATAGAGCTCAAATTTTCCAAACAAGTCATAAGAATAGTGAAAAGTGTCACAAAACCTACATTTATCCCTACATATGGTCAGGTCTGATGGTTGGTATAGGAAATAGGGGTTAAAAACATGTCCCCATATGAATTAGATTGATCTTTGACCATCCTTATTCTCATGGACATGCAAAATTATTTTTGGTAGTCTCAAAATGGCTCTCTTCCATGCACCTTCTCCATTTGGCATTTAAAAACTCATAATTTTGCAAAATAATACATGAAAAAGAGGCCATGACACTTGTAAAAGGCTCCCATATCATCAATTTCAAGAGAAAACCTTTAAAAGGCTTCCCTAATTGCTTTTCACCACTTTCCCCAAGTGTTCACTAGTTGGCTCACTAGACTGGCTTAAAATGAGGGTTTGGTTGGGGCACTTAGAGGTTTATTCATGGGATGATATGAATTTTTGGAGTTATCTCAAGTGTAAATATTCCTCCCAAAGTTAATTCCATCTCCTAACTCTTGTATCCTGCACACTACTCAAAATGGTCAAAATAAGCCTAATTTTCCTCTGATCTATATAATTATATACAAATAAATCACATTTTTGGGATCCCTTGAGAGTCCTTTTCAACCTTTAAGTGGTTACATGGCCATTTCCTTACATCTAAATGCCTCATTTTCTTTCTTTCTCCAATCGGGTCTCTATAAGGGTTTTACAAGGGTTTTGAGTGGCTAGGATTCTTAACCTTTGTTCATAAAGGTCAAAAATTTAAACCATATAAAAATTACATTTATGGAATATTAATAACCCCATATAACTTATCCAAATGGCTCAAGGTACCGAAAGCATTCATGAAATATATGAGTGATGGAAGTTGACCTTCGAGTTGCTTTTATGCTTTTTGTAGGGGGTCTGAGCACTCTTTAGGTTAAAAATGGCTTCCTATGGAGTTTATTTTACAATTATAAGTTTTATAATCTCTTAATCTACCCTATAAACCCTATCTAACACTTTTAATGTATCACTAAAGGCCAAAAATGGAAATGACCCCTGCTTTGGGACAAGGCTTGGACCTTGCCAATGAGCTAGTTTGCATTTTTTAGCTACACGACCCTCAATTTTCACTTAAAAAGTCTTATATCATATTTAAATCATCATATTTACCCCTTAAAACACATTCCAATAAATTATAAGGCATGAAAAAGTCCAAAAATTAAAATGGCCTTCAATTTGGCTTTTAGGCCTAAGGATTCCTTTCACACCTGACTGCAAACCTCCTTGGTTGGGACAAATTGTATGATTATATAACTTATATTCAGGTTTCCTAGGTTTCTTTATGTCCCCTATAGCTTTTCCAATCACAAATTTGTCCTTTCTATCCTTTTGGTTCAACATTTCATCACTTTTCCAAAATTGGCACCTCCATGCACACTAAAAATGACCTTGCTATGAGACAAAATACAAAAGGTTTTCCATATTTACCTTGGAAAATTTATTATTATATAGGTCCTAAGTGTAATTTTTACCAAATTTTATCTTCTAAATCCTTCATTTGGTCCCCCAACTCAATAAATTTGTAAGGCAGACTTTTGGGAAAAGCATAGTTTGAGGGTAGGCAGGGATTGGAATGTGTTTTAAAGCTTAATTGATTTATTTGGGTTTGAATATAGTAAATAAGTAAAATTATTTCCATACACAACCTATTTCATCCACTTATTATCTATTTTCCTTTTAAACACCTTATCCTGTGCTTCTCTAGCCCCATCTCATGTATTGCTTCACTATACTACCCTTACAAACTGAGACATAATTTTATAGCCCTGTGGGATTTCATGGATGACCTCTTACCTAAAAATGTGTGTAAGGTCATTTTTTATCTTCAAAACATCATACTTACACCATAATACCTCATTTTCATGCTCCATTTGAGATCTAAATATCCTTTTCATGTTGACTGCCACCAATTCCTCATACTTTGACTGCATATGCCTACTCATCGGCATGAAGGTGCATATTGATAGGTATCTATCCAAAAAATAGGGTATAAAACATTTAAATTATTATATTTTCATCAAATTATCCTTATTCCACCATATACATTATTCATGTTTAACACAAAGGACCCTTTTCACCTTGACTAGGATAATCTTCCACTGTCCTTAGCTATAAGTACATGTTCCTAGAACTATAGATCAGCTAAGGGTCACTTGGATCATGTTAAGAGTATCTAGGGTTTTGTTATATTTAATTTAGCTCTATATAATTTAAATTTACCCTAGTTTCTTCTTGGTAATCCTCAACACCATCTTTTGTGTCATTTATCATAGCACTACATGTACGGACTAAGACCCTATTTGTTCTTGAATGTGTATCTTGATCATGTATTTGGTCTCAAAATTATATACCAAAGCCTTTGGGTTGTCCTCTTATCATAATTTTACCAAATTTAAACTTTTTCATGCTATATTTAGATTTAAAAAACCACTTTACCCTTGACTGAGATCAATTTTCTCAATACCCTAACTGTGGGTGCATGTTTCCAACCCTATAAGTTGGCCAAGGGGCATTTGGAATATATTTGAATATATCTAGGGATTATTGAGATTGAATTTATCTTTATAGGACTCACACTTAGACTTATCTTCTTCTTTAGGAGTCCTTACACCATCTTTTTTGTGCCAATATTTGAAACATTGCCCTCACTACCTCTCTGCCCTGTGTATGAATAGGGGATAGCCTAAAAGGGTCATTTCATGCAATATCCTCCTTCTCCATCACCTAAGTGATCAGGACTGATTTTTATATCCCTTGTAAGTATTTCCTCTATTTGGACAAGGTCTAGGACGTTTACATATGGTGCAAGTTCAAAATCTCCTTTAAACTCATGTAGACATCACTACCATAATTTAGTGAGTTTTAACAACTTTTGGAGGCTTCAAAATCCATCTTCTCCTTATCTTTTCAAGCTCAAAATTGGTATAGGTGTTTTTTGTAGGTAGGACTAAAAAATAAACATAAGAGGATCTCCTAAAACAATCACATCTTCACTTTATGTAAACCATAATATCCCCTTGGATCTCTATTTGGATCTTTTAGGAACTAAGAGCCAAAAATTGTAGTCACTTTCTCGACTTCTCACAACCTTGTGATCACTCTCTATCAAGCCTAGACCTCTCCAAAATGAATTTAATGTACATTTAAAATATTGAGACCATTTAGAGGTTTTTTTTTTGGTCATGATGATGTCAGTATGTTCTTATAGGCAAAGCTCCTGGCTGTGTCGACTAAGATAGCCCCTTAAGAGGGTAAAAACATGTAAAACAAGGTTTTACAAGCACCAAAAAACACTTATAAACCATTTCAACACCAAAAAAACTAGTATAATCATCAAAAAATAATAAAACACCTTTCCCAACATGGAGAAACCACTCACAAAGTAACTGAGTTGACTGTCAATGAAAACTAGGCCATTTGCAAGCATGTACAAGCCTAGAGGAAGCTTTTCCAAGTATCTAAATTTTATAACACCTAAATAATCATGATAATTTCCTAAAAAACATGTGGAAGATCCTAAAACAAACCATTCCATCAATCCAAAGCAATAGAAGTTGAAACAGATTCAAAAAGAGACCCTCTCATGGTTGAATAGGCATAAAAAGCTACCTAGAGTGTTAACCATCGTTCATAAAGGATGAGGCAAAAAATTGTAAACTATTATTATTTATGTGAAGTATACTTAGAGAACTATCCACCCCTAATATAATTTATTCCAACTCAAACTATACAACCCATAGTGAGTGCTTGAAGTTGACCTTCCTTTATATGCCAAGAAGAAATGGAAGAAAAATGAGTTGTAAATGCATTTTTTTCTGAAATTTATTCATATAAAAAAATTTAATGGCCTTTTAGGAGGTGAAGAGTCATACCACCATGTTTTCCAAGTGGAACACTTCCCAAGAAAGTCATACAAGTGTCCATTTCTCTCTCTTTGGCCAAGAAAACTATGTTTTATCTAAACAACCTATAAATTTTAGTTAATTAAATTTAATAAATACCTACTAAGACACATGGCATGTGATAAAACTCCTTTACACTTGCACAATTCCCAATAAACTTGTACAAAGCATTAAATGTACTATTTAGCCCCTCAAAATGACTTAAAATGATAAATGGACCTAGAGAACACTTAACCAAAGCTAATAAAACATAAATTAACACTAATTAACCTATGAAAAACCTTATAACAACATATTACACCCCTTTAAATTCCTAAAAGTGAATCTTTTTACTAAGGGTGCCCTATTTTGACCTAAATGTCAAAATTGGTCAATAGTATGTAATTAAAAATGAGTCATTAAAAGCTAAGTTAAAGAAGACATCTAGTAAGATGAAGTCATTTATGATATTTCAAAATATCTCAAGTGATCCAAATAATATTTTGAATGATAAATAACATGCAAGTGATAAAACTGGTCTTCGATATAAAGAAGAACTAGAAAATACAGCTCAAGACAAGATGAAAACTAATGTAAATAAGACCTTGAAGGTTAACAATTAGTCAAGAAATGAAGATGTTGGTAGAATGAAGACAAATTAAAAAAATAACTAAATACCATGAGGTATGTAAGTTTCAATGGTTACTGTTACAACCAGTTTGGGCATAGATCTAGAGAATGTAAGAGACTTATTAGAAATGAGTTTACATGGAACTATGATAGGGGTCGTCAGTCAAAAGGTGAGTCTTCTTCAAAAGGAATAGTTTGTTTCAATTGTAAAAATAATGGACATATTTCAAGATTTTTTTCTAATCAATAAAGGTAGGATAATCTTCTTGAAAAAGGTATATTGTGCTTCAACTATCAAGAGAGAGGTCACACAACTAGATTATGAAAGCAAAGGCCTACAAGATAGAACATGTTTAATCAGGATCCTAGAGTGAAAGAAAAAAGGTAATTTAACTCATGGAAACCAAAGGTGGTAAGTGTGATTCATGATGATTCTATAGGTTTAAGTAATCTATTTTCTATGGTAGAAAATGCTACAGAAGTTACATAGTGCCAAGGGCTCTCATTATCTGCTCATGTTGTGAATGAATAGACCAAGCTCAAGGAGAAGACCAAGGTGTTGGTTGAGGATATTTTTGAGGTGTGTATGGATTCAAGTGAACATCCTACTATTTTTGATCAAGTTTCATGAAAATAACATTAGTTGTCAATACCTAGTGATGAGGTTTTGAACTACAAGGAAGATTCTTCAATTGAGAAGGTATGTCATGAATACTTGTTATCTCCATGCATTGCCAAATCAAGCTTGGAAGAGAAAGAGAATATTTTAGTGTATGAGCATGTTGATTCTCTTAAGTGTAAGATGAAAAAGAATAACTATAAGTATAAGATGACCAATAAGGAGAAGGTCTATGAGGAGTTGTGGGCAACTCTTGGTTTCACATTATTCTAGGACACTGTGAGTTAGGGTATCTCTATCTAGGCTTCAAGGAAACACTTGAAAAGAAAGAGGAATCATGGTGGATTCTAGTTGAGATTTGGTTGATGTTTTAGGAAAAGAATATCATTTGAATATATGTTTGGCTAAGGGGGAGCAATGAGTCTTATAAATCTGCTCCAATATGTTGTGATGGAATCAAGTTGTGTGTATAAGGTGTTTCACTAAATTTTATTTATTTAAAGTTTAAGGAAAAAAGATAAGAATGATAGGGATAAGTGATTAGAATGAACTTATATTGGTTTGCATGCCATATCCAGACATTGTGAGCAATCCTCTTTGGCTATGGAGGTCTACTATTTATTCATAACCTGAGTGTAGCAGAAAGTAATAGGGTACAGGTTGTATGTTTGTTTATATTTTATAAGGTGTTTGGGTAGGTCTTGGAAAGATTAGGAAAATCCATATTCATCAACATCAGTAAGGAAGTGAATGATATCACTTATACTACCGAGGTCAGTGGGTGAAGGTGATCGATGTCAGTTAGGCTACCAAAGTTGGTAGGGGCAATAATTGCCTAAAAGTTTACATAAGGCTTTTCTAGGTCTAAGAAATGGTTTTGGTCAACTCTAGGAGATTGGGGAGAGTTATGAGAGAGAGTATGGTTCATATGGATCTAGTCAAAGGTTTGGTGTGTTGGGTCAAGGAGAAATAAGTAGGTAAGATTTATAACTCCCTCACGGGGGTTTAGTCAAGAATGTATAAAGCAATGAAAAGTAGATGTAAAGTGATAATAAAGTAATAACATAAAAGACCTATAGAATAAGTGATATACTTAGTTACAGTGGTGATAATGATAAGTGCCAGATGGATGGCTCCTATTAGGTAGTCTGAATTGATGCCTTGAATAGATAAAACAAACAGGTGTTGATGGTCCTTAAGAGCTTAATTCCTGATCAGGATTGACTTATGCAAGATAATAGTAAGATAAGATGTCAAAAGTTGAATGTCAAGAGCTTAGATGCAAATAAGAATGAGATTTCTTGATTTTTGTTGACCTAAACATCAGGTTAGAGTTTGGCTTATTTAACCAACATCAGTTTCCCATAGACATCATCCATGGGTTGATCGGTGTCAATAGCCTTAAAATAGGTAAAACTTACTATTTTTGGCCTATTTTATGTTGCTCTTCATGCCAAGTGAGGCACCCATTACAAAAATAGTAAAAATAAGAGGTTAAGAAGGACATGGTTGGTTAGGAATTTAGTTTTGAGGTGAGAATAAGTCTTGGTTAGTTAAGGTGAGGGGACTAAGTCTTGAGGTGACTCATCAAGTGAGAATTAGTCTTAGGGTGAAGTGGCTAGGTAAGGTGGCATAAAAGGGTTTTAATTAACTTAATTAAGTATTTTAAATTAATTATATATGTGAGGGGTAAAAGCTTGGGTTAGGGAGGCTAATTGTTTTTATTATAAATGGGCTAAAAGGGGGATTTCAACATAGGGAGTTATGCACATGTGTGTGATGTAATTTTGGTTTCTACATTTACCCCTTTTTGTCTTGTAATTTGCACTGATAGGTTGCAAGACAAAAATAAGAGTTAGATGCTCTAAGTATTAGATAAGGTATCCCCCCTCAAAATGGGAATCGATGGAGGAGAAACCAGAATCAAGTACTAGTTCTATAAAAAAGTAATTACATGAGTGGTGGAGAATTGAGTATCACTTTGTGTACGTATACTACTATGAGATATAGTCAACAAATTAAAGAATAGGAAAAGTTTAGGAGGACTCAAATAGAAATAACCAAAGTATAGCTTGTAAGTGATAGTTGATAGGTCAAAAAAATCAAAGTTGTAGCTCCAATGGTCGATGTGTCCCAGGTATCTGAGGTAGGAAGTGCCCCTAGAAAACACAAAAGGTTGCAAGTGATAAGATGAACTTGGTTTCCATCCAAAACACCTAATAGACATGTGTGTGTACAATAGCTGACTATAGCGAAATAACATAAGCGGTCAAGACAAGCAATGCAAGTTGGTGTAAAAGGGTCAATGAGCAAGGAGATAGTCATGATCTCCAAGAAAAGTCATCATGGGTAGAGATTTAAGTGATCTCCAGTTGTGTTTATCATATTTGTGGAGATATATGTGATCTCTAGGTTGGTGGTTGTATTTGGGGAGATATACGTAAACTCCAAATTGCCCTAGAGTATGGTTAAAGACTAAAAAGTTAGGGTTGGTAGTAGAAACATTAATCCAATGGTGTTGACATTAATGATGTCACCGATGTCGGTAGTAAATAATGTTGATGTCAATGGCTTGAGGTAATGTTGCCGATGTCGTTAGGATTAATTGTTGATGTCAATGGATTAGGTTAAGGATACTGATGTTGATATCAAATCAAACCAACAAAAGGCGGTTTGGTAGCTGACCAAACTCATTTACAACTTGTGATTGGATAAAAATAAATATCTAACTTGTATTGAGATGGCTGAGCTAAGAGGGGACCCAGTGGGAGTCATGCCACCATAAGAGCTAGTTGTGCTAGTATGATGGAGATGGAGAGATGAGGTAAGATCCACTATGGTTGGATTTGAAGCTTGATTTGGTTATTTTGATTTTGTAGGCTAATTTACAGGTGGGAGGAAAATAAAATGGTAGTAGAAAGGTAGGAAATTACTTAGGGTAGGTTTAGGGTAACTTGGGAGGGTTGTGGGGTAGTTTTAAGGTAAAAATATAAACTTTTGGGGATGGATCAATTAGCCCTAAGGCTGAACCAGTCACCAAAATTGATGGGTTCCATCGATGTCAAATGACATGACACTAATGTCAATAGGTTTCTACCAACATTGAATGACACCCCGTATCGATGTCAACATCAAAACTAACGCTAGTGACTGTAAAGAGCTAGAAAATAAGACAATAGGTTAGAAAATAGTACAAAGGGTCAAAAAATAGGACAAATGGTTAGTTAAAGTCCATAATAGAAGTAGTAAACTAGCCTAATGGTTGAGATAACCTTAGAAGACCTCATGTTGATTGAGTGCTACCTACATAGCCTGATTTAGGGCCTCATGCCAATATAGTTCTCCCAGAGCCTAGGGAAAAATATCTAAGGTATGGCTAAAAGTGTGTAAATGGAGATGAGTAAAAAAGGTAGGTTAAAATAGGTTAAGAGATTTAGGGCTTAAAAGATAGGGCATAGTATCAAGAGTTAGGGATATACGTTGTGAGACCTAGAGTTGTGATAGGTAGTTAGGTCTATGTTGGAGAGAGAGAGGTAGTGAAGCCTAGGGTAGAGAGAGAGGTTGTGAAGCCTAGGGTAGAAAGGGGAGAGTAGGGTAGATAGTTAGGTGGATATATAGTTGAGTTAAAATTAGAAGACCCCATGTTGACTGAGTGCTACCTAGATATCCCAGTAGAGGGCCTCAAACCAATGTAGTTCTCTTAGAAAAAAGGGAAAAATGTGGTGGTAGGTTATATTAGAAAGTACATGACTTGAGTTGTGTGTGTATGGATGTAGGTGAGGATGGAGCTAGCATTATGAGATTGTCTACTAAGGTTGTTGATTTGGATGAAGAGGGATGTCACCTCAGATGAGTGGGATCATATGGTAGCTATGGGCCTAGGAGGATTGTAATGATATTCTCAAGTTGTTTGAGATGTGAGCCTTATGATAGCATTGATTGAGAGGTGGGATCACACCACCAACACCTTTTATCTATCAACTAGAGAGTTGATAGTGACCCAGGAGGATGTCTATAGGATTTTATCATTGCCACTCGAAGGTGAGAAGCTCTTCACATGCTTGAGAGAGGAGCATGATACCCATATGGTGTCATTATATGGTGAACATGTTAGCAAGGTGACTTATCAGTCAATGAGTTTCACCTATGAGCCACTATATATGGTTGATGAGGAGTAACATTGACTGAACATCTTGATGATGACCATGATCATAGTATATGCATTACCAGATGTAGATGGTGGTAGATTTATAATTGCATTGATATGTGTGCTTACATAGATGGTTGAGAAGCAGATTATTTTTGCATGGGGTCCAGTGTTCTTGGTATAATTATACAAAGATATGTGGGGTTTGAGACTATGATGGTGATGTAATTTATGTGTCAACCATCTACTACACTATTGGGCATAAGATAACATCATGGTGACATGACCATTGGGGTTGCTTACCATGATTCTAGCTAGCTTCAGGGTTGGTTTCAGATGGTGGAGAGTGGGCATGGCACAGACCCAAGTGAATGGCATAGTGCATGACATTGCCTATTATAGGTGCATGATTGAGGGTTTGATCCCTATGGATATTTTGTGGATACCCTACCTAACATACCCCATATTTAGAGGATAGGCACAATAGCTAGTTGGATTGCATAACTTACTATGGGTTAGGGGGAGATAAGTTGGTGAGTTGGAGATGGTACCCATGGCATGAGTTAGGAGGTAGTTCAGTCTACTATATGATATACTACCTACCTTCCCTTGATATAGGAGGGATGACGTAGAGGTACCCCTAACATTTCCCTAAGAGATAGATGGGCCAAATTTTGAGGAGCTACTAGCAAGGTCAGATGTTGGAGATCTAAGGTACACAATGGCATATATAGCTTGGTAGGTAGGTTTAAATCCTATAGTGGATGTTAGGAGGCCACCACTAGATTTAAAAGGGTTGGTGAGAGAGAGGGATGTAGCCATACATGCAAAGGATGCAGTAATGCAGGCTAGAGATATAGCATAGGCATAGGTATTATAGCCTTACAGGGGTAGGTGGTGACATTATAGGGCTAGGTTGGGGTACTATAGAGCCAGTTTGTAGCACTAAAGGGCTAGGTCAGAGTGTTATAGGGTTAGGTGACTACAGTGATAGTGGAGAGGGATAACTTGAGATCAGTAGGTTAGGTTGTTCCTCCTCCTCCACCATAGGGACTAGTATAGGCTAGGTTGTCAGTAGGTGCTATGGGACTGCCATAGACTATATATTTGGAAAGATACACTAATACCCTTGATGAGATTACCCATTATGAGAGGGCCATCATGGAGTTTTTATAGATTTAGAGATATTCAAAGTTTAGAGAGTAAGAGAGATATGTGTCATGTGCCATAGCTTCTAGCTCATGTAGACATAGATGGGTAGAGAGTGATGATGACACTACTTCTTCATGACCATGCGAAGAGACTCAAGGAACTTGAGTGCTAAAGTTTGCCTTTTTGTTTATACATGTTATATTTACACCAACCTATGAGCTAAAGATGTGAGATGTATATTTTGAGAGAGAGAGAGATGATATTACAATGATGTATTGATGGACATGTATTCTAAACATATATATACATGAGATATTTATTTATTATGATTTTGAGATGTATTTATTGGCATAAATGATGATGATATAGATGATGATTTTATAGATGATGATTTATGTTAATGTTGATCATGTTAGCTGAGGTGTACTTAACATTTTCCATATATGTGATGATATATGCATAGTTGGTTGGTTAGCTTCATCCTAGCATTTTTCCATATTTGTGATGGTGTCTACATAAAATGAATGGGTTGGTTATGTTATTTTATTTTAGAATTTTTCCATATTTTTGATGGTGTATGTGTAAAATAAATGGAGTAGGCTTTGACAGTGTTGGTATGACATTATTTTTCATCTCAATAGAGAGATCAACATGTGGTTTGGATGGAAAAATAAAGAGGTAGAATGCTCATGCATTGGTAAAGACCATAATAAGAACATAAATAGCCTCAATAAAATGAGCCTCTTTCATGCCTTATATCTTTGAGGCATTGTGTTTACCTTATGTTAAGTTAGCTTTACAGTCCCTTGAAAGAGTATGAAGGGAAAAAGGGTAAAATGAGGGAAAATTTTTGGGTAGCATAACCTATGTAGAGGGGATGATATACCCCTATCGTGGGTGACCCGAGAGCTATTATAGGTAAGTACATGACTTAAAGATTTTTTTTGTGTGTATACTGATCAATACTGGAATCCTATAATGGGATTTTGTATGGTTTAAGGTCATATAAAGATGATCAATATGAGAAGCTTTTTTATTTGTATTTTCCTTTGAGAACACAGCTTAGCTTATCCATCCTTCAAGGGAGTGGTCTAAGAATTTATTTTTAAGTTTAAATAGTTATCCTTCAAGGGAGCAATTTATTGATAGTAGCAAAGAGAAGGTATTTAGTTGTCCTTCAATGGAACAGTCTAAGTTAAGAAGTATGACCTGAGATTTTATAACTTGTCACATATCCCATTTATTTTTTTAGCTTTTAGTCATGGACAAGACTATAGAGACTTAGGGGTTATCCATTTTGAGGGAAAAACCATACCACTGCATAAGTTAACTATGTGTATAGGAGTAATGGTGAAGAGGAAGGGAAATTAATGTAATAGGGATGCTCAAGGGATGATCTCAAGTTAAACACGAGGTGAAGTGATGATTGGTTAACAAAAGAATAGTTGGAGATGTAAGGAATTAAAAGGCTTGGGTTTTGGCCTTCCTTTGAGAGAAGATAAGTGATAAGTTCCTGAGCCATACTTGTGAGTTATGATATAAGTTCCAAGCCAATTAGGAGCAAACTTACCCTATTTTATTTTCTCCATATTCATCACATGTTGATTTTCTTTTAGTATGAGATCCCCAATATTAAAATCTCACTCTTGAGGTTTTTGTTATAAGCACATTTGATACGCTTTTAATAGATTTGGAGGTGTTTGAGGGCTATGAGATGGTGCTCATCAAGTAATTCAAGTTGAGCCAAATGTTCTTGGTGAAATTCATCATTAGTAATTATGTCTCTAAGAGAAATGTGAAGAAAAGGGATCTAGACCTCAAGAGGCAAAATAGCCTCCATCCCATAGACCAAGGAAAAAGGGGTAGCACCTATAGAGGTTTGAATGCTAGTGCGGTAAGCATATAAAGCAAAGGGAAGGTATGTGTGCCAATCCTTACCCATATCATTGACTACCTTCATGACAATTTTGGTCAATGTTTTGTTCGAAGCTTTTACCAGCCCATTAGCTTGTGGATAGTATGGTGATCATAAGCTTAATTTAATTCCAAATGTATCACAAAGACTTTGAATAGTCTTATTTTGAGAGATTTGTCATTATTTATTATAATTTTATGTAGAACACCAAAATGATAGATTATGTGATGGTTGATAAAGTCAATAATTTTGTCGACTTTAGTAGAGATGAGAGGAATGGCTTCGACCCACTTGGTGAAGTATTTAGTGGGAGTAATGATGGAGGGATGAGTGAAGATTAATATCTCTTATTAAATCCAAGCTCCATTAGGAGAATGGCTAGAATTCTTTATCAAATTGTAAGGCATGACTCAAAATGTGAAGGAGGTTAACGTGTTGTTGATATTTGATGCAATGTTGAACATAATCAACAGAGTCTTGATGGAACATTGGCCAATAATGGCCAAGTAAAAGGATATGCTTGGTGACTACATGACCATTGAAATGTCCACCACAAATCCCATCATGGAGTTCCTTAATATCAAAGGAAGTCTTAGTACTAGTGAGGCATCTAAGGAAAAGACCATCAAAACCTTGCTTGTAGAGAATTCCCCCTAGCATAGTGTAATGATTGGCACATTTTATGAAGGCACATTTCCCACTATTGGAAAGATCAAAAGGGGTAATAGAAAAGGAAAGGTAATATGTGAGTTGCTTGTACCATAAGTCATGTGGGTTAGAGATTACATTTTTGATAAATAGGATGTTAGTTGATACATATGAGGGTAATGTTAAGTGATGAATGGTGACATAGATTTTTGAGGAAGAGGATGAAGAGGGTATGTGTGAAGCAAGTGAAGCCATTGTGTCAACAAACTTATTTATGGATAAAGGATTAGTCTATAAAATAGAAGAATAAAATGATCCCAAGAGCATATCTATATGATGTTTATACTACTGCATAATTTCATTTTTGCATAGGTAGGAACCATTAACTTGGTTAACCACCAGTTGAGAATCACTGAAAATGGTTATGGATTTGATACCCAAGAAGAGAGTTGTTTGAAGTCCTAAGATCAAATCCTCATATTTGGCCATATTATTAGTGCATTCAAAATCTAGTTTAAATGATAAAGGTATAGGCTCACCATCTAGAGGAATGAGAATGACCCCCACACCCCCATCATGTTGACATTTAGACCCATCGAAGAACATCATCATTTGATAGGAGATGTCATTAGTGGAGAGTTTTGTGATGGATTCATCAGGGAATTTGAGGTTTGAAGGTTGATTTTTAGGTAAAGGGGTGGAAACTAACTATTCAATGATTGTTTTCCCCTTGATAAACTTTTATTGAATGAATTCTAAGTCAAATTCAGCAAGAAGCATGAGCGACTGAGCTACACATTGGTTGTGATATGGCTTGGAATACATGTATTTGAGGGGATAAGTATGTGTGACCACATAGGTTTTTTGATTTAGGAGATAATGGTGAATCTTGGAGGTAGAAAATACCAACATGAGGCAAAGTTTTTTAGTATGGGTATATCGACTCTCATAATCAATAAACATGTAGCTTATTTAGTAAACTACCTGCTCTCGATGTTGATCATCTCAATATGCAATCATAAAACCTAGAGAATGGTATGTTGTAGAGATGTATAGCTAGAAAGGCTGATTTTCCTTAGGTGGAATAAGAATCGATGGGGAAAAGAGATATTGTTTAAGTGCATCAAAATCTTCCTGGTAATCTATATTCCAATGGAAGGAGACATCCTTTTTGAGGATATGGTGAAAGG
The DNA here is from genome assembly GCA_037957365.1 of Torreya grandis. NCBI lineage: Eukaryota > Viridiplantae > Streptophyta > Pinopsida > Cupressales > Taxaceae > Torreya > Torreya grandis. The sequence goes on from JARHVA010001289.1 coordinate 903,066, forward strand.
GTTGGCAATGATATGACAACTGGGAGATGAAGTGATGGATTGAATGAAGTTTGCCTTGTAAGCTATAGATTTATTTGATATTAGTAGGTGGAGACATCTCTAATATTTCTCTAACCTTAGTAGGATCGATCTTGATACCATGGAGAGAAATGATAAAAACTAAGAGCTTACCAAAAAGAACACCAAAGACACATTTCTTTGGGTTTAGTCGAATGTTATATTGGAGGAGATGAGAAAATATAATTTCAATAATTGTCAAGTGATCTTGGAAAAGTTTAGACTTACCAAGCAAGTCATCCATCTAATATTCCATAATTTTGTGTAGGAGATCATGGAAAATGTAAGTCATGGCACATTGATAGGTGGCACCAGTGTTCTTTAAACTAGAAGGCATGACTTGATAATAGAAAGTCCCCCATAGGGTAATGAAGGTTATCTTGCACTGATCCTTAGGAGCAACCAAGATTTTATTATATCTAGAGAATCTATCCATAAGTGATAACATCTCATGGCTGATCATCAAATCAACAATTTGGTTGATACTTGACAATGGGAAGTCATCTTTTGGATAAGTGAGGTGCAAGTCATGATATTTAGTGAAAATATGGATTCCCTTGGTCACTTTTATGATAGGAATGATATTGTAAATCCATTATGGTTTGGATAAAGTTAACAGAAAGGAGGTGTTGAAGCTCTTCTTTGACAAGAAGAGCAATACAAGGGTGCATCTTGTGAAGCTTCTGATTTACAAGTTTGACATCTCGATTGATGATAATGTTATGGGTGATGATAGAGGGGTCATTACCAGGCATGTCATTATAAGACCAAGTAAAGGCTTTTCTATGGTTAGTAAGAAATGTGGTATAATCAGCTTGCTAAGAAGAATCTAAAGATTGGCCAATCTTGAGAATGTTGGGGTTATCATGAGAGGGCAAATTAATGTCAATGGTTGATTTATTTAACATAGCTTGTGTTTTGGATGGGAGTGATCATTGGATATAAGAATCATCCACACCTATGTATGTGATAATTGCATCATCATCATGACATTGGATAGTGTTAATAATGGGAGAATCTTCATCAATTATTTTAGGATGAATGAGAGAAAGGGACCTTGTTTCTTTACCCTAATGATAGGTGAGAGGCCCAAAATGGATGAAATTTATTGAAGAATTTTTTTTAGGAGGTATAGATACTTATGATTCAATAGGTGATAATAGAGAATAAGGTGGAAAAGGAGATACTGGTTCTTCAATAATTGGTTCATGGGAAATTTTAATGAGTTCATTTGCTTCATCATAACCCACTCCATGCCTCTTTTTGGCATTTTCACTAGTGTTTCTAGTAGCATATTCAATAGGAATATGTAAACCCTATTTTTAGTGACCTAAACCAAATCCTTTCTAGGCACACTGATAGATATAGGTGTGTGTGAAACTAGGGTTGCTTAGGAAAGAGAAGTCATAGGTAAATGGTTGTGGTGAAGAAGATGAATTGCCAACAGTGGGAGCTTGATCAATTCCCCCATATGTGAAATTAGTTTGAAGGTTAGGGGGGCTATAAAGGATGATCATTCTAATATGAGGATTATAATTTGGATGCGTGTGAAGCTTTCCATACTCTTTTGGAGTATAAAACATGTCAAGCGTCAATAAATGATATTCACCAAGTGACAAACATTGAAAAGTTTTCACCATGGGATCCTTGTCAAGAATTTGTGTTGTTGGTATCTATGTAACCATGGGAGTGGATCTTGCAGAAGATTTAAAAGTATCATGTAGGGAAGATTATGTCTTCAATGTAATGTGAACATCATTAGGACTATAAGTCATGTTGCATGTTTTAAATGGAGGTGGGTTAGTAGGTATAACATGCACTTGTCTGTCATGTTCAAACTTGACACAACGTTTCAAAGTTAAGGGTACACATGCCATAACATGTATCCAAGGTCACCCAAGAAATATTTTATATTATAACTCTCCCTCTACAACATAGAAGAGCTCAGGAATAGTGCAGGGACCTACATAGATATGTAAGACAATAGTTCCCACCATAATAGTTGTAGTATCATTAAAGGAATAGAGTACCATATTAGTTTGAGACATGAAATTGTTAGGAAGGGCTATCTGTTTGTAGGCTTGGGTGGAAATAATATTAATACTAGCTCTCCCATTGATCATGACTCTCTTGACATGAGTTTGATTAATATATGTGGTGATAAAAAGGGCAAAATCATGATGTTTAGGGTGTTGAAGTGGAATTTCCAAATCACTAAAAGAAATTAGGGAGATGGAAATAAGGGAGCTAACTAAAGCTATAAGAGGTTGGGGATCATCAGGGTGCACCTCAATATCTTTCAAGGAACTAATCAAATCTTGATGGTGTTGGGATGAGTTTTGGATTAACTCATACAAGGACAATTTCATAGGAGTTTGGTGAAGTTGTTTCACCATTGAGCTTTAAATAACATATGAAGATATCCATTTTTGGACCCATAAGATAGAAACCTTGGGATTCAAAGGAGTGTCTTTGGGAAAGGGATGAGTCTAAGGAACAACAGGTTTTTCTTTACTTTTATCTTTTTGGTTTTGTGACCGTGTGGCCACATTAACTGTGTTGATTTGAAATATAGGTGAAAGAGGTGGCAAAGGGGTTAAAATCACATCTTTGGGTTTGATTTTAGGTGGAATAGAAGGCATTGTTGATTCCAAATGTGAAATAATAAGATGGTTAATAGGAGTATCATCAAATAGAATGTTGACATCAAAGTGTTGTTGAATGACTGCTATGAGGGCTTTACAACTCTCAGTATCATGTCCAGGGGAATGATGATATAAAAAAACTTATGTATCATCAAACCAAGATGGATTCATTCCAAGAGGAATATAAGGATTAATAGGAGGAAGAGTTATTCTAGAAGTGTAGACACCAAAATTATGTCACACACACATGTATAACTCGTTGTGTCAAAACCCCCCTTAAGCCCATTTCCAATAAAAACAATTATCCTTCCTAACCCATGCTTTTACCCCTCATACATTTAATTAATTTAAAATACTTAATTAAGTCAATTAAAAACCCTTTATGCCACTTTACTTGGCCACATCACCCTAAGACTAATTCTCACCTGATGAGTCACCTCAAGACTTGGTCCCCTCACCCTAACTACCCCAGACTTATTCTCACCTCAAAACTAAATTCCTAACCAATTATATCCTTATTAACCTCTTATTTTTACTATTTTATAATGGGTGCCACCCTTGGCACAAAGAAAAATAGAAAATAGGCCAAAAATAGTAAGTTTTACCTATTATAAGGCACGTCGATCAACCTATGGTTAATATCGGTAGGATCATTGATGTTAGTTATATAAGCTAAACTTCAACCTTATGTTCAGGTCAGTAGAAATCAAGAAAATTGATTCTTACTTGCATTCAAGCTCTTAGCATTCAACTTTCAACCTCCTAGCTTACTATTATCTTATATAATTCAATCAAAATTAGGAACCAAGCTCTTGATGACTAATAACACCTACTTATTTTCTCTATTCAGGGCATCAGTTTAGACTACCTAATAGGAGCCATCAATCTAGTACTTATTATTTAGTCACCACTATAGCTAAGTACATCACTTATTTTATAGGTCTCTTATGTTGATACTTTAGTATCACTTTACATCCATTGTTCATTACTTTACACATTCTTAACCGAACCCCCATGAGGGAGTTACCAAGCTTCCTTGCTCACTTCCCCTTGACCTAGCACACTAAGCCTTTGACTAAATCTACCCAAATCATACTCTCTCTCTCTCTCTCATAACTCTCCCCAACCTTCTAGACCTGATCAAAACCATTTCTCAAAACTAGAAAAGCCTTCTGTAAGTTCTTATGCAATTATTGCCCCTACCAACCCTGATAACATAACTGACATCAGTCACCTTCACCAGCTGACCTCAATAGAGTAACTGATATCGATCACTCCCTTAGTGATGTTGATGACTATGGATTTTCTTAACCTTTCTAAAACCTACCTAAACAACTAAAATACAAATAGAATATACCACTTGCACCTTGTTACTCTTTGCTACACTTAGGTTATGAATAATAGTAATATTATCTCTCTTTCACTCTCTTTTTACCTCTATTTTAGTTATTTATTACTCTTTTATCTCTTAAAATTAGATTGTCATCTCTAAAGAAGTTTCACACTTCTTGAAACAAGTGTGTAGCTTGGCAGCCCACTCATTTATCTACTAGCAAACATTTTGTGTTAGTGCTTTCTTACTTGCAGCTAGTCCTCCCTATCCAAAGAGGAGTGCTTACAACGTCTGATTATAGTGTGAAAACTAATTTGGGTTCATTATAATCACTTATCCTTGTCATTCTTCTCTATTTTCCTTAGACTTAAAATAGACAAAATTTAGTGAAACATTTCTAGCATGCCCGATGGGACCCTAGAGTTTTTATTGGGTTCATTTCTTATTTTAAGCCTTCATATAGGTAAATTATAGTAGAAACTTCATTTCTTTCACTCTCTTGGAAACTTCATTTCTTGCACTCTCTCCTTCTCTTCTCTCTTAAAACAAAAAATTCAACATTTTATTTCTGTTTAAAGTTAATAAACTAAAATTTTCTTCTTTACTCTTTGCCTTTAAAAGTAATTCATCATTCTTTCCTTAAAATTTAAAAAAAATCTCTTCTTTATTTCTTTATCGCATGCACATTAGGATAGTGAAGTTCATTCTCTATTCCTATTTCATCTTTGCTTTCATTCAAATCTAAACATTTCAGATTTGGGTTTAAAACTTACTACATTTCATTGTTTACTTGCTGCATATTAACTCATCTAGTTAATTACAAACATTATGAATAAATTTTAGTGCACTTAAGTTACACAACCAAATCACACTCACAAAAAAAACATCTAAACTCACCTAAGAAAAGGCCCATCAAGATTTCTTCACCTGGTGGATTACCTTACCCTACATGGCTATCCTAATTGGATTTCACCACCAAGGGGAGAATCCACTTCATTCTCTGGTGAAGTATAAACTCTAGGTAAAAGGTATATTTTGGATAATCAACCTGGCTTGGCTTCAAGTCTGTGAAGTATGATGAACAATCCCCTATAGCAAGCCATGTACCTAGTCTAACACAAATTTCCTCTTGAGCACTAAAACTAACCTGAAACTAGCTCTAGATTGCTTTCTAGTACCTTCGATAACCAAATTTTTCTTCTCAATATCTAATTAAGGCATAAGCCAACATGAGACTAAAATTAATCTCTAGGAATTAATAGTTTCTGGTTGTATGTTCTTTTTCTTCTTTTTTATTGCCTTTTGTATTTTGGAGTTAGTAAGGACATTTTCCTATTGATTCATAAAATTAACAATATTTATAATACTCAATTTGTTTAACCTATTATATTAGGTTTTCTGACTATTCTTCCTTCTTCCTTGCTTAGAGGAATCTAAATATTGGCCAATCTTGAGGATGCAAGGGTTATTGTGAGAGTGCAGGTTGATGTCAATGGTTGATTAATTTAACATAGCTTGTGTTTTAGATGGGAGCAATCATTAGATATAATAATCATCTTCACCCATGTATGTGAGAATTGAGTTATCATATTGACATTGGATAGTGTTAATATTGGGAGAATCTTCATCAATTATTTCAAGATGAAAGAGAGGAAGGGACCTTATTTCCTTACCTTGGTAATAAGTGAGAGGCCCCAAATGGATGGCATTTATTGAATTAAAAAATTAGGAGGTATAGATACCTATAATTTGGTAGGTGATGGTGGAGAAGAAGGTGGAGAAGGAGATACTATTTCTTTGATAATTGGTTCATGATAAGTTTTAGTGAGTTTATTTGGTTCATCATGACCCACTCCATGCCTCTTTTTGACATTTTCAATGGTGTTACAATAGGATATTTAATAAGTGTATAGAAACCCTATTCGTAATGACACAAACTAAATCCTTTCTAGGCACACTAATAGAGATAGGTGTGTGAAAAACTATGGTTACTTAGGAACAAGAAGTCACAAGTAAATGGTTGTGATGAAGAAGATGGATTGCCAATAGTGGGAGCTTGATCAATTCCCCCATATGTGAAATTGGTTTAAAGGTTACGGGCCCCATAAGGGATGACAATATCAATGAAGGGATCATAATTTGGATGTATGTGAAGCTTTTCATACTCTTTTGAAGTGTATAACATGTCAAGTGTCAATAAATGATATTCTTCGAGTAAAAACATTGAAAATTTTCCTCCATGAAATCCTTGTCAAGAATTTGTGTTGCTAGTATTTGTGTAACCATGAGAATGGAGCTTGTAGAAGATTCAAAAGTACCATATGGGGAAGATGATGTCTTAAATTTAATGAGAACATCATTGGTACTATAAGTCATGTTATATTTTTTAAATAGAGATGGGTCAACAGGTATAACATGCACTTATCCATCATGTTCAAACTTGACATAGCAGTGCAAAGTTGAGGGTACACATGTCATGGTACATGTCCACGGTCACCCAAGAAGTATTTTATATTGGAACTCTCCTTCCACAACACATAAGATCTTAGGAATAGTGTAGGGACCTACATAGATATGTAAGACAATAGTGCCCAATGTAGTAGCTATAGTATCGTTCAAGGAGCAGACTACCACATTGGTTTGAGACATGAAATTATTGGAAAGGGCTAGCTATTCATAGGCATGGGTGGAAATACTATTAATAATATCTCCCCCATTGATCATGACTCTTTTGACATGATTCTAATCAATATATGTGGTAATAAAAAGGGTATAATCTTGATATTTAGGCTGTTGAAGTTGAATATCTGAATTACTAAAAGAAATCAAGGAAATGAAATTAAGGGCGCTGACCAAAGCTACAATAGGTTGGGGAACATTAGGTTATACTTCAATATATTTCAAGGCACTAATCAAATATTGATGGTGTTGGGATGAGTTTTGGATTAACTCATACAAGGACATTTTCACAGGTGTTTGGTGAAGCCATTTCACCATTGATCTTTGAATAACATCCAAAGTTGTCATTTTAGGGAGAGGCCTAAGATAGAAATGGAGTGTCTTTATAAAATGGATGAGTCCAAGGAGTCATGGTATTTTCCTTACCTTTATCTTTTTCGTTTTGTAATCATGTGGCCACATTAATTGTGTTGATTTGAAATATAGGTTAAGGAGGTGACTAATGGGGTATGACCACATCTTTGGGTTTGAATTTAGGTAGAATAGTAGGAGGCATTATGGATGCCAAAGGTGGAATAATAGGAAGGTTAATGGGAGTATCATTAAAGAGAGTGTCAATATCAAAGTGTTGTTGAATGATTACTGTGAGGGATTTATAACTCTCAGTATCATGCCCAAGGGAATGATGATATAAGCAAACTTGTGTATCATTAAACCTAGATGGCCTCATTATAACAAGACTATAAGGCTTAATGGGAGGAAGATTTATTATGGAATATTGTAATAATTGACATAGAAAAAAAATCTGAGAGCCTACAGGTGGGCTTTCACTTTTTGTGCTAATAGGAGTGGCCACCTTATTTTATTTGGGAGTTATAGGGGTGATTTTACATGGTGCCTTGTTTGGTGGAGTTACATGTTTTGCTAATAATTTCTTGGTGTTAGGTATCATGGTGTCATATTTAAAAGGCCTATTAAGTGGAAAAGGTAGTAGTGGAGGCAACTTAACCTTTTATTTTACTTGGGTTGGTGATACTTCAACTAAAGTAGAGGGGTGTGGTCCTAAAATTGATAGTAGAGTTGAGGGTTAAAGGGGAAAGGATCTAGAGAGCTTAACATTTTCTATATCTTAGGCCAAAAAACTCTAACTTATGGTTTATGAGTTAAATCTAATTTCATTTATGGATGAATCAGATTAGAGATGGGGTGTATGCCTAAAGGCCTTGTCTACTTTAATGTGGTAGTTGCTTATGAAAGTGAGGATTCTGACATAGATAGATGAGCTTCTAGTGATTTTTGTGGAGAAAGTTTGACTTTGTTGAAGACCTTTGGGTAAATGGTAGTGATAATATTGGTGGTAAAGGTTTATATTCATTGTTTTGGATAAGGAGTTTTAAGCTGGTCCCAAAATGTTGCATGATCTAGCTTCATGGAGTCAATAAATTATAGACTTTTCACCAACCATGAGAAGGGCTTAGATGTAGTTGACATAGGCTTTACAGTTGCATCTTTAGAAGGTTGAGGTGTTTAAGAAAGAGGGAAATTATTGGTCTCTGCTACTTCAAGGCAAATATGAGAAAAAACCACAATAGGGTCCTCTTCGATAGATATAGGAGAAAAGGCATGGTCTTCCATGGGTGAAAGAGAGGTAGGTGAAGAAGGTTCCTTAGGAGGATAGAACATAGGTATAATGTATCCCTCAATATGTGGGTGAGGAATAGGTAAAGTATGATCCTCCATAGGTAAAAGAAGGGGTAAGAGTGGTACAGTTAGAGCAGGCACAATAGGTCTCTCATCTAATGTGGAAGTAGATAACACTAACTCTTCTAGGTGTAAAGGTGGAGGAGAGGTAGGTGAAGAGGGTTCCTCAAGAGGGTATAACACAAGAATGATGTTCCCTTCAACATGTTCTTGAGGAATGGGTAGGGTGTGGTCTTCAAGTGGTAAGAGGATAGGTAATATTGGTGCAAAAGGAATTGGCATTATAAGCTCCTTTGGTGGTAAAAGAAGTGGTAAAGGAGGCTCTTCCTCATGATGGAGTGGAATGGGTGAAATAGGCTCTTTTTACCTAAGGAGTAAGAATGGGAAAAATAAATACTGTTGACTATGGGAGAGGAGTTGATAAAATGGGTGTCTCCTATTGAAGGGGAGGTTGAGCTAGAGGTAAAGGAAAAACCATATTAACTTCATGAATATTATGATCACCTAAATTAGATGTGGTTTGAAAAATATTTTGATTGGGTGAATGGTTAAGAAAAGGATGTTTGAACACATCCATATTTTTATTAGTAGGTGCATTAGGATTATCTAAGATGAGATCACCCCTATCAAACATGTCTTGAACAATATTCCTTAGTGTCTTATAACTATTAGAATTGTGGCCTTTAACTTGATAGTAGCTTCAAAACTCATCTTATTTATACCAATTTGGAATAGGATGGGATGGGTCAAATTGTATAAGAGGTTTGATTTGAGGAAGGGTTATGACACCTTGTTGCAATAGTTTTTCCAAAATGAATGTATATGACTCCCAAATGGGAGTGCATTGTCTTTGTTCATACCATTTTTGGAATTGCTTGGTTGAATTTTAAGAGGTCAATTGGTTTGTGGTTGTAGAAGATGTTGACTTAACAGCCATAGTGTTGGTGGAGAATTTAGTTTTTTGGTTAAAAGGAGAAGTTTTATAAGAGGAGGAATCATTTGATTTAGAATTGGGGTTTTTACTACACAACTTGACCCTACCTTCATTAATAGCTCAAATATCAAGTTTCTATGCCATTGTAAGGGCTTCATCAAATGTGAAAAAAAATTATACTCAAAGGGTGGATGAGATGTGTTTATCACATGCCCTTGAGAAGAGATCAATAAGCTCAGGTTGGGGTAAGGAGAAGGAGAGTTGATTAATCAAGCCTCTCCAATGAGCGTCAAAATCTATGAAAGATTCATCATCAAATTATCTAATAGAATAAAGGTCTTTTATAGAAAGCTTTTTAGAAATGTTAATAGAGAAGTGGTCTAGGAATATTTGTGCAAGTTGGGTAAGTAAAAAAAATGAGTGCTGAGTTATAGAGCTATACCAATCCAAGGTGACACCTAAAAGAGACATAAGGAAAGTGTGAAGTAGTAATGCATCATCGTGCCCTATTAAATAACAAGCATGTCTGAATGCTCACAAGTGTTGTTGTGGGTCCTCTTTACTCTAAAAATGAGTAAATTTGGGAAGTTCCCATTGCCTTAGATAAGGGAGAATAGGCACATAAGGATGGATGGTTTCAAAAAACCTGATATAATAGGTTATAAAAATTGAGTATTAGAAATATTGTTGATTTTATGAATCAATAGGAAAATGTCCTTACTAACTCCAAAATACAAAAGGCAATAAAAAAGAAGAAAAAGAACATACAAATAGTAACTATTAATTCCTAGAGATTAATTTTAGTCTCATGTTGGCTTATGCCTTAATTAGATAGTGAGAAGAAAAATTTGGTTAGCGAAGGTACTAGAAAGCAATCTAGAGCTAGTTTTAGGTTAGTTTTAGTGCTCAAGAGGAAATTTGTGTTAGACTAGGTACATGGCTTGTTATAGGGGCTTGCTCATCATACTTCATAGACCTGAAGCCAAGCCAGGTTGCTTAGCCAAAATATACCTTTTACCTAGAGTTTATACTTCGCTAGAGAATGAAGTGGGTTCTCCCCTTGGTGGTGAAATCCAAGTAGGATAGCCATGTAGGGTAAGGTAATCCACTAGGTGATGAAATATTGATGGGCCTTTTATTAGGTGAGTTTATATGTTTTTTGTGTGAGTGTGATTTGGTTGTGTAACATAAGTGCACTAAAATTTATTCATAATGCTTGTAATTAACTAGATGAGTTAATATGCAGCAAGTAAATAATGAAATGTAGTAAGTTTTAAACCCAAATCTAAAATGTTTAGATTTAAATGAAAGCAAAGATGAAATAGGAATAGAGAATGAACTTCACTATCCTAATGTGCATGCGATAAAGAAATAAAGAAGAGATTCTTTTTAATTTTTATGGAAAGAATGATGAATTAATTTTAAAGGCAAAGAGAAAAGAAGAAAATTTTAGTTTATTAACTTTAAACAGAGAATAAAATGTTGAATTTTTTGTTTTAAGAGAGAAGAGAAGGAGAAAGTGCAAGAAATGAAGTTTCCACTATAATTTACCTATATGAATGCTTAAAATAAGAAATGAACCCAATAAAAACTCTAGGGTCCCACCAGGCATGCCAAAAATGTTTCACTAAATTTTGTCTATTTTAAGTCTAAGGAAAATAGAGAATAATAGTAAGTATAAGTGATTAGAATGAACCCAAATTGGTTTGCACACCGTATTCAAACATTGTGAGCACTCCTCTTTGGCTAGGGAGGACTACCTGCAAGTAAGAAAGTACTAACACAAAATGTTTTCTAGTAGATAAATGAGTGGGTTGCCAAGCTACACACTTGTTTCAGGAAGTGTGAAACTTCCTTAGAGATGAAAATCTAATTTTAAGAGATAAAAGAGTAATAAATAACTAAAATAGAGATAAAGAGAGAGTGAAAGAGAGATAATATTACTATTATTCATAACCTAAGTGTAGCAAAGAGTAATAAGGTGCAAGTGGTATATTATCTTTGTATTTTAGAAGGTGTTTAGGTAGGTTTTAGAAAGGTTGAGAAAATCCACAGTCGTCAACATCTCTAAGGGAGTGATCGATATTAGTTACTCTATTGAGGTCAGCTGGTGAAGGTGACTAATGCCAGTTATGTTGTCAGGGTCAGTAGGGGAAATAATTGCCTAGGAACTTACAAAAGGCTTTTCTAGTTTTGAGAAATGGTTTTGATCAGGTTTGGAAGGTTGGGGAGAGTTATGAGAGAGAGAGAGAGAGAGTATGATTTGGGTAGATTTAGTTAGAGGCTTAGTGTGCTAGGTCAAGGGGAAGTAAGAAAGGAAGCTTGGTAACTCCCTCATGGGGGTTCGGTTAAGAATGTGTAAAGTAATGAACAATGGATGTAAAGTGATAATAAATTATCAACATAAGAGACCTACAAAATAAGTGATGTACTTAGCTATAGTGGTGACTAAATAATAATCACTATATTGATGGCTCCTATTAGGTAGTCTAAACTGATGACTTGAACAAAGAAAATAAGTAGGTGTTATTGGTCTTCAAGAGCATGGTTCCTAATTGTGATTGACTTACACAAGATAATAGTAAGCCAGGAGGTTGAAAGTTGAATGCTGAGAGCTTGAATGCAAGTAAGAATCAATTTTCTTGATTTATGTTGACCTGAACATAAATTTTAAGTTTAGCTTATATAACTGACATTGATGATCCTACTGATGTCAGCCATAGGTTGATCGACGTGCCTTATAATAAGTGAAACTTACTATTTTTGGCCTATTTTCTATTGTTCTTCATGTCAAGTGTGGCACCCATTAAAAAATAGTAAAAATAAGAGGTTAAGAACGATATAATTGGTTAGAAATTTAGTTTTGAGGTGAGAATAAGTCTTGGGTAGTTAGGGTGAGGGGACCAAGTCTTGAGGTGACTCATCAGGTGAGAATTAGTCTTAGGTGATGTGGCCAAGTAAAGTGGCATAAAGGGTTTTTAATTGAATTAATTAAGTATTTTAAATTAATTAATGTATGAGGGGTAAAAGCATAGGTTAGGAAGGCTAATTGTTTTTATTGGAAACGTGCTTAAAGGGGGTTTTGACAGAGCGAGTTATACACGTGTGTGTGACATAATTTTGGTGTCTACACTTCCAAAATATCTCTTCCTCCTATTAAGCCTCATATTCCTCTTGGAATTAAGCCATCTTGGTTTGATGATACATAAGTGTTTTTATATCATCATGCCCATGGACATGATACTGAGAGTTGTAAAGCCCTCATAGTAGTCATTCGACAACACTTTGATGTCAACACTCTATTTGATGATAATCCTATTATCCGTCCTATTATTTCACATTTGGAATCAACAATGCCTATTATTCCACCTAAATTCAAACCCAAAGATGTGATTGTAACCCCTTTACCACCTCTTTCACCTATATTTCAAATCAACACAGTTAATGTGGCCACACGGTCACAAAACCAAAAAGATAAAAGTAAAGAAAAACCTGCTACTCCTTGGACTCATCCCTTTCCCAAAGACACTCCTTTGAATCCCAAGGTTTCTATCTTATGGGTCCAAAAATTGATATATTTAGATGTTATTTAAAGCTCAATGGTGAAATAGCTTCACCAAACTCCTATGAAATTATTCTTGTATGAGTTAATCTAAAACTCATCTCAACACCATCAAGATTTGATTAGCTCCTTGAAAGCTATTGAGGTACACCCTGATGATCCCCAACCTCTTGTAGTTTTGGTTAGCTCCCTTATTTCCATCTCCCTAATTTATTTTAGTGATTTGTAAATTCCACTTTGACACCCTAAACATCATGATTTTGCCCTTTTTATCACCACATATATTAATCAAACTCATGTCAAGAGTGTCATGATCAATGGGAGAGCTAGTATTAATATCATTTCCACCCAAGCCTATAAATAGCTAATCCTTCTTGATAATTGCATGTCTCAGACTAATACAGTACTCTATTCCTTTAACGATACTACAACTATTATGGTGGGAACTATTGTCTTACATATCCGGGTAGGTCCCTGCACTATTCCTGAGCTCTTCTATGTTGTGGAGGGAGAGTTATAATATAACATATTTCTTGGGTGACCTTGGATACGTGCTATGGCATGTGTACCCTCAACTTTACACCGTTGTGTCATGTTTGAACATGACAGACAAGTGCATGTTATACCTACTAACCCACCTCCATTTAAAACACGCAACATGACTTATAGTCCTAATGATGTTCACATTCCATTGAAGACATCATCTTGCCTACATGATACTTTTGAATCTTCTACAAGCTCCACTCCCATGATTACACAGATACTGACAACACAAATTCTTGACAAGGATCCCATGAAGAAAAGTTTTCAATGTTTGTCTCTCGGTGAATATCATTTGTTGACGCTTGACATGTTTTACAATCCAAAAGAGTATGGAAAGCTTCACATGCATCCAAATTATGATCCTCATATTAGAATGATCATCCTTTATGGGTCCCCTAACATTCAAACCAATTTCACATATGGGGGAATTGATCAAACTCCCACTGTTGGCAATCCATCTTCTTTGCCACAACCATTTACCTGTGACTTCTCTTTCCTAAGCAACCCTAGTTTCACACACACCTATATCTATTAGTGTGCCTAGAAAGGATTTGGTTTAGGTCATTACAAATAGTATTTACATATTCCTATTGAATATCCTACTAGAAACACCATTGAAAATGCCAAAAAGAGGCATGGAGTTGGTTATGATGAAGCAAATAAACTCATTAAAATTTCCCATGAACCAATTATTGAAGAACCAGTCTCTCCTTTTCCACCTTATTCCCTATCATCACCTACCAAATAATAAGTATCTATACCTCCTAAAAAAAATTCTTCAATAAATTTCATCCATTTGGGGCCTCTCACCTATCATTAGAGTAAGGAAACAAGGTCCCTTTCTTTCATTCATCCTAAAATAATTGATGAAGATTCTCCCATTATTAACACTATCCAATGTTACGATGATGATGTAACTATCACATACATAGGTGTGGATTATTTTTATATCCAATGATCACTCCCATCTAAAACATAAGCTATGTTAAATGAATCAACCATTGACATCAATTTTCCCTCTCATGATAACCCCAACATTCTCAAGATTGTCCATTCTTTAGATTCTTCTTAGCAAGCTAAATATACCACATTTCTTAATAACCATAGCAAATATTTTGCTTGGTCTTGTAATGACATGCCTAGAATTAACCCCTATATCATCACCCATAACATTGTCACCAATCAAGATGCCAAACTTGTAAATCAAAATCTTCACAAGATGCACCCTTGTATTGCTCTTCTTGTTAAAGAAGAGCTCCAAGACCTCCTTTATATTAACTTTATCCAACCCATCAACTACCTGCAATATATTTCCAATATCATTCTTGTCACAAAAGTGATTGGGGGATTCCATATTTACACCAACTATCATGACTTAAACCTCATTTGTCCAAAAGATGACTTCCCATTGCCAAGTATCGATGAACTTGTTGATCTAACAGCCAGCCATGAGATGTTATCACTTATAGATAGATTCTTTGGATATAATCAAATCTTGGTTACTCTTGAGTATTAACACAAGGAAACCTTCATTACCCCATGGGGGACTTTTTGTTATCAGGTCATGCTTTTTGGTTTGAAGAATGTTGGTGCCACCTATCAACCCACCATGACTTACATTTTCCATGATCTCTTACAAAAAATTATGGAAGATTACATGGATGACTTACTCAATAAGTCTAAACTTCAACAAGATCACTTTAATTATAGTTTATCATCTCCTCTAATATAATGTTTGACTAAACCCAAAGAGATGTGTCTTTGGTGTTCTTTTTGGTAAGCTCTTAGGTTTTATCATTTCTCTCCATGGTATCAAGGTCAATCCTACTAAGGTTAGATTAATCCTAGAGATTCCTCCACCTACTAATATCAAATAACTTCATAGCTTGCAAGGCAAACTTTAGTCAATTCACCTCTTCATCTCTCAGTTGTTAGATTATTGCCAACCTTTTCACCATCTCCTCAAAAAGGATGTCTCCTTCCATTAGAATACAAATTTCCAAGAAGATTTTGATGCACTTAAACAATATCTCCTTTCCCCACCAGTTATTATTCCACCTAAGAAAAATTAGTCTTTCTACCTATACATATCTATAATAGACCATTCTCTAGGTGCTATGATTGCACATCGAGAGTAGGTAGTTTAATATATAAGTTACACACTTATTGATTATGAGAATCGATATACCCATACTAAAAAACTTTGCCTCACATTAGTCTTTTTTGCCTCCAATATTCACCATTATCTCCTAAATAACAAAACCTATATGGTCACCTATATTGATCCCCTCAAATACATGCATTACAAGCCATATAACAACCAATGTGTAGCTCGATGGCTCATGATTCTTGCTGAATTTGACTTAGAATTCATTCAACAAAAGTTTATCAAGGGGAAAATAATCATTGACCAATTAACTTCCACCCCTTTACCTGACAATCAACCTTCAAACCTCAAATTCCTTAATGAATCCATCACAACATGCTCCATCGATGACATCTCCTATCAAATGATGATGTTCTTCAATGAGTCTAAATGTCAACATGGTAGGGGTGTGAGGGTCATTCTTATTCCTCTAGATGGTGAGCCTATGCCTTTATCATTTAAACTAGATTTTAAATACACTAACAATATGGTTGAATATGAGGCTTTGATCTTAGGACTTCAAACAACTCTCTTCTTGGGTATCAAATCCATAACCATTTTTGGTGATTCTTAGTTAGTGGTTAACCAAGTTAATGGTTCCTTTGACTCTTATCTCTTACAAACTATTCCCCAATCTACAAACAAGTTTACTGACACAATGGCTTTACTTGCTTCACACATACCCTCTTCATCCTATTCCTTGAGAATCTATGTCACTATTCATTGCTTAACATTACCCTCATATGTATCAACTAAAATCCTCTTTATCTAAAATTTAACCTTCAACCCACATGACTTATGGTACAATCAACTCATGAATTAACTTTCCTTTTGTATTACCCCTTCTAATCTTTCCAATAATGGGAAACATACCTTCATAAAATGTACTGCTCATTACACTATGTTAGGGGGGACTTCTCTACAAGCAATGTTTTGATGGTCTTTTACTTAGATGTCTCACTAATACTGAGACTCCCTTTGATATTAAGGAATCCCATGATGGGATTTGTTGTGGACATTTCAATGGTCACACAGTTGACAAGTGTATCCTTTGATTTGGATATTATTGGCCCACACTCCATCAAGACTATGTTGTTACGTTCGGCATTGCATCAAGTTTCAAAAACATGCTAACCTCCTTCACATTTTGAGTCATACATTGCAAATTTCCAAAGACTTTTGGCCATTCTCTCAATGGGGCTTAGATTTAATAGGAGATATTAACCCTCATTCATCCTTTCGTTAACGCTCTATCATTACTACCACGAAATAATTCACCAAGTGGGTTGAGGCCATTCCTCTCATCTCTACTAAATCTAACAAAATTGTTGACTTTATCAACCACCACATCATATATCATTTTGGTGTTCTACATAAAATTATAATAGATAATGGTAAATATTTCAAAAACAAGACTCTTCAAAGTCTTTGTGATACATTTGAAATCAAATTAAGCTTCTCATCATTGTATTATCCATAAACTAATGGACAGGTAGAAGCTTCTAAAAAAACATTGACCAAAATTCTCATGAAGGTAGTCAATGATACGGGCAAGGATCGGCACACATTTATTTTGATTTATGGGCTTACTACACTAGCATTTAAACCCCTATAGGTGGTACCCCTTTTTCTTTGGTCTATGGGATGGAGGTTGTTTTTCCTCTTGAGGTCTAGATTCCTTCTCTTCACATTTCTCTTAGAGACATCCTTACTAATGATGACTTTCACTAAGAATGTTTGGCTCAACTTGAACTACTTGATGAGTTTCATCTCATAGCCCTCAACCACCTCTAAATCTATCAAGAGTGTATCAAACACGCTTATAACAAAAACCTCAAAGAGCAAGATTTCAATATTGGAGATCTTGTCTTAAAAGAAAATCAACATGTGAGGAACATGGAAAAAATCAAGTAGGGTAAGTTTATTCCTAATTTGTTTGGACCATATATCATAACTCACAAGTATGGCTCAAAAAGTTATCACTTATTTTCTCTTGAAGGAAAGCCAGAACCTGAGCCTTTAAATACCTTACACCTTCGACCATTCTTTTGTTAACCAAGCATCACTTCACCTCGTTTTTAAATCTAGCTCATCCTTTGAGCATCCCTATTACATTCATTTCCCTTCCTCTTCACCCTTACTCCTATACACTTAGTTAACTTACGTAGTGGTATGGTTTTGCCCTCAAAATGGACAACCCCTAAGTCTCTATAGTATTTTTCATGACTAAAAGCTAAAAAAAAAAATTAGATATGTGACAAGTTATAATCTCTCAGGTCATGATTCTCAATGTAGACTGCTCCCTTAAAGGACATCTCTGTAACTTATCTTTGCTACTATCAATAGACTGATCCCTTGAAGGACAACTATTTAAACTAAAAAACAAATGCTTAGACCACTCCCTTGAAGGATGGCTAATCCAATTTTTGTTCTCAAAGAGAAATACAAAAAAAAACTTCTCATATTGATCAACTTTATACAACCTTAACCCATACAAAATCCCATTGTAGGCTTCTTGCATTAATTAGCATACACAAAAAAAAAACTTTAAGTCATGGATTTTCCTATAGTAGTTCTTGGGTCACCCACTGTAGGGGCATATCATCCCCACTTCATAGGTTATGCTACCTAAACATTTTCCCTCATTTTACCCTTTTTTCCCTCATACTCTTTCAAGGGATTGTGAAGCTAACTTAACATAAGGTAAACATGATGCTTCTCTAACAAATACAGTGGTTCAAAGATATAAGGTATGAAAGAGGCTCATTTTCCTGAGCCTATTTATGTTTTTATTATGGTCTTTGCCAGTGCATGAGCATTCTACCTCTTTATTTTCCCATCCAAACCAAATGTCAATCTCTCTATTGAGATGAAAAATAATGTCATACCAATACTATTAAAGCCTACTCCATTTATTTTGTGCATACACCATTACAAGTATGTAAAATTACTAAAATAAAATAACATAACCAACCCATTCATTTTAAATATACACCATCACAAATATGTAAAAATGTTAAGATGAAGCTAACCAACCAACTATGCATATACCATCACACATATGGAAAATTCTAAGTACACCTCAGCTAACATGCTCAACATTAACTTCAAATTAACATAGTATAAAATCATCATCTAAATACATCTCAAAATCACAATAAATACATCTTAAAATCATAATAAATAAACATCTCGTGTGTGTGTGTGTGTGTGTGTGTGCGCGCTTATAATACATGTCCATAAATACATCATCATAATATCATATCTCCCTCTCAAAATATACATCTCACATCTTTAGCTCGCAGGCTAGTGTACATATAACATTTATAATTAAAAAACAAACTCTAAAACTCAAGGTCCTCGAGGCTCTTTGTGTGGTCATGAAGAAGCAGTGTCATCACCACTCTCTACCTATCTACGTCTGTGTGAGCTAGAATCCATATCACATGACATAGATCTCTCCTACTCTTTAAACTTTGAATATCTCTGAATATATGGAAACTTTCTGATGACCCTCTTGTAATAAGTAATCTCATCTAGGGTAGTTATATATCTCACCAGAGACATAGTCTATGGTGGTCCCATAGTACCTACTAATAGCCTAGCCTATATTAGTCCCTATGGTGGAGGAGGAGGAGTAGCCTAACCTACTACTCTTAAACTATCCCTCTCTACTATCACTATAGTCACCTAACCCTGTAAGACTCTAACTTGGCCCTGTAGTACTACAACCTGGCCTTGTAGTGCCCCAACCTAGCCCTCCAACATCGCCACCTATTCTTGTAAGGCTAATACATATGCTTGTGTTGTATCTCTATCCTGCACTACTATATTTCATGCATGTACAGCTGCATCCCTCTCTCTCACTAACCCCTATAAATCTAGTGGTGGCCTTTTGACCTCTAATTTGGGATGTAAGCCTACCCATCAAGCTATAAATGACACTATACACCCTAGATCACCAACACCTGGCAATGTTGGTAGCTCCTCAAAATCTAGCCCATATATCTCTTAGGGTAATGGTAGGGATGTCTCTATGTCATCCCTCTTATATTAAGGGAAGGCAGGTGATATGTCCTATAGTAGACTAAACTACCTCTTGACCCATGCTACGAGTACCATCTCCAAGTCATTAGCTCATCTCCCCTAACCCATAGTGAGCTTTGCAATCCAACCAATTACTATGCCTATCCTCTGAATATAGGATATGTCAGGTAGGGTCTCCATAAAATATTCATAGGGATAAAACCCTTAATCATGTGCCTATAATACACAATATCATGCACTACACCATCCACTCAAGTCTATGATATGCCCTCTCTATAAAGTTTGAAACCAACCTTAAAGCTAGCTAGAATCATAGTAGGTATCCCCAATGGTTAGGTCACCATGATGTGCTCATATTCCCAACAATGTATTATATGGATAACACATAAATTATATCATCATCATAGTCTCTAACCCCATAGTTCTCTATATAACTATGCTAAAAACAATGGACCCCATGCAAAATATTATTCTACTCAACCATCTATGCAATCACACCTATCAATGCAATCAAAAATATACCACCATCTACATCTAATAATACATATAATATGATCCTTATCATCATTATGATACTCAGCTGATGATGCTCCTCATTGGCCATATACAGTGGCTCATAAGCAAAACTCACTGAATGGTAGGTCACCTTGCTAATATGCTTTCCATATAATGCAACCATGTAAATGTCATGATCCTCTCTTGAGCATGCAAATAGATCCTCATGCTAGAGTGGTAGCTATAAAATCCTATAGACATCCTCCTAGGTTAATATCAACTCTCCAGTCAGCAGATGGAAGGTGTTGGTGGTGTGATACCACCTCTTGATCAATGTTATCATCACACTCTTCCTAACCCCATATAATCCATATGCTCCCACTCATCTAGGGTGACATCCCTCCTCATCCATGTTAGTAGCCTTGGTAGAAGATTCTACAACATCAGCTCCATCCTCATCTACATCCATACATACCCAACTCAAGTCACATACTTTCTAATATAAACTACCACCACCTTTTTCCATTCTCTTTGAGAGAACTACATTGTCTTAAGGCCTTGAACTAGGTTATGTAGGTAGTACTCAGTTGATACAAGGTCTTTTGAGGCTAGTTTAGCCATTAGGCTAGTTGACTACTTCCATTATGGATCCAAACTGACCCTTTATCCTATTTTGTTTGTTCTTCACAATCACTGACATTTGTTTAAATGTTGACATTAGCACTTTGTATGCATAAGTGTTAGCTGATGTTGATATATACTTGCTGACCTCAGTATTATGTTATTCAATATCAGTAGACCCCACTGATGTCAGTGACTAGTTTAACCCTAAGGTCAAACTACCTATCCCCAACACTATTATTTTTAACTACAAAAGCTACCCCAAATTCCACCCAACTTATCCTGAAAACTACCCTACCCCATTTCCTACCCCTCTACTAAAATTTTCTATCCCCCACCTCTAAATTAGCTTG
Source organism: Torreya grandis (assembly GCA_037957365.1). NCBI lineage: Eukaryota > Viridiplantae > Streptophyta > Pinopsida > Cupressales > Taxaceae > Torreya > Torreya grandis. The sequence continues at coordinate 924,182 of JARHVA010001289.1, forward strand.
ACAACTCAAAATAACCAAATCAAGTTTCAAAGTAACTCATTGAGACTCTTACTTCATCTCTCCATCTCCTCTGGGTTGGCACAATTGGATCTTGTGGTGGCGTACCTCTTGATGGGTCCCCTCCTTGCTCTGACATCTCAGTCACTCTCACAACTCTTTTTTTCTCTAATGAAAAGTTATAAATGAGTTTGGTCAGCCACCAAATCCCCTTTTATCAGGTTTGGTCATCTAATGACATTGACATGCTTAACTTAATCCACTGATGTCAACACTTATACCTACCAACATTAGTAATATTTCCCAAATGTGTTGACATCAACACCATTTACTATCAACATCAATTATATAACTAACATTGACACCATTGCATTAATGTTTCCACCATCAACCACCACTTTTTATACTCTACCCATGACTAGGGCACTTTGGAGATCACATATATCTCCCTAACCACAACCACCAACTTAGATATCATATATATCTCCCCAACCCTAATAATCACCCTTGAAGACATCATCTCCCCATGATGACTTTGCTTGGAGATCATGAATATCTCCTCATTCATTAACCCTTTTACACCATCCTTACATCACCTATCTTGACTGATTATGCTATTTTTATATAGTTGGATAGTATATTCATGCATGTATATTAGGTATTTTGGATGGAAACTAAGCTCATCCTATCACCTGCAACCTTTTATGTTTTCTAGGGGCACTTCCTACCTCAGATACCTAGGACACATCAACCATTAGATCTATAACTTTGATTATTTTGACCTATCAGCTATCACTTATAAGATATGCTTTAGTTATTTCTATTTAAGTCCTCTTCAACCTTGACCATTGTTTCCTTTATTAACTATAGCTCATAATAGTAGCCACACACGAAGTGATACTCAATTCTCCACCACTCACTCAATTACCTTCTTATCAAATTGGTACCCTATTCTAGTTTCTCCTCCATCAATTCCCACTTTGAGGGGGGATATCTCATCCAATACTTGGAGAATCTAACTCATATTTTTGTTTTGCAACTTATCAATGAAAATTAAAAGACAAAAAGGGGAAAATGTAGACACTAAAATTATGTCACACACACTGCATAACTCCCTATGTTGAAACTCCCCTTAAGCCCATTTCTAATAAAAAAAATTAGCCTCCCTAACCTATGATTTTAACCCTTATACATTTAATTAATTTAATATACTTAATTAAGTTAATTAAAACCCCCTTATGCCACCTTACCTAGCCACCTCAACCTAAGACTAATTTTCACTTGATGAGTCACTTCAAGACTTGGGCCCCTCACCCTAACTATCCAAGACTTATTCTCACTTCAAAACTAAATTCCTAACCAATTACATCTTTCTTAACCTCTTATTTTTACTATTTTGTAATGGGTGCCATACTTGGCATGAAGAGCAATAGAAAACAAGCCAAAAATAGTAAGTTTTACTTATTATAAGGCCACTGATGTCGGTCAATCTATGATTGATGTTGGTGGTATCGCTGATGTTGGTTATATCATCCAAACTCCAACCTTATGTTCAAGTTAATAGAAATATATAAAATTGATTATTACTTGCATTCAATATCTCAACATTCAACTTTCAACATCTTAGCTTATCTTTATGTTGTATAAGTCAATCATGATTAGGATCTAGTCTCTTGAAGACCAACAACACCCACTTGTTTTCTCTAATCAAGGCATTAGTTTAGACTACCTGATAGGAGTCATCAATCTATACTTATCATTTAGTCACCACTATAGCTAAGTACATCACTCATTTTAAAGGTCTTTTACGTTGTTACTTTATTATCACTTTACATCCACTATTCATTTTTTTACACATTCCTGACTGAACCCTCATGAGGGAGTTACCAAAATTCCTTGCTTGCTTCCCCTTGACCTGACACACTAATCCTCTGACTAAATCTATCTAGATTATATTCTCTCTCTCATAAATCTCCCCATCCTCCTAGACCTAATCAAAACCATTTCCTAAAACCAAAAAAACCTTTTATAAGTTCCTAGGCACTTATTACCCCTACCAACCCTGACAACATAACTGACTTCAATCACCCTCACCTACCGACCTTTGTATAATAATTGATATTGATCACTCCTTTATTGATGTCGGTGACAATGGATTTTCATAACCTTTCCAAAACCTACCCAAACACCTTCTAAAATACAAACAGAGTATACCACATGTACCTTGTTACTCTCTACTACACTTAGGTTGTAAATAATAACAATATTATCTCTCTTTACCTCTCTTTTAGTTATTTATTACTCTTTTATCTCTCAAAAGTGGACTTTCATCTCTAAAAAAGTTTCACACTTCTTGGAACAAGCACATAGCTTGGCAACACACTCATTTATCTATTAATAAACATTTTGTGGTAGTGCTTCTTACTTACAGGTAATCCTTCCCTACCAAATAAGAGTGCTTGAAATGTCTAGATACAACATGCAAACCAATCTAGGTTCATTTTAAACACTTATCCCTATCATTCTTATCTATTTTCCTTAGACTTAAAATAGACAAAATTTAGTGAAATAGGAATATTACAATAACTGACATAAGAAAAATCTCTAAAAGCCTATGGGTGGGCTTACACTTATTATACTAATAGGAGTGGACACCATCTTTTGTTTAGGAGTCATAGAAGTTATCTTATATGGTGCCTTATTTGCTGGAGTTACATGTTTTACTGACACTTTCTCTATGTTAGGTATCATGGTGTCATATTTGAAAGGCCTACCAAGTGGCAAAGGTAGTAGTGGAGGTAACTTAACCTTTTATTTTTCTTGGGTCGGTGATACTCTAACTAAAGTAGAGGGGTGTGGTCTTAAAATTGATGGTAGAGTTGAGGGTTAAGGAGGGAAGGATCGGTGAGACCTAGGGAGCTTAACATTTTTCTATAGTTCAGGCCATAAAACTCCAACTTGTGGTTGAGGAGTTAAATCTAATTTCACCTATGGATGAATCAAATTAGATATAGGGCCTACACCTAAAGATTTGGTTTGCTTTAATGTGTTAGATGCCTATGAAGGTGAGGGTTTTGACATAGATGGATGAGCTTCTAGTGATTTTGGTGGAGAAACTATGACTTTATCAAAGACCATTAGGTGAATGGTAGTGAGAGGATTGGTGATAAAGGTCAACATTCATTATGTTGGATAAGGAGTTTTAAGCTGGTCCAAAATGTTGCGTGATCTAGCTTCGTGGATTCAAGAAATTCTAGACTTTTCACCAACCATGAGAAGGGCTTAGATGTAGTTGATGTAGGATTTATGGTTGCATCTTTAGAAGGTTGAGGTGTTTGACAAAGAGGGAAATTGTTAGTTTTTTATAATATGGGCCAAAGATGAGAATGAACCAAAATAGGGTCCTCTTTAATAGAGACAGGAGAAGAGGCATGGTCTTCCATGAGTGGAGATAAGGTAGGTGAAAAAGGTTCCTCAAGAGGGTAAAACATAGGTATAATTACTCCCTCAACATATGGGTAAGGAATAGGTAAAGTATTATCCTCCATAGGTAAAAAAAGGGGTAAGAGTGGTACAATTAGAGTAGACACAATAGGGATTTCATCTAATGTGGAAGTAGATAACACTAACTCTTCTAGGTGCAAAGGTGGATTGGTTGGGGTACTACTCTCTATTGGTGAAGGAGAGGTAGGCGAAGAGGGTTCCTCAAGAGGGAATACCATAGGAATGATTTTCCCTTCAATATGTGGTTGAGTAATGGGTAGAGTGTGGTCTTTAAGTGGTAAGAGGATAGGTAATATTGGTGTAAAAATAATTGGCGTTATAGGCTCCTCTGGTGGTAAAATAAGTGGTAAAGGAGGCTCTTCCTCACAAGGGAGTGGAAATAGTGAAATAGGCTCTTCTACCTAAGGAAGAAGAATAAGCAAAAAAAATTCCACTAATTATGGTAGATGAGTCGATAAAATGGGTGTTTCCTATTGAGGGGGAGGTTGAACTAGAGGTAAAAGAAAAACCATATTAACTATATGGATATTATGATCACCTGAATTAGTTATGGTCTAAACAATATTTTGATTGGGTGAATGGTTAGGAAAAGGCTATTTGAACACAACCATATTTTGATTTGTGGGTGCAGTAAGATTATCTAAGATGAGATCACCCCTATCAAGTATGCCTTGAATAATGTTCTTGATTGTCTTATAGCTATTAGAATTGTGACCTTTAACTCGATGGTAGTCATAAAACTCATCTTCTTTGTACCAAGTTGGAATAAGATGGGAGGGGTCAAACTGTATAGGAGGTTTGATTTGAGGAAGGGTTATGACACCTTGTTGTAATAGTTTTTCCAAAATGGATGTGTATGACTCCCTAATGGGAGTGTATTATCTTTGTTCATACCATTGTTAGAATTACTTGGTTGGATTTTAGTAGGTCAATTGGTTTGTGGTTATAGAAGAAGCTGATGTAACAACCACCGGTTTGGAAAATCCTTTATCTTTTTGGTTAGAAGGATAAATTTTAGAAGAGGAGTCATTTGATTTATAATTGGGGTTTTTACTACGTAACTTGACTCTACCTTCATTGATAGCCTAAATCTTGAGTTTATGTGTCATTATAAAGGCCTCATCAAATGTGTAAAAATTTTGTACTCAGAGGGTGGATGAGATGTGTTTAGTACATACCCTTGATAAGATCTCAATAATCTCAGGTTGGGGTAAGGAGAAGGAGATTTGATTAATCAAGCCTTTCTAGTGAGAAATAAAATATATGATACATTCATCATCAAATTGTCTAATAGAATAAAGGTCTGTTATAGAAACCTTTTTAGAAATGTTAATAGAGAAATGGTCCAAGAATATTTATGCGAGTTGGGTAAATGAGAAAAGAGAGTGTTGAGTTATAGAGCTATACCAATCCAAGGCATCACCTGAAAGAGACATAAGGAAAGTGTGAAGTAGTAATGCATCATCATGTCCTATTAAATAAAAAGCATGTCTAAATGCCTGAAAGTGTTGTTGTGGGTCCTCTTTACTCTAAAAACAAGTAAATTTGGGAAGTTCCCATTAGATTGGATAGGGGTGAATAAGCATAGAAGGATGGATGGGTTCATTTCATATCCATTCATAAGATAATACATTCTTTGAACTAGAAACAAATGTCTCTAGATTAGACATCATGTCCATCAGCATCTTAATAAGGTCTAGAGGGGGATTAGTTTAGGGGATACCTATTAAATTATAGGGAACCTGATAGGAAGCAAAGGGAGTGTATGACATATCTTGCTAAGGTTATGTTGGGGCAACATAAGGATAATGAGTCATAGGTTAGGGTGTGGAAAGAAAAGGGGCTTGTCCCATTAGGTTAAAGACTTGTTTTGGTTGGTTGTTGTTATTATAGGTTGGGTTATTAGCATGGTTAGACTAAATGAATGGTGAGTCATAACTTGGGTAATTATAGGTGCAAGAGTAGATGGAATAGGTACCACCAATTTTGGAATGGGGTAAGACTTGACTGAACTACTTGTGGTTGTGAAAGCAAGGAAGTCACATTAGGGTTTAGGTAGAATTGGGTAATTGGTGATGTTAAACTTTGGACATTGATTATGGTTGGGTTACTTGTTGAAGTGGTGGTTTGAGTAACCATAGGGAAAATAGTGGAGGTATTTGAAATTGAGGTTATTTTCATTAGAGAGGTTGGCATACCATAAATTAGGTCACCTGAAGAATTATGGGTTTAATTCATGGCAAGGTAATGTTAAAGGGCTACCACATTGTGATCTAGAATTGAGTAAAATATTGGTCTCCTTCAGGCACAATGGGAATTTGGTTGGGGCTAGGCATATGCTTTGTATCTAAAGTATGTTCCATGACAGACTCAGTAATAAGAGGAAAAGGTGGAAGTGGTTGTTGGATTGCATAATCAACAAGAATTTTGGTTTGAGCTCATGTTAATACCATGCAAGAGGAAGTATAAATAGTCCTTCTCTTTATTAGTGACAAAATAAGGAAAAACTAGGTTTGAGTGTAGGTAATTGGGTTATTTTAGCTTACTATTTTAAGCAAATGAAAATTACATAGTCACCGATGTCGATCACTTGATTGATGTCAGTAGTAAAAGTTTACTGATTTCAATGGGATTAACCGATGTTGATAGCTAAAATTTGTTGATGTCAGTATAGTTAATCAATGTCAGTCACTATGATATCTTGAGAGATAGAAAATCTAAAGTTTTAGAAACCCAAAAGTAGAAACTAGGTGAAATGGTGGATAGAAGAGGTCTATGTAAGAAGGAAGAACACTCAAAAAACTTGATATAACAGGTTATACAAATTGAGTATTAGAAATAGTGTTGATTTTATGAATTAATAGGAAAACATCTTTACAACTCCAAAATATATAAGGCAATAGAAAAGAATAAAAATAACATACAACCAACAACTATCAACTCTTAGAGATTAATTTTTGTCTAGTATTGGCTTATGCCTTAATTAGATAGTGAGAAGAAAAATTTGGTTATCGAAGGTACTAAAAAGTAATATAAAGCTAGTTTTAAGTTAGTTTTAGTGCTCAAGAGGAAATCCATGTTAGACCATGTATGTGGATTGTTATAGGGGCTTGCTCCCTGTGCTTCATGGACCTAAAGCCAAGCTAGGCCACTTAGCCAAAATATACCTTATGCCTAGAGTTCATACTCTACCATAGAATGGAGTGGGTTCTCCCCTTGGTGGTGAAATCCAAGTAGGATAGCTAGGTAGGGTAAGGTAATCCACTAGGTGATGAAATCCTGATGCACCTTTTCTCTGGTGAGTTTAGATGTTTGTTTGTGTGAGTATGATTTGGTTATGTAACATAGGTGCACTATAATTTATTCATAATGCTTGTAATTAACTAGATGAGTTACTATGTAGTAAATAAACAATGAAATGTAGTAGGTTTTAAATTTGAATCTGAAATGTTTAGATTTAAATGAAAGCAAAGATGAAATAGGAATAAAGAATGAACTTCACTATCCTAATGTTCATGCAAGAAAGAAATAAAGAAGAGTTTATTTTTAAATTGTAAGAAAAAATGATGAATTACTTTTAAAGGCAAAGAGAAAAGAAGAAAATTTTAGTTTATTAACTTTAAGTAGAAAATAAAATGTTGAATTTTTTGTTTTAAGAGAGAAGAGAAGGAGAAAGTGCAAGAAATGAAGTTTTCACTATAATGCACCTATATGAATGCTTAAATCAAGAAATGAACCCAAGGAAAACTTTAGGGTCCCATTGGACATGCCATAAATGTTTCGTTAAATTTTGTCTATTTCAAGTTTAAGAAAAACAAAGAATAATGATAGGGATAAGTGATTAGAATGAACCTGAAATGGTTTGCACGTCGTATCTAGACATTGTGAGCACTCCTCTTTGGCTAGGGAGGATTACCATTTATTCACAACTTGAGTGCAGTAGAAAGTAATAGGGTGCAGGTGGTATGTTTGTTTGTATTTTAGAAGGTGTTTGGGTAGGTCTTATAAAGGTTAAGAAAATCCACAATTATTGATGTCGATAAGTGACTAATATCAGTTATACTACCAAGGTCAGTGGGTAAAGGTGACTGATGTTGGTTAGGCTACTGAGGTTGGTAGGGGAAATAATTGCCTAAGAGTTTAAAAAAGGATTTTCTGGGTCTAGAGAATGGTTTTGGTTAACTTTGGGAGATTGGGGAGAGTTATGAGAGAGAGAGAGAGTATGGTTTACATGGCTCTAGTCAAAGGTTTGGTGTGTTGGGTTAAGGAGAAATAAGTAGGTAAGCTTTATAACTCCCTCACAGGGGTTCGGTCAAGAATGTGTAAAGCAATGATCAACAGATGTAAAGTGATAGAAATTAATAATGTAAAAGACCTACAAAATAAGTGATATACTTAGCTGTAGTGGTGACTGAATGATAAATGCCAGATGGATGGCTTCTATCAGGTAGTTTGAACTGATGCCCTTAATAGAGAAAACAAGGGCATTGCTAGTCCTCAAGAGATTGATTCCTGATCTAGATTGACTTATGTAGGATAATAATAAGCTAAGATGTCAAAGTGGAATATCAAGAGCTTGGATGCAAATAATAATGAGATTTATTGATTTCTACTGACCTGAACATCAAGTTAGAGTTTGGCTTATATAACTGACATTAGTAATCCCACCAATGTCAGTCATGGTTTGAATGATGATGGTGGACTTAGAATAGGTAAAACTTACTATTTTTGGCCTATTTTATGTTACTCTTTATGCCAAGTGAGGCACCCATTACAAAATGATAAAAATAAGAGGGTAAGAAGGAAATATGAAATATAATGTCCTTACCCTTGATGAAACATTTTTGAAGGAAATAGTTTGCTTTAATTGAGTTCTTAAGTTTATTATCTTAGATTAAGATAAGTTATTTACTTAAAGGTTTTATAAAATCTTGACTACTACATTTATAACTCAGTTAAATTTTAACTCGTAATACCACCCTAAAATAGATGAAAAAACTAAAAGATAAAACCAAATGGATAAAGACATGATGAGAATGCATGTGATGGATCAACAAAGTAAGTGGGAAGAGTACATCCATTTTGTTTAATAATTTAGTTTTGAGGTGAGAATAAGTCTTGGTTAGTTAAGGTGAGGGGACTAAGTCTTGAGGTGACTCATCAGGTGAGAATCAGTCTTAGGGCGATGTGGCCCAGTAAGGTGGCATAAAGTGTTTTTAATTAAATTAATTAAGTATTTTAAAAAAAATGTGTGAGGGGTAAAATCATGGGTTAGGGAGGATAATTTTTTTTATTTTAAATGGGATAAAATGGGGGTTTCAACATAAGAAGTTACACCCATGTGTGTGACATAATTTTGGTGTCTGCACAAGGTCTATAGGTTGGGTATAGAGATATCCAAGTGTCATTTCAAGTTTTCAAGGTGTCTTAATGACATATAAATGTGTGATGACTTTATTCATATGTGTTCCAAGTGATTTTAAGCTTTGAATATATTTTATGTGCAATTGGATAATTTTTGTTTGCTCTTGGGTTTCCTAGTTTGTGCTTAAAGGTATGCAAGTCAAAAACCATGGTATAGGAAGTATGGACTCCTAAAGGATTTTAGGATAAAAAATTATTCCATAAATTGTGAATTGATGACCTCTAGGTATGGAAAAAAAATTATATTTTGGCTTTGATCGTAAGATGGTGTGTTGACCAAGTTTCTCTTATAAACCTAGTGTTTTGGTCTTTATTGGAAAAGTGGTTTTCCTAATAAATTGAGGTATAATTTTGATTAATAAGTTAAAATTACCAAATGGGTGGTCAAAAATTCTTTCACAGTCTTCTAGAAGTGCATTTTGGTTCCAGAGAGGAGGATTTGTGCAAACAGAGGGCTGATTGTCTAGTAGGTTTGTGAAGGAAGTATGTTGTAGAGGAAGAGTTGAGTGTTGATTTCTAACATGTTTCAATGGAAATATGAGTGTACTATATATATATAATTTCAATCCATGAAGTCTCATACACATAAATTTATGGGCTCTACAAGGTCTAGGTAGGGCTAGAAGGCCTCTAAGCAAGGCTAGTATGAAGAAGTGGAATTTTTGATCATTTTCTCTAAAAGACCAAGATGATGTGAAGATGCTCAAGGGGATATTAAGTTCATATGACCTTGGGGGAGTCCCTCTCAGTGTTCTCAAGGTGAGTTCAAGTATTTTTTTATGTTCTAGTGTTTTTATCTTCATAGAGTAGAGTATGATAAAAAAATGAGTGTAGTCTTGAAGCATGTTTAAGAAGTTCAAGGTAAGAACTAGTATGTACAGTGTTAAGGGGCGTTTGTATCATATCTTAGAGGTGGTCCTTTCCTATTATTGGTCTTAAAATATTTTTTTAGATTGGTTTATATCAAAGACAAGATGACATGAGATGGAGTATGGAGTTAGAGGGAGCTTTCTAAGCTCTGTGGGTAGTTTGTCATGTCCAAGGATTAGATAAGTCCTAGTTCAGATGGATGCATGTCAAAGGGGGAGCCATTGGTTCATTTTATTAAAAGTATGTAAGTATCATGAGCATATTAAAATAGTATTTTGATTGCATACATAATTTTAAGGAATGATTGTTGGCATATTGAGGAAGATATCTTTTGTCATTAATGTTAAAGGGGTAGAAAGATTAAAATGGAGAATTGTTCAATATGAGAGAAGAAATTTTTAGTTTGGTTTTCCATCAATGACAAAGGGGGGTATTTTTGGATATGGTCATTAGTGTCTTATTTTGTCATTGATGTCAAATAGATCATGTGATAATAATGCATGAATGACAAAGTGATCAAATTGAGATCTTAAAGAGATATAGCACATGTACATGTCTATATGTTCAACAAAGAGGTTGTGAGTCATCCATAGATATCTTGGAGGAGATATGGTATGTTTTGTGATCATTTGGAATGAGAAAAATTCATATTCTAGCTTAAGAGAAGCCAAATTATCACTACACATCATACAAATATGAAAGATCCAAAAAGTTTGAGCATTTATTTCAGGTACGTAGAAAGTCAATATTAGTTAAAGGATTACATGAAGATGTTATCTATAGTGATAAGAAGCTACCCTAAAAATTTAAGTCTTGAATTATTGTCTAACTCAATTTATAAATCTTCAAAGTTTTCTAGTAAACTATGATGGGTCGGAGATTATCAAATTTAACCACATTGAAGACTGAGGTCATTGGTCTATAAAATCCAATGGTGAGTACTTAATCATATATATTGAGATCAATGGTGCATATGAAGTCAACATGTCAAAGGTTATATGCATAGGTGACAAGTGTCATAATCTCACTAGTCTAATAGAAGATCAATGGTGCATACTAATAAAGATAAACAATGCAAGACAAGTCAAAGAGTCAATAATGCACATGAGACTGCCAAGTGGCACAAGTGCAAGGGACTATCAGTAAAGTGCTCAAAAGGCATGCAAGGGTGCCAAGTGTCATAATCTTGGGAGTTTTGAGAAATATCTAATAGTGATCACTACAAGATAAATACTAGGATACTTAGTAGAGATTGATGGTGCATATATGGTCAAGATTGCCAAAAAGCACAAGATGAGGTGAACATGTTTGAGGTTTAACATTTGGATAGTGGAGCATTATGAGTTAAAGTTTGATATACTTATGAAGAAGATCGACGGTGTGAGTTTATAAATCTAAGTGAAGAGCATGATATGTGTTATAAGTGACCAAGGTTTAACTATGTTTGGATTTAAATATTTGAATTTAATGAAGGTAAGACTAGTGCTTAGTTTTTGAGCCATAACTTTTGATCTATGTAGAATTTGATGTTGTAGTAAAAGGAAACATTATAGAGGACTTAAATGCATATCTAGAAATATTTATTTATATTTTTAAATATTTTTATAGTCAAATTTATTGAGATCCAAAGTTGACTGTGTGTTTGTTCATGCTCTGCAAATAACCTAAGAAGGGTAATTGAGTTGTTCTTGATGGTATTTTGATGTTTCAAGATGAGATAACTATCGAATATTGTTGTAAACTTCATGAGGACTTTTTGTATGGATTATGAAGGTTTAATCAATCATTATTAGTATGATTAAAGGCTTAGAAGGTGACTATGCATTTGTTCATGGTGGTTGTGTGCAAAAAATTTTGTTTGAGCAAATTGAGCTTCTATCAAAAGGGTGATGTGATGGTTGTTATCACTTAAGGAAGAAATATAGATATGTGGCATGGGTCCGTGTATTTGAAAGTGTTCCCATGTTCTTAGTTTGCTTGTATAAGTGTCAAAGAGGTGAATGGGTCTTCATAGGACCTAAAAGGTGGATTAGGCCTATTTGAAAGAGGGTTATGCTTAAAGGTGACCCATGTTAGATGCCTTAAGAGTAAAGGCATACGTTTTGGTTGACAAGGAAGGTTGTGATCATAATAATCATGAATACTCTATAAAATTTAAAAACAAATGTGATGGTTTATAATCTTGTTGAATAGACTTGTGTAGACTTGAAGAATATGTTTTAAGAGACATATAGAGACTTGTATGAGCTGAGCAAACAGAAGGTGTATGCTATTTATATGAGTTAAGATATAGTTTAGAGAGAGGACTATGTGGATGAACTTTTGGTCATGTCTCTATTATGATTATAGAGTTGTTATAGGTTTATGGATGAGGATGAGTGAAGAAGCTTAGAGAGATGCAAAAGGGTACTTTGGATGAATTGATTATGTGAAGTAGGTTTGAAAGAGTGTTGAGGATTAAAGAGAGGTGTTATATATTGTGACTCCATCAGATTGATATGCAGTCAGAATTCTAGAGTTGTTGATTTCATAGGTATTATGTGGGTGCTCAACATCTAGAGCAAGTAGGTACTTGTTCATACTTATGGGTGGGTGCTAATTTTGAAGTGGATGCTTCACTAAAAGGGTCCCTTGTTTGTAATCATATTATAGGAGAATTAGTCCATATGTTTTCAATCTTGAGAATGTGTTTTATTCCCCATGAGAGTTTCCCATAGGAACTATGTGTTGTGTTTGATCTTGTGTATACATTGAATCAATGAGCTCTCTTTTTAATATTTCTTGATCAAGTTGATATATGTTGATTGATTAATAGTCTAAAATATTTGGAATTAAAGCTAAATATCTACCATCACTGATTTACCCCCAGTGATTGTACCTCCAACAAGATTGATCTCTGAGAGGAGGTGACTCTTTAATAGCTTTAATACGTTTGAGATCTATAAAAATGCCATATTTTGAAATAATATGTCCTAATAGCTTAAATTAACTCAAAAAATTTATTTCTTTGGATTCAAAGAAATACCATACTTTTTACATCTTGTGAAAACTTCATGAAGATCATCTAAATTCTTTTTTTTTAGAATGAATTGTGAGATCATCTAAATAAACCTAAATTATAATGCCAATCAATTCATCAAAAGTAACATGCATAGGTCTTTGAAATGTAGATCCTGTATTCATTAATCCAAAAGGCATTCTATTAAATACAAAATTTCCTCTACAAGTAGTAACAGTAGTCTTATGTTTATCTTTAGGATTTAAAAAAATCTGATTATAACAAAAAAATCCATCTAATAATGACATCATTTCTGATCTTGTAACTTGTAAAATATGATCTATACTTGGTAAAAGAAAGTTATCTTTAACACTAGCTTTATTCAAATCTCTAAAATCAACACATAATTTAATGTCACCATTTTTATTTTTAATCAGCACTAAATCAACTACCCATTTAGAATATGTTACAGGGAACATGACATTAGGTTTTATAGGTATGTCATGTTTAATAATATTAGTATCATAACTTTTAAGATCTTTATATGTCTATGCAAACACATCAATGAATTCTTTAAATAGCTTAATGAATTAACCTTCTAATTTGTGGTAACATAAATTCCTAAATAAACATATTTTGGATCCTCTTCTCTACCTAAATTGATTAGAATAGTCTCACCTATGATTCTCCTGTAAGGTTCTTCTATTTTAGAGATTTTGGGTTTATCATTAGGTGTAAACATAGATTCTAAACTTACTAGACCAGCAGGTAATTTGTTAGTACTTAATTGCAAATAATCTCCATAATTTAGTACATAAACATCATGATCAAAATAATTACCTTTAATAAAATAATCTATATATTCATCACAACTAAAAACAGGCCAACTATCATTCAAATCAAGAATTTTAGGATGCAAAATTTCAGCATAAGAGAAGTTTGTAGTTGGTTCAATTTCACTTAGGGTTGTACTAGATGTAAAAATAGCAAGCTTATCAGTTCTAATATTAAATTCTCTAAGAATATGAGTGATATTGAAGGCCTCAAAATTTTTAAGTAATGACCAAACCTTTTGTGTATAGCGATGTAAATGAGTTAGATTAGTTTTATAAATTTAATGAATTTATCTAACAACTAACTTAGAATCTTCAAAGACTTATAAATGTTTAATGTTAAGTTCTATGGCTTTTTCTAATCCTAAACATAATGATTCAAATTATGTATAATTATTAATGTTTTCAAATAATAATTTATAAGCATAATGAAATATCTTACCAATAAAAGAAATTATACAAATTCCTACACCATTACCTTGTTGAGAACAAACTCCATCAAAATAAAGTGACCATAAAATGTTATTTTCAAATAATTCCTCATGATGATTTTTTGGTTCATCTAAATTCATCAATTCATAAGTCCCAATTATAATCTCAATATAAAAAATAATGGAAGAAGTAGATGACTCAATACGTATACTAGACCAATATTCTCTTTTTATGAAAGTAATTTTAATAGTAATGAGAACCCATGTAATATATTTTATAACAAAAGCACCAATTGCTTTTGACTAATCTCTTCCTAATAACATAGCATAATTGCTAGGAATATCTAAAACTTAAACATTAGTCATGCATTTTATTCTTTCATCTTGAGAAATTTTAATGACTATGTCATAAAAATTACCACAAATTTTAGTTTATTTGGAATCAAATCCAATAAGTTTCCTATTATCAGTTTCATAAGATATGCCTAATTGATCTACAATGAATTTAGGCATTATATTCTTTGAAGCACCTATATCTAAGATACAATTATGGATTATCTTATCATCAATTTCAAATGTAACATAAAAAAGAGGTATATGATAGAAGTAATTACTGAAAGGGGGGTGAATCAATAGTTAATAATGCACATTCAATTCCATAAACTCATTCATCATACAACAACATGAACATGAAAGCCTATACATCAAAACATGAACAAGAACATACATCACATGAACACATCATTTATGCGGGAAACCCTCTATGGGAGAAAACCCACTCTCAAGCCTAAAAAAACAATGGACTACTATCTTATAAGATGAATCAAACAGGAGACTTTAGACTAGCACCAACTAATTGAGGAGCATCCACTCCTCAATTTAGTCTAGCTCCAACTAGACCTTTAGCTAGCTCCAACTAGGAAAGAGGCTATAACCCCCTAGTTGATTAAGCACGCTCTCAACCACCTCTACTCTAATTTCCACCATTGCTCTGATGTCTTCTACACTTGATGATGACCTTCTCTTCCTCTAACACCTATAAAATTTCTTCTTTTCACTAGGCAAGCACACCTACCTCATTCGCTCAACCAAGTCACCCTTTAGATTATTAGGTATAATGACTTGTTAGCTCATGAACATGGTCAATCAAACATGAATGATCATATTAACCCTATGATGGTCATAAATGAACCATTTTTTCTCCTTGATTGAGATTTTTTATTTTATTTAGTCCACACACTCTTTCATACCCATAAATAGCCTAATTTAACCATGTGTGTGTGTGTGTGTGTGTGTGTGTGTGTGTGTGTGTGTGTGTGTGTGTGTGTGTGTGTGTGTGTGTGTGTGTGTGTGTGTGTGTGTGTATGTGTCACTCCATCATCTAACCCATCTTGGTCAACCAAGATACTTCAAATACTTGTCTTAACTTTATAAACAATCCTCATACATGTCATCAAGCCAACATAGCCACTCCATAGGTCGTCTATACTTCAAAACAAGCTCAATCCTCCTTTATATCTCAATTAGGCCCTAATGCATTATCCCTTATAGGTCATTAACCACATATTACCATCTCCATAAATAATTTTAGAGAGGATTACAAAGTAAGTTAGTCAAGAATTAGTCCATAAATAATGAAACATGCATAAAAAATTAACTAACCAAGCCTATTTATTCCTATGGGAATTACAAAGGATAAAAAGAAACAAATGAAATAAAACAACACCATATTACTTTTTCAAATGGATTCACCATACCCATGTGGCTCAAAAACATGTTCTCCCTTGATCGAGCATCCTTGTCTTTGTCAAAAATGGTGGTAAGCTCCTCCAATGCCTCAAGAACACTCCATAAAACCTAGGCTCTTGAATCCAAATCACTAAACTAGCTTATCAATGAAGCTTTCAAAAAAAATTATGATCAAATGCAAAACATTATGGAAACAATTTAACATTATAACTTTACAATATTCAAGCCTTAAATTCATGTCCATGGCCTCTCTATTTATAGATTTTTGAGATTAGTCAGGATTAACCATGACCATCCATCTCAAGATTGAGATGTGTGGAAATGGATAATCCTAATATTTTAAATTATATCCATAATTATCTTCATCATGAACTTAGAATAAGGGGAATTGAAGAGGCATGGGAGGCATTAACTAGGCATGGGTAACCCATTATCTTGATATTTATGGCATTTATGGCCTAGGGATGTCTTCCCAAAAAATGATGTCGCCTAAAGATGCAGTTAATAGAAATCAATTTTTAGAAATAAATATTCAAAAACTCTCATGGAAAATCCACTTAAGCTCTTTATTTGGATTAATTAGCCTTAAACAAGGTTAGTCAACATTTATGCAATTATTTGAAAATTGGTCCTCAATTAATCAAAATGGTCAAAAAGTCATATTACTGAGATGTAATTTGACTCAGGAAGAATTAGAAGGTGAAATTAAATTTAATGAAATCATATTTTTATTTATGATTTTTCCAACATAAAATAATAAAGGTACATGACATGTACCAACAAATTTAGGAGAAAAGAGTGATCTAGAGCACAAAAGGCAAAATCATCATTTTGAATCGAAATGAATTGATCAAAGTTAGTTGGTCCATAAATTGAATTTCCATATGGATACTTTGATATAAATTGGCACTTTTAAATGACAATTTTGAACCATTTATCACATTTTATGGATTTTGATCTAGAATGTGCATTTGAGTGCAATTCGAGTAATATTGACAATTTCAACACAAATAGTGTTAGGAATTAGATGTCTATATTTTGCCCTTGTTTGAGAAGGAATAGAGAGACATTAAGGTGAAGTAGAATCTTTTAAAATAAAAGGTTTTTCAAGAATAAATTGGAATAGACCCATGATGCCCCCTTGAGAGGACATACTAGGATGGAAGAAAAGGATGGACTCTCAAAAAAAGAGAGAAAGTGAGAGATTAACCCATGGAATAAATCACATCCAGATGAGATAATGATTGCAAATATGATTACCATCAATGATAAAAATATAATTAAAGGTATAATAATCCATAGAGATAGGGGGAATGGTAAATATGCATCCATAAATGTAAGGGACACATTATAAACATACCCTATTTGAGAGTACAAGTTGCATGCTTACAACATTAAACAATCCCAAGGCAAGTTGCACACTAAATATTTCCATCATGGGCTTTAATTTGGAGAGCTTAGAATTAGAGGAAAAGAGAGAATGTTTTACTTTGACAAGGGAAACACCACTAGAATGGGGTCTCTAAAGAGAATATAATAAGTACTCTAATAGAGCAAATTTGATCGTGATGAAATAGTTGTGCCCCAGTAGGGTGAATATTGATCATTGATAAAGAATAAATAATGATTTTGAACCTATAGAGCTGATTTGATTTAGACATGGTTTAGTTGTTGTGCCCTAGCATGGGGAATTGGCAAGCAAAAATAGCTCAAGGATATAACCAAAAAGATAGGTTAAAACGAGTGGGTACAAATGTACATGTGATGGTGTAATGGCTTAGAAAGACATATAAAACCAAGCATATGAGAGAATTCACGAAGTGATGAGAGAGAGAGAGAGAGAGAGAGAGAGAGAGAGAGAGAGAGAGAGAGAGAGAGAGAGAGAGAGAGAGAGAGAGAGAGAGAGAGAGAGAGAGAGGAGAGAGAGAGAGAGAGAGAGAGAGAGAGAATGAATATAGTTGATCTGACCTCAATATAAATTGAGTGCTACCTACATAGTTCCATGGACTCATTTTCTAACATGAAATTCAGGCTAATGTAGTTTACCCAAGTTTAGGAGAGAATGGAATGAGGAATGATGAAAAATGACTAAGAATTGATTAGAATTACAATATATGAAAAGAGATGCACATCTAAGAATAGACAAATAAGCCTAAAATGCATGCTACCTAGAACCCTAATTCTATATCATGAGCCTAGGTTTTGTAAAGTGTTCTTGAAAATTGTTCATTAGAGCTGATGTTGACATTTAAGACTTTGAGACCTGAGCACAAAGTGC
Organism: Torreya grandis; assembly: GCA_037957365.1. Lineage (NCBI taxonomy): Eukaryota > Viridiplantae > Streptophyta > Pinopsida > Cupressales > Taxaceae > Torreya > Torreya grandis. The sequence continues at coordinate 942,266 of JARHVA010001289.1, forward strand.
TTGATATAGCAAAATAAATTAGGCATCATAAGTATGAATAACTTAGAATGACATAATATTCCAATTGTGTTGAGTTAGTTCAAATTTGAATACCTATAACTAAGGATAATGGTAAAACAATGACCAAAACCAAAATTATAGTGATTTACATTTAAACAAATAAGCAAAAGACAAAGAAAAAGATAAACATAAATGAACCTAACTTGAAATCAAGATATGATCTATCAAGACTTAAGTAGGAAAAAAAATGTTTAAAAACAAAAGGCAAGAACATCTTAACAACATGAGACCAAGATATGAATAATCAAGATCCATGTGGACCATCAAGGTATTCTTGAGCACAAAAGAGAAAAGAAAAATCAAATAGAAAAATAATCAAGGAAACACAATACCAAGAATGGAGATAAGAAGTAATAAAAAGGAGAAGGAGAAGAAATAAAAGGAGAGGTGTGAAAGCGCAATCAAAACACCAAGAAAACATAATAAAATACCAAGAGAACTCAAATAAATACACATAAACAAAAAATAAGTTAGTATGATTTAAAGACAAATGTTCATGTATGTTCGGTAGATGCATTATTTTCCACCACATCATAACAAATAACAATGGTATGACAATTTTTCCCTAATTAAATGGGAATAATGACAAAAAAAATGGGGGAAGAGAAGAAAAGGAAGGGGTTGGTTGAGCTGACTCTAGATGTATAGGATAAGTGGACATTGCCTACATAGTTCCATGGATGCATGTTCCAACATGAACTTCAAGCCAAATGTAGTTCTCCCAAGAAATGGGATAGAAGAAAAATGATGATTAGACTAGCATGATTAATGTTATAGAAGAGATGGAATATACAAAAAAAAAATAAGAATGGTCTAGTAAATAAGAAGCTGATGATATGAGAAAGAATGACCTTAAAAAATGACAAGTGTGTGTGATAATATGAAATGAACTTGTGTTTTTGTTCTTGAAAAATGGCAAGAGCATTCAAACTTAATAGTTACTCATAAAATGATGAGAGCATGGGATGGTGGAATGGGAATGTACAAATGTATAGAAGTGTGAGACAATGTGTTTATTCTTTTGTGGATCATGTTCTAATGTTTTTGGTATTTTAAAAGTATTTCTAATGTTTTTGGTGTTTTGGAATAAAATATGCACAAGGTGGGACCATCCAATCGAGGAGATGCACATCCTAAGATTAGATGTTCTAATAAGATAGCTAAGTTGCCTACAATAGCCCATGATCATAAATCAGTGAGAGTGAGAGTGAGGTATTTAAACTAAGAAAATGTGGCTATTCATTTATCTGAAACTATACAAGACTATCCTGGTTGAACTACTTTGTAGAACTACTATTGAAGATGTTCATAATGTTCATGAGACATAATCAAGATCATAATTGGTCAAAGGACAAAAAGTGTTCAATCTTATAACATGTCCTAGACAAAAAAAGAATATGCCTCTCAAAGAAAGCAATTCATAATGGGATGAAGAATGTGTTTAGAGTGCCAAGGGTTCAAATTCTTTACTATTGAGATTCATGAAAATTGGACTAGGGTAGTATAAAATGTATTCAAGGTAAGATAAAAGGGTGGGATAAAATTAAAATAACACAAGTTGCCCCCAAGTCAGGGGTCTTATAGATAATTGTTCAAAGTTGCTTATGCATAAAACCTCTTAAGGTGTATGATGTTCATGGGCTCTGAAAGTTTTTCACCATTAGGTTTAGTCAGTCGATATGATCTTGATCCATAGTTCACTGTGATAATATACATTCCTAACCAATTAGGTTAAAACTTTCTTTAATTTTTGGGTTCAACATTCATATTCTTTTGGTTCTCTTTCAAAACTAAATCACCAATCTCAAATTATTGAGGGAGAATGTGTTTGTTGTACCTTCTCCATAATCTATTTTGACAGGCCTACAAGTTTTCTAGGGTATCCAAATGCTTACCATCAATAAGTTATAGTTCCTATAGTCATGAGGCTCTATAGTCTTCATCATCTTCAATGTGCTCCAATGATATTCTTAATGATGGGATCTCTATCTTGATTGGGATGATAGCTTTAGTGATAAAAATAAGGGAGTATGGAGTAGCTATAGTTAGGGTGCGATGATTGGTTCTATAAGCCTAGAGGGTAGGAAAGAGTTACAAGTGCCAATTACAGCCAGCGTCATTGACAATATTTTTAAAGATGAATAGAATGGTTTTATTTGATGCCTCATCTTGTTCATTACCTTGTAGGTTATATGGAGTGGATTTATTGTGCTTGATTTTGAATTTTTCACAAAGAGATTTCACATCTTAGTTTATAAAGGATCTACAATTATTGGATATAATACAAGTTGGAATGCTACATCGATAGATGATATGGTAATTAATGAATTTGTCTATTTATTTCCCATTGACATAAGCAAGAGGAATGGCCTCAATCAACTTGGTAAAGTACTCAGTTGTAGTCAAAATATACTTATGGCCATCTAAAGATGTTGGGTTAATTTTCCCAATGAGATCGAGACCCCATGTTGAGAATGATCATGGTGTTGTAATTGGTTGCAATGGTAAGGAAGGAACATGTATCAATTTACCATGCTACTGATAAGGAACACACTTCATTATATAATTACAAGCATTTGTCTCCATTTTGGGCTAATAATAGCCTATTTTGAGGAGTTTCTTTGCTAGGACTACACCATTGGTATAGGCCCCACACATTCTTTCATGAACCTCCTTTAGTGTCAGTTTGGATTCTCCCAAAGATAAATAATGAATAAGCCTTCCATCATAGCCTTTATGATAAAGTGTGTTTCCAAGGAGGATATGATGTGTTAAATGATGAAGGAATAGTTTCTATTGGTTGGTGGAAAGGGTTGTGGGAAATACATGGCTATGGAAATAGTTATAAAAATCTTGGTACCACAATAGCATAGGTGAGGGATTAGGATCAGAAATGGTGCATATCCTCTCTAAATTTGATAAAATATGTGACAGTTGAAGAAGATTTTCAATCAAGAACTGATACTATTTAGCATTTTCATGCATTTGAATCATGGAACTAATTATTTTCATGGCATCAATAGATCTATTGTTGACTCATAGAACTTGCTCAAAATATAAAGATTTAATATGTGTTTTGAGGTTATCAACAATTTTATTGTAAGGAAAATGCTTATCATCATTTGTTTAATACTAGTCAATTATATAATTTATGATTAGTTACGAATCTCCATAGACCTTTAAGATTTGAATATCCAATTGTATGATAAGATGGAGCCCTACAACCAATGCCTCATATTTGGCCATATTGTTTACACATTGAAATTATATATGAAATGCTTTGGGGATCAAATCCCCCTATGGTGTGATCAACAATATGCCAGCTTTAGACCCTTGGAATGTGAAGGATCCCAAAATAGAGTTCCCACTATTCAAGTTCCTGTGATGTTTTTTCTATCATCTTGATAGAATCATCTGGAATGTCAAATTTGAGAGGTTGAATGGCCATAATAAGAGATTCTACAAGTTGATCAGCAAGAACTTATTTTTTGATTGCCTTTTGATTTTGGTACTCAATATCAAACTCACTGACGAGCATAATCCATTTAGCCTTGCATCTTTGAAGAGATAATTTAGATAAAAAGAACTTGAGAGGATCTACCTTGGTGACAACAATATTTTTTTATTTATCATATAATTTTTCAATTTCTGAGTGTTGAACACCATAGATAAACATGCCTTTGCAATAGGAATATATTTGTGTTCATAGGCTACCAATGTGTGTCTTAAATAATAAACTATGTTTTCCTTACCATGATCATCATGCTGAGCCAAAAGTGCCCCTAGTGCATATTTTGTGGTTGATATATAAATAAGAAGTGGATTTCCTTGTGTTGGAAGTCGTAAGACTGGTGGATTAGCCAAGTATGTTTTAAGCTTTACAAATGCTATCTGATAATCTTCATCCCACTGAAATGTTACCCTTTTCTTTAAGAGGTGGGTAAATGGGTGGAAATTATTTTCCAATTAAGAAATGAACCTACATATAGACTGGATCTTTCCTTGTAGACCTGGCAATTTTTTAAGATTTTTTGGTGGAGGCATTTCCATAATAGTGGTGACCTTTGTAGGGTCGACTTCAATCCCTCATTGTGATATAATTAACCCTAGAAATTTTCTTTATGTGACTCCAAAGACACATTTCTTAGGATTCAAGCAGAGTTTATATGCAAGAAACCTCTCAAATAATCTTCATAAAATGTCAGGGTGTCCAGCTCTTGTTCTTGATTTTGCTAGTATATCATCAACATAGTCCTTGATAATGTCATGCATCATGTCATAGAAAATGATATTCATTACATGTTGATATGTGGATTTAGCATTCTTCAAACCAAATGGCATGAATTAGTAATAGATTGTCCCTAATAGAGTGGTGAACATGATCTTATGTTGATCTTTAGGAGATATCTTGATTTGATTGTAACTAGAAAACCCATCCATTAAGGATAGCATCTCATACCCAGTAATTGATTCAAACATCATGCCAATGTTGGGTAGAGGAAAATCATATTTGGGGCATGCTTTGTTGATATCATGAAAATTAGTACAAACATGTATGTGTAGACACCTAAATAGTGTCTAACCCTTGGTCACTTTCCCCCTTAGTCCACTCCTAACCCATTCCTAACAATTACTAATTTAAAATAATTAACTTATTTTGAATTAACCCCCCCTCCTTGGACACATCACCCATGACACCTCACCTTGGACTAATTCCCATCCTATGACTCACCCAAGACATATTCCTACTTCTCTCTAACCGCCTAACAAACTCTCGTGCGTATTTAGCCCAACCTTCAACATTCTCCAACGGATAGTGCACTTGGCGGATGAAAAATGGGCTTAGTGGCTCTTTTTGCCCATTCTAACCCCGCCGACATTGGTCAAGGGTTGGCCGACGCCAGCGGAATCACCGACGTCAGTTATACTTAACCATTTTTTCAGACTCTTTGGAGATCCCAATCAGAAATCAGCTAATCTCTGGAAGCAAATCACTAATCCTTGAATCTTCAGTCTTCGACCATCCGTCAATCTGCCAAATCTCTTAGTGAAGCCACTCACTCTCTCCTTCAGGTGCAGCAACAGCTTCAAGTTCTCCATCAGCAACAGGTTCTCCACATAGGCTACATCAACAACAGGTACGAGAATCATTAGTAGCACACCTTCCACAAGGCACAGGTAAGTATATTGTCTGTGTTTTTATTCTCTTTTCAGTTATTGCTTTCAAACAATATCTCCCTAGACCAGACTGTTAACCAAGCCCGACCTGAATCTTGACTTATCCACCTCCCTATTTCCTTCGTCCTCTATTCAGATCATACATTCTGCCCATTCAACCAGACTCTCAAACTCAGACCCCAGACCATTCAACCAAGCCCAAAATTTTGTCTCAAGACTGTTAACAAACCCAGACCCTTCCTTGGCCTTGTCTACAGACCCAGACCCTGACCATATTCTATCCACGAACTATAGACCAACCCAGACCTCATCCAAAGACCTTTGCCTCTATCGATGCTGGTCACTACCCCAACCGATATCGGCATATTAACCAACGTCGGCACCTTTACCAACCGACGCCAGCAACTGTAACTAGTTCGACAGCTTCTTTCAAGTAAGTCTTTGCTTCCCTTTTTCATTCCATTTCTTTATCATTTCAGTTCTTCATCATTCAGCTATTTATCAGACATTTCTTTCTGTTGATTAGTGGGTTTATATCCCTTAAGGAAGTTTTCATACTTCTGGGATCAAGCTTTCGCTTGACAACCCACCATCTGTCCATTTAATGCCTTCTTTTGTCCAAGCTTCTTTTCTTTGCAGGTGTCATTCCTCCACAGCCAAAGAGGAGTACTCACAGCGTCTGGATTACGGTGTGCAGACTATATCCAGGTACACATCAAGCCTTGACCATTCTTTCTTAAGTTTCTTAATTCTCCCTTAAATCTGAAAGCAAAATTTGAATAGAAACATTCTGGCACGCCCGGTGGGACCCCTTTAGGGCCTTTCTTGGGTTCCCTCTCTTCTTTGTTCATTTAGGTGCATTAGGCTTCTTCCTCTTCACCTCTCTTTCTTATTTTCTAAAAAAAAAAAGAGACATCATAAGCAGGAAATAAAAAGAACTTTTTCTTACTTTTTCTTGCATTTCTAGACTAGTCAAAGAATCATTTTCTTCAACCCTTTCTCCAACTTGTTTTCATTCCACTTTGACATTTCGATTTGGGTTTTTAAAACTTATTGCATTACATTTCTGCTTGTGCTTGCATTTTCTAGTCCACACTTAGTAATTAGTAAAACGCATATTGAATAAATCATAGATCACTTGATGTTACACTACCAGACCACGTGCACTCAATTAAACATAAAACTCACTTGAGACAAGGCCTGACTGGGATTTCATCACCCAGCGGATACCTTACCCAACCCGGCAATCCTAATTGGATTTCACCACCAAGGGGAAAGCCAACTCTGTTCTTTGGCAGAGTCTAAACTATAGTGAAAGTATATTTTGGCTAAGCGAAACCAGTTAACCACTGGAATCGTGAAGTGAGGGGAGCTTGCTCCTTAGCACTAGGCCTGTACGGAAGCTAATACATATTTTTGAGTGCCTTAACATACCTGAAACCATCTTTAGATTACCTATTCTAGGACCCTTCTTACAACCAACTTCCTCAAACATCACATTAAGTCATAAGCCACACGATCTTAATAAAATTGTTTCTAGGGATTTAACGCTAGGCTCTGTCTATCATCATCATATTTTCTATTTTTATCTGTCTTTTTTGAGCTGGTAAGGACGTCTTCTTCATTTCCAAAAACTTTTTTTTTTGAGTTTCTGGAAAACACAGTAACCGACATCGGTCCTGTAACCAACGTCGGCAACTTTTCTGTACCGGCATCGGTCATCTGACTGACATCGGCAGTATTCTTCACCGACATCAGTTTTTATACCGACGTCGGTCTCTATCTATTTTCTTTTTTCCAAAAATAGCAAGCATAAAATCCAACTTTTTGACTGTCTAAACATCCATTCTGGTTTTTTGAGACTGACAGAACACAGTTTTCTAAAACCTGACCCTTTCTTGGCTTGTATGGTTTTGACACGCAGTCAAACCAAGGCCCTTCTTGACCACGCTAGTCAACAACCACTTCCACCTTCACCATCTATAACCAGTCCTATAATGGAGTTTAACTCAGAGACTGAAAGAACTCCTATCGTGCTAGAAGGGGACCAAGATTTCACACGATTCTTGGACCTTAACGTCAAAGCCTTACAACACTATCTCGCAAATAGCCAAACGCATGACTCCCTAGGCAACCCAATCTATGGGATGCCAACTTCTTTAGTTGACACAATAATCACATCAACAGCCCCTACCATTCAGCCATTAGACAACACCTCTACCAATAACCCAACCGTGTCTTACCTTCAGAACGTAACCTCTCCATCTAAACCTACCTCCATGGGGGTTCCGATACTCCCTCAATCCCAAATCACTCAACCAAACCCCACACCTTTCCAAAACCTACTAGTCTCTATCCCCCCTACTCTTGCACCTATCAACACAAGAGTAACCGTTTACCCGTCAACAAGCATAGCCACTCCTCAACCATCCTTGACGACCCCTATCCAACTTATGCCTACCAACCCCGTAACACAAGTGCCTTTGGCCCCAACTTTTGCTCCTATAACCAGTTACCCATATGTTGCGTCTATGCAACCATCCATGTCATATGCCCCTCCCAATATCTTTCAAGCACCTTATAATCTAGGGGGCGCTCCACCCACCAATCCTTCAGCAGATATCATCAAAATACTGATGGATAAGATGTCTAGCTTAGAGACCTCCATTTCTAGCTCACGTAATGCTCTCTCATACGAGCAAATTTGCAATGATCCTATTCATCCTTCTGTTCCAATTATACCATACCCCAACTAGTGGGAGATTCCCAAATTTTCTCGCTTTCAAAGCAAGGAAGACCCACAGCAACACTTACGGGCATTTAGGCATGCATGTTACCTTATTGCCCATGATGACGCATTGCTCTTGCGCACATTTCCTATGTCCCTTTCTGGCGCTACACTTGACTGGTACAGCTCTATTGCCAGCCATTCCCTCTTTACCTTTACACAGCTAGCCCAGCTCTTTCTTGACCACTTCTCCATTAATATCACCAAGAAGGTCTTGATCACGAACCTTTACACTATCCACCAATTTGAGGATGAATCAATAGCTGACTTTGTTGCTCGCTGGAGAGGCCTCATCAATCAACTCTCCTTTTCCCTACCTCAAACTAAACTTATTAAACTATTCTCCTGAGCTTGCGCCAAACACATTTCTTCCACTTTAAGGGTTCAGACCTTCCGTACCTTTGATGAAGCCTTCACGATGGCCCGTAAACTTGAATTACGTGCCATCGAGGAGAATAAAGTCAAGTTGCGGAGCAAGAACCCCAACTCTAAGACTAATGACTCTTCCTCTTCTAAACCTTCATCATCAAATCCTAAGTCTAAAGCTTCAGCTAACGCTGTGGTCGTTAGACCTTCGTCCTCTTCATCCAATCAACCTAAGCCCTCCACATCTCAGAGTGCCACCCATCAATTCCAGCAAAGATACGTTCAAAGACAATATACTCCTCTTGGAGAATCTTACGCGTCTATACTGGAAAAACTTGTTAAACAGGGGATTCTCAACCTCCCTCAAATTCGACCACCACCACAATTTGATCCCTCACGTGTTATCCCTGCGTGGTATAGGGAAAATGACTTCTGCAATTTCCACCGTGTCAAAGGTCATGACATGAGAAACTATAAAACCTTCAAAAACATAGTCCAGGACATGCTTGAAAAGGGAGAGCTCATTCTAGATAATCCCAATGCACCTCCAAACCAGGGCATCAACATATTCAAGCAACCATTCCCCAATCATCCACCAACCCAAAATAATGTCCAAACCTTAATTGACAACATGCATGAACACGACATTCGAACGGTCAATACGGTCTCGCCCTTCATCCCTAACCAACCTCAAGAGGTTAACCCATCTACCAGTCCATCACGTGTGGACGAACCTCTTTCCCTGGTTAGTTCTCCATCAACCTCTCTCATCCTGGAGGACGCCTCAACCTTACCGGCACCACCAGTCTCACCATCCTCCTTTCTTCTGCCTATGGAGGACCTGACCTTACCCACTCCTCGATCGCAAGTGGAGGGCACCATAATCCCTACCCTTTACCCGCTTGAGGAGCCACACTCTCCAGTTCCTTCTCCACCAAGAGAAGAACTTGACTCTCCATCTTCCTCGACCAACGACAATCCAGCTATAACTCCCACACACCTTGGGTCTGAAACTACTGCCACACCTAACACATTTTCTCAAGAATCCAAACCCCATCCAACATCCTCTCAACCATTTTCCCGACTAGTGGAGAAATTAAAACTTCTCCCTTCTAGGAAAGTGGAACATCGGGGATTGTGGGAGCATCTTAAAGTTCTTCAAACCCTCTCGTCTCATGCTGCCAATCCTCCTAAGGCAGAATCGCCCAAGACTCCAAACAAAGACCAAACCCCCGCTTCTAAACCTGCATCTACCCAATCCAAACCGATCAAGTCACTTGGCATTCGCCCTCTCTCTACTCTCACTCACCCACAAGTGAAGGTGGACTTAAACCAAACCTTGACCAAAATTAGTCTTCCAACCAAGTCAAAGAAGACTGCCAAACCACAGAAGCGAACCCCTCCTCCACCCTCAACATTACCCTTCATCTTAGGTCCTCATCCTTCTACCCTACTCGGTATGCTTCCTACTCTGACCCTTAACAAACACAAATTACCTCCATTACTTTCTTTGCCAACCACACGTCAACCCCCTCTCAAAAATTTGGCACCTCTCACAAAGAAAGTGTCGACTTCACCTGTCACCGCACCACCAACCCAAAAGGTGGTACAAAAACCTTCTTCAACATCCCCCAAGCAAAAGTCACCAACGCATCAACAAGCGCGGACCCCTTAGTAGGTTCATATGCTTTGATATTACGCCAACTTTTGCAAACTTCTAGCATTACCCTTCCTTCCATCAAGCCATTCCAACCTCTCGGGTCAAAACCGTCTTGGTTCGATGATACAAAAATTTGTTTATACCATCGCACGCCAGGACATGATACCGAGACTTGTTGTGCCCTCAAGGCAGTCGTTTGCCGCTATATGGAGAAAGACACTCTTCTCCTTGAGGACACTCTTGACCAATCCTCGACACCTTCCCTTCCAACCTCTTCAACCACACCCACATCTCACCAACAGGCCGTGACCCCTTCTTCACCTCATATCTTTGAAATCAATGCTATTCATATAACCACTAGGTCACAAAAGGACAAGGCAAAAGAAAAAGCCGCTATTCCTTGGACCTATCCTTTTGTCCAGGCACCTCAAGCACCGAAACCCAAGATTTCCATTTTAGGTGCATCTCAACCCCTTTCTTCAGAGGCAATCAAAGAATCTATGATAAAACAACTTCACCAAACGCTTGTGAAGATGACCCTATATGACCTTATCCAAAGCTCCCCCCAGCATCGACAGGCTCTAATCAAAGCCCTACAGGCAGTGAAAGTCCAACCTGAAGACCCTCAACCACTTACTGCCTTAGTCCATTCTTTATCCCCCGTCACCTCCATTACTTTCAGTGATTCTAAGATTTCTACCTCTACCATGGAAGATCAGGATGCTGCCCTTTTCATCACAGCCTACGTTGATCGAACCCGTATTAAATGAGTTATGATTGACGGGGGTGCTAGCATTAATATCATTTCCTCCCACGCCTTTGATCAATTGGCCCTTCCCAAGAATTGCGTATCAAAAACTGACGCAATCCTTAGATCCTTTAATGACACCACCGCTAACACTATTGGCACTATTGTCCTACATATCCGCGTTGTTCCACGCACAATCCCAGAGCTCTTCTACATCATTGAGGGAGAATTCCAATACAACATGCTCTTAGGGTGACCCTAGATCTGTGCCATGGCTTGTGTCCCTTCAACACTTCACCGTTGTGTCAAATTTGAACACAACAAACAAGTCCATGTCATTCCTACCGACCCATCCCCTTTTAAGACTTGCAACATGACCTATAGCCCAAACGACGTTCTTATCCCGCTCAAGGCATCAACCCAAACATCGTCTCCATCTGCAGAAGCGTCAACTAGTACGCAAACAGCGGTTGCCACCACATCATCTTCTCAATTACCAACCAAGGACCCTATGGATGACATCTTTCAAAGACTTTCACTTGGGGAATATCGCCTCCTTACTCTAAACATGTTCCAGACTCCTCAAGAGTATGGACAGCTTCACTAAAACCCAAGCTATGACTGTCGGATCGGAATGGTCATTCCTTATGGTCCTCCTAGCCTTCAAACCAATCTTGTCTATGGGGGGTTGGATCAAGCTCCTACTGAATCAAATCCTTCCTCCTTGCCTCAAATATTTACATCCAATTTCTCCTTTCTTAGCAACCCCTCCTTTGCACATACCTACCTTTATAGGTGTGCATGGAAGGGTTTTGGCTTTGGATGTTACGAATAAGGCTCCCATCAGCCTATCGAAACACCCAATGACAATAATGCCAAGAAACGGTATGGACTGGGTTTTCAAGAACCTGCTAAGGCTTCCACAAACCTTTGCCCTGAACTAACCATCGACCAATTTCTTTTAGACTCACCTATTCTTCCATCCTCACCTACGGAGTCGGTGGTTTCCATCCCTCCTAGTTTTTTTTTGCATAAACACCATCCGCTTGGAACCCCTAACCTATCAGCTCAATGGGGTTCCCAAGTCTCTCCCTCTCGTTTATCCCAGCATGATAGACGATGAATCGGCAACCATCAACACAGTCCACTACATAGATGATGACACCATTCTTACCTATATGGGTGCCGATGATTCTTTCATTCAGCGCTCCCTTCCTTTTGAAACACAGGTTATGTTAAATGAATCAACCATTGACATTAACCTTTCATCTTCTGATGTTCCTCAAGTCTTAAAGATTGGTCAGTCTTTAGACACTCAGGAGCAGGCTGACTATACCACATTTCTCTCAGACAATCGTAAAGCCTTTGCCTGGACCTACACCGATATGCCTGGCATCGACCCTAACATTGCCACTCATAACATTGTCACAAACCTAGAGGCTAAGCCTGTTAGGCAAAAGCTTCACAAAATGCATCCTCGTGTTGCACTTCTTGTCAAAGAAGAGCTTCAGCGCCTTCTTTCAGTCTCTTTCATCCAACCCATCGATTATCCGCAGTGGGTCTCTAACATCATTCCTGTCACCAAGGCGACTGGGGGGATCCGGATCTGCACGGACTATCGCGACCTTAACCTAGCTTGTCCCAAAGATGACTTTCCTCTTCCAAACATTGACCAACTTGTTGATCTTACGGCTGGCCATGAGATGTTATCACTCATGGATAGATTTTCAGGGTATAACCAAATCCTGATTGCACCGGAAGATCAGCACAAAACCACCTTCATTACACCATGGGGAACTTTCTGCTATCGAGTCATGCCTTTTGGTCTGAAAAATGTAGGCGCCACATATCAGCGTGCCATGACTTACATCTTTCACGATCTTCTCCATAAAATCATGGAGGACTATGTCGATGACCTGCTTGGCAAGTCTAAGCTTCGTTGCGACCATTTGACTATCCTCAAAATCATCTTCTCTCGTCTTCTTTAGTACCAAGTCCGTCTTAACCCCAAGAAATGTGTCTTTGGGGTCCTCTCAGGAAAGCTCCTGGGATTCATTGTCTCTTTTCGTGGCATCGAGATAGATCCTGCCAAAATTCACGCTATCCTCAAAATGCCACCTCCAACTAATCTCAAGCAACTTTGCAGCCTTCAAGGAAAGCTCCAATCCATCCACCGCTTCATTTCGCAGCTTTTTGACCATTGCCAGCCCTTTCATCACCTCCTCAAGAAGGACGTCTCCTTTAAATGGGATAAAGATTGCCAAGAGGCTTTTGAGGCCCTCAAATGCTATTTGGTCTCTCCACCAGTCCTTATTCCACCAAAAGATGACCAACCCTTCTATCTCTACATCTCAGCAACCAATCATTCGTTAGGTGCCATGATCGTGCATCGAGACAAGCAACACCGTGAGCAAGCAGTCTATTACATAAGCTGAACACTGGTTGACTATGAAACTTGGTATACTCATACCGAGAAACTCTGTTTGGCATTAGTCTTTGCCACTACCAAACTCCGTCACTATCTTCTTAATCACAAAACCTTTGTCGTCACCCACACTGATCCCCTCAAATACATGCATTCTAAACCATATCAAAACTAGCGTATGGCTCGTTGGCTCATGCTTCTTTCTGAATTTGACTTAGAATTTGTCCAGCAAAAATCTATCAAAGGGCAAACAATCACTGACCAACTAGCGGATGCCCCTCTTCCCGACAATCAACCTTCTCAGTGCGAGTTTCTCGATGAATCTATCACCACTCTCTCGACAGATGACACATTCTACCAAATGACGATGTTCTTTGATGGCTCTAAATGTCAACTCGGTGGGGGTGCAGGGGTCCTCCTCATTCCACATGAAGGTGAACCCATGCCTCTATCTTTTAAACTTGACTTTGAATGTACCAATAATATGGCTGAATACGAAGCCTTAATTTTGGGACTTCAAACTGCCCTTTCTTTAAACATCAAGACCATCAACATCTTCAGTGACTCGCAACTTGTCATCAATCAAATTAATGGTTCATATCTTTGTAAAAATGAAATTTTACAAAGGTACAAGCACGGTGTTGACACTCTTCTAGCATCTTTCGACCATCACTTATTACAGACTATTCCTCGATCGACGAATAAGTTTGCTGACACCATGGCTTCCCTCGCCTTGCATATTCCTTCTTCATCATCATCCTCATCAAGAATTTATGTCATGGTACATCATGTGCCATTACCTTCATACATTTCCACTGACATCAATCTCATCCACACCATAGACTCTAGTTCACAAGATGTATGGTATAAACAACTTGAGGACTATTTGGCTCATTCTCTCATTCCTCCCAACCTCTCTAGCAATGCGCGGTGGGATTTCATCAAGTGCACCGCTCGCTATACCATGCTAGGGGGCCTTCTCTATAAAAGAGGTTTTGACGGCCTTCTTTTTCGCTGTTTAAACTCCACTGAAGCTTCTCATACTGTTAAACAAGCCCATGATGGGATTTGTGACAGACACTTCAGTGGTAACTCGGTTGCCAAGCGCATCCTTTGCCTGGGTTATTATTGGCCCACTCTTCATCAAGACTGTAGTGATTATGTTCAGCGTTGCATCAAGTGCTAACAGCATGCTAAATTGCTTCATCTCCCTAGTCACGCTTTACAAGTTGCTCAGGATTTTTGGCCTTTTTCACAATGGGGCTTAGATCTCATCGGCGAGATTAACCCTCATTCGTCTCTTCGTCATCAGTCCATCATCACTACCACCGAGTATTTCACTAAATGGGTGGAAGCTATTCCTCTTGTCTCCACAAAAGCCGACAAGATTGTCGACTTCATCAACACCCACATCATCTGTCGTTTCGGTGTACCTCACAAAATCATCATCGACAATGGCAAGTCCTTTAAAAACAAGACCATCCAAAAACTCTGCGACTCATTTAGCATCAAACTCAGCTTTTCTTTGCCTTACTACCCACAAGCAAATGGGCAGATCGAGGCTTCAAACAAAATCTTAACTAAAATTCTCATGAAGGTGGTCAACAACACTGGAAGGGATTGGCATGTTCAAATCCCCTTCGCTTTGTGGGCCTACCGCACTAGCATCTGAACCTCTATGGGTGCTACCCCTTTTTCTCTAGTGTACGGATCAGAGGCTATCTTACCTCTTGAAGTACAAATCCTGTCTCTTCGTATTTCACTCCATGACATTCTTTCTAATGATGACTTTCGTCAAGATCGATTAGCTCAACTTGAGTTACTCGACGAGCGTCGTCTCGCTGCCCTCAATCATCTCCATGTCTATCAAAATCGCATCAAGTGCACCTACAATAAAAATCTGAGAGAATGAGATTTCAATATCGGAGATCTCATCCTCAAAGAGAACCAACATGTGACCAATATGGAACAGAGTAAACGAGGCAAATTTGCTCCTAATTGGCCCAGACCTTATATCATAACACACAAGTATGGGTCAGGGACTTATTGTCTGTCTTCTCTTGAAGGCCGACCAGAACCTGAGCCCCTTAATGCTTTGCATCTACGACCATTCTACTGTTAGTCAAGTATTCATCCACTTGGCATTTAACTTGAGCTCATCCCTTGAGCAATCCTTGTCCTTTTAATCCTCAATTCATTTCACCCTTTTTCCCTTAACAAAATCCTCTACAACCTTTTTATGATGTACAGATGATTCGTCCTAATAAAAGGGAGCCCTTGACCTTCTATAAGTCTTGTCCATGACTCAATATTCTGTCAAAAAATAAATCAAGATGTCAAAATATCCAAGGTCACAAAACCAAATCAAAAAGTAGACTGCTCCCTCGAAGGACAGCTACACTATCATTTGTTGTATCTAATAGACTACTCCCTCGAAGGACAGCTATTCAAAAGCCCTTAAATTTATAAATCAAAGTATAGACCAATCCCTAGAAGGATGGCTATGACTAAATCTTGCTACAAACAGCACTTCCTTAGAAGCTTCTCGCATCGATCAGCTTCACAAATGACCACCAAACAAATGACATCTTTATGTGGACTTCCCGCATTGATCAGTCCGCTCTAAAAAAAAAAAAACGGGTCATGGACTTGACTTGTAGTTGTCTCAGGGTCTCCTATAAAAAGGGGCAAAGTTATCCATACTATAAAATGGGTTACCCTTTCCTCCTATCATATCACCTACTCAAGGGACTTCAAGCTCACTTTAATGTCAAAGTGATTCGATTACTGCTCTAACATAACTATGGTCAATGATGCAACGCATAAATGAGGCTCTTAGTTCTAACACCCCCTATCTATGCTGTCATTTTGGTCCTTGTCAATAAAATGGCACTTATGCCTTTTACTAATTGCCTACACTTTGGTCACATTCAACCACATCGTTTGTCAAGATGATTCAATCCGACTCTTTTCAAAACACTCACATAGCCTAATCATTATGGTTTTCATAGACATCAATACACATGAAACTATCAACCACACAATTTATGTCAAGCATAAACCATTACTTGTTGAAGCATAAATAGACCTCAATTCATTTTTAGCATACATCCATCACGAATATGGAAAATTGCTATGGATGAAGAACCCCGACTAATGTTACAGAATACACCATTTGGAAAAGGTTGTAACATCATCTTCTCCTCACCTTGACCTCGACCAAGATCAATTCCATCCCTTTGACCATTCCTCCCTTCTTGGGAGAACTACATTGGCCTGAGGTCCTAACGACAGGGGCTATGTAGGCAGCACTCAGTTGACATGGGGTCTTCTGGGGTTAGCTCGGCCATTCTCTTCATCACTTTCTTCCATCTCCTTCTCTTGTCATTTGCCAATCACATCATAAACAAGCACATATTTTCATAATCTTTAGCATAATTTACATCATAATCATTAATCACAAACCACAATATCATCATCACACAATTAAGCATTCACATCATATAATCCACACGTCATAACATTAAAAAAAAAACAAAAATCACTATCACATAATCCTTATGCATCATCATCTAATCTAAAAGTCATGACCATTCTCATTATTAGCATTATCACAATGCATCATTATATTAAACATCATCATTATAATCATTTACCATAACATTTTCATCATCACATTATAATCATAACTATAATATCAAAACATGCATCATCACCATAATCAAAAATGCTGAATACATTAAACATTCAACAACATCCATAACACATCAATGATACAAAACCATCATCATATATATATCAAAATCTTTTATACAATTGCACAATCTGTGCCTCTATCTCTTTCTCATACATCTCTCATCTTCGGCTCGCAGGCCGGTATATACATCAAAAATAATACATCTCTAGGGCTGCCCTCAAGGCTGTGGCTGTGGTGGTGGTGGCGGTGGCCGAGAAGAGGCTATATCCTCTCCTCCCTCTGACCTGTTTCATCTGCATAACCCAAAAGCCATCACTCATGACATCGATCTCTGTCGGCTCTGCTCTGCCTGCATCTCTGAGTATCATTGTATCTGAGGAAACCCTCTGATGGCTCTCTCATAATACGTGATCTCGTCCAGTGCATCATTGTATCTCACTAGAGATACAGTCTGCGATGGACCCATCTACCCTGCTCCTGTGGCTTGTCTTGACCCCTGTGGCTATGGCTGACCTCGGTGCACTAATACTGATGGTCCTGCCCCCTATGAAAATGCCGGCTGCTGGGATGGTTGCTGCCATGGGCCCTGTCCTCCAAAACTCTAACCTACCACTGCCTGTGCCTGAGTTGTAGCCAGCTATCCCTATAATAGAGTGACCTACCCTGTCAATGCTACCACCTGTCCTGTCATCTCCGTCAGCTGCCTTGTAACTCCTGCCAACTGTCCTTGCAAAACTGAGACCTAGGCCTGAGCCGCGTCTCTCTCCTGCCATGCAATGTCCCTCTCCTCGCAAGCTGTATCCTGCTCCCTCGTGATAACTTGCAGATCTGGCTGGGGACCCACCTATATGCCTCTGTACTACCCTGCCCACCATGCCGTGTAAGCCTCTGTATACCCTGGGTTGGCTATCTCAGGTCCTGTCGGCAACTCCTCAAAATCGGGCTCCTCTATCTCCTCTGGCAGTGGGAACGGCACCTCTATGTCATCCCGCCTATACTGTGGAAATGCGAGAGGCACATCTTATAGCAGCCCATACTGGCACCATACTCTCTCTACTGGGATCTGCTCAGGCTCGCCAGCTCACCTACCTCTGACCCATCACCTGCTTTGCACACCAACCAGCTGCTCTCCCTGGTCTCCAGATGATGTCTGTAGGAATCAGGGCCTCCAGTACCCCTCGGTAGTGATCAATATCCCTGACCACTTTGTCCACCCATGTCTGTGCCATCATCTCGCACCATCGCCTGAACTCGACTCTGAAATCAGCCTGAATCGCCACTGGGAGGTTGAGAGGTCATGTGACCATGATGTGCTCGTAAGCCCAGCAATGCAGGAGGTGGTCGACACACAAACTATACTGTCACCGCCGACTAATGCCCCACAGCTCTCTATACACCTGGGCCAAAAAGATAGGCACCCAAGCAAACACTATCTGCTACTCCAGCATGTCCATCAAAACCCTAGTCATGGCCACTAGGAACTTGCCTCCATCTGCATCTGGCAATGCATAGACTGTGATGCCGATCATCATCAGGACAGCTAGCCGATGTGCACCCTCATCCACCACGTACAAAGGCTCATAAGCAAAACTGGCTGAATGGTAGCTCACCTCAGTTGTATGCTCACCAAACAGCGTAACCATATGAATGTCGTGTGCCTCTCTCGAGCATGCATACAGGTCTACTCCGTGTACTAAAATCCACAAAATCTGGTACACATCCTCGACTGTGACCATCATCTCTCTCGTGGGTAGGTGGAAGGTGTTGGTGGCATGGTCCCACTGCTCGATCAACACCACCATGAGGCTCACATCCCTCGCCACTCTGTAGTAGCATCTCAACCTGCCTAGCCTGACTGCACTCATCTGCGCCCACTCCTCGACTAACACGCCTATGCACATCCACATCAGCAAAGTCAGAAGGTGATCCCACAGCATAAAAGTCTGCCTCACCTGCATCCATCCATAGACAATCTCATTTTAACAATGTTCCTACTCTTCCTATTTAACAACCACTCTAACCATTTATGCCTAACCCAAAACCCGAGAAGCCCTTGGCGTAGCTTCGACCTTTCGACTTGACCATTTTTTACCACTCTTTCTGACTAGGCATCCACCAACATCGGTTAGCGTGCCAGCGACGGCACTCACCTAACCGATGCTGGTCACTTCGTGACCGATGTCGGTAGGTTGGTGACCAATGCCGGTCACTGGTCGGCCGACGCTGGCAGAATTGCCGACGTCGGCGACTGGTTTAGCCATAGGGCCGAACGGGGCGAGCCCTAAAAATTAGGGCTTCCCCTCTAAACCCCCCTACACCCCCCAAAACCCTCTAAAAAGACTCCTAATCTCTCCTCGACAACCTACCCACCTTCCTAGCTACCCTTCCCCTCAATTTCTAACTAAAAACACCAAAAATTTCAAAAACTAACTTCAAGACAAAAATGAATCAAATAGGGTTCAGAGACCCTCCTACCTCATCACGACGTCGTCAGCGTGGTGGCACAATGGGTGCCACTGGTGGTGGACCTCCCGTGGGTCCTCTACTCCCCTCTACCATCTCTGTTGTGTTTCTCTGCTCTCACACTTCACCTAGCTCACACGTGTCCCTGCAGCGTCCAATCAACTCCTTCTCTTCACCAATGTCTATCTGCCACCTCACGTTGTTGCAATGATCCACTTGGAGTCACTTCCAATCACTAAACTCCAGAGCTCACTTTTTCACTTGGACAAGTAGCAAATGACTTTTGGTGGGCCACCAATCTAGTTTTGTCAGATTTGGCATACTGCTGACATCGGCATAATCATGCCCTAAGTCGCTAACGTCAGCCAATTTTTGCCGACGTCGGTCTCTTTTAGACACCGACATCAGTTCTATAACCAATGTCGGTGGACTTAAAACTTCATCCCTCTTCAAAATGACCAAAATCATGCCCAACATTAGTCAGTCCTTTAGACCACGACATTTTAGCCCCCTGGGGCACACTTAAGATCACTTTTGCATCCATCTATCGACCACTAGGCATTGGAGATCATGCCCATCTCCTTTAACCGTGACTACTTCCTAAGCGATTTTACCTTGGTTGTTTTTGCATATATGCTACCTCATGATTGGCTAGCAAAATTGTACGCACACTTTTGACCTTCACAAGTATAGGATCGCAAGCCAATTGATCCGCACTCCTTGTGACTTTTTCATGTTTTCGGGAGCACTTCCTAAGCCTGGGATACCTGGAACACGATGACCATTGGAGCTTCAGCCTAGATTGAATAACCCAATCAGCCAATGACTAAATGCTGGGGATCGGTTATTTCAATTTTGGCACTCCTTGACCCTTGACCTGCGACAATTTGACCTGACCATCCTCGTGAAGTGGTGTACGCGCAATCATAACTTTTGCAGCGTTCTCACTCTATCTTCCCCCTTTTTCATCCACTCTCTGTCAAATCAGCACCCGATTCCAGGTTCCCTTCTCTCGACTCCTGCTTTGAGGGGGGATACCTCATCCATAATCGAGACAACCAACCCTCACCTATTTTTGTCTTACAGTTCACTTGAAAAACCAAAAAGACGAAATCAACCTTATCCCATACCTGGGGCAACCAACTCCTGTTTTTGTCTTGTAGTTCGTCTAGAACAACCAACAAGACAAAAAGGGGCAAATGTAGACACCTAAATAGTGTCTAACCCTTGGTCACTTTCCCCCTTAGTCCACTCCTAACCCATTCCTAACAATTACTAATTTAAAATAATTAACTTATTTTGAATTAACCCCCCCTCCTTGGACACATCACCCATGACACCTCACCTTGGACTAATTCCCATCCTATGACTCACCCAAGACCTATTCCTACTTCTCTCTAACCGCCTAACAAACTCTCGTGCGTATTTAGCCCAACCTTCGACATTCTCCAATGGATAGTGCACTTGGCGGATGAAAAATAGGCTTAGTGGCTCTTTTTGCCAGTTCTAACCCCGCCGACATCGGTCAAGGGTCGGCCGACGCTGATGGAATCACCGACGTCGGTTATACTTAACCATTTTTTCAGACTCTTTGGAGATCCCAATCGAAAATTAGCTAATCTCTAGAAGCGAATCACTAATCCTTGAATCTTCAGTCTTCGACCATCCGTCAATCTGCCAAATCTCTCAGTGAAGCCACTCACTCTCTCCTTCAGGTGCAGCAACAGCTTCAAGTTCTCCATTAGCAACAGGTTCTCCACATAGGCTACATCAACAGTAGGTACAAGAATCATCAGTAACACACCTTCCACAAGGCACAGGTAAGTATATTGTCTGTGTTTTTATTCTCTTTTCAGTTATTACTTTCAAACAATATCTCCCTAGACCAGACTGTTAACCAAGCCTGACCTGAATCTTGACTTATCCACCTCCCTGTTTCCTCCGTCCTCTATTCGGATCATACATTCTACCCATTCAACCAGACTCTCAAACTCAGACCCTAGACCATTCAACCAAGCCCAAAATTTTGTCTCAAGACTGTTAACAGACCCAGACCCTGACCAGATTCTGTCCACGGACCATAGACCAACCCAGACCTCGTCCAAAGACCTTTTCCTCTACCGACGCCGGTCACTACCCCAACCGATATCGGCATAACGTTGACACCTTTACCAACCGACGCTGGTGACTGTAACCAGTTCGACAGCTTCTTTCAAGTAAGTCTTTGCTTCCCTTTTTCATTCCATTTCTTTATCATTTTAGTTCTTCATCATTCAGCTATTTATCAGACATTTCTTTTTGTTGATTAGTGGGTTTATATCCCTTAAGGAAGTTTTCATACTTCTAGGATCAAGCTTTCGCTTGACAACCCACCATCTATCCATTTAACACCTTCTTTTGTCCAAGCTTCTTTTCTTTGCAGGTGTCATTCCTCCACAGCCAAAGAGGAGTACTCACAGCATCTAGATTACGGTGCGCAGACTATATCTAGGTACACATCAAGCCTTGACCATTCTTTCTTAAGTTTCTTAATTCTCCCTTAAATCTGAAAGCAAAATTTGAATAGAAACAGTATGCTTGGGGTCTTTTTACTCACTGGCACTATTTTAGAAATCCATTCAGAGTAGTCTATTGGTTTGATAAAATTGGCTCCTAATAACTTTTCCAAATCAACCTTAACTAAAAGGGTGATGCATGGATGCATCTTTCTCAATTTTTTCTTGAATGGTTTAGCATCAAGGTGAACAACAAGATGATTCACTACTAATCTGGATCTAAACCTAACATTTCAAAATATGCCCATATAAAGATGTCTATATAATCCTTAAGAATGGATATAATATGTTCACATTCTTCTTCAGTAAGGGAAGCTCCAAGATAAACAATTTTGGGATCCTCATGGGTTCCCAAATTCATTTCTATTCTGCTCTCCATAAGGAGTGTGGATCCATCTTCTAGAATTGTAGGCAATATATGGTCATGATCATCTTCTTCTGCTACATCTTCTTGTTATTCCTCTTAAAGATCTAGATAATATGAAGAATTAGAATCTACCTTCTCAAGGAAAGGCCAATTGGAAGAAAGCTCTAGAAACTCAAGAGCAAGATGCTCAAATATTTGATTTTTTTCTAAAGAGATGCTTATATTAGTTATAAAACTAGGGCTAGATGGACTTTCTACATCCTGAGGGGATGAGAAAACTTTCCTACTTGGGAAAGCTTGAAACAAGTTTTCACTCAAAGGCTTGCCTTTTTTTTTTACTTTTTCCTTGATCAACAAGTGCCTCAAAGAGGTTTTCACTTGAAGATCTTAATGTTTGTTCTTTATTATGACCAAGAAATTTGGCCTGCTCTCTAAAGTAGGTAGAAGAATTCAATGAAAAATAAAAACCTTGCTTATGATCATTAATGGGGAATGCATCTCATAGGCCCATGTATTTTGTAATTTATTCTTCATTTTGAAACTCATCAAGGCATATGATCAAAAAAATTTGATCCCAATCTATGAGTTCAGGATGGAAAAGGCATAGGTTACAGTGAGTGTTTGCTTTAGGATGGGAAGCACCAATGGTAAAGATATAATGTCCTGCTTTAGGAAGGGAAGCACCACTAGGATGGGTTTTTGCTTTAGGATGGGAAGCTTTAATAGTAAATATGCAATGTCCTACTTTAAGAAGGGAAGCACCACTAGGATGTTTTTTGCTTCAAGATGGGAAGCTTTAATAGGTTTTATGGTCAATATCGCATTTAAAATCAAACAAATTTGAGTCAACAAGCTCATAAAAAAGGCTATAATGGGACATTGTGTCACTGCTAGGAGTCTCATTACTAGTCACAGAGTCACTATCAAATGTCATGAGGTCATCCTCTAGTGGTTTAAATCCAAGACCATGATTCTAATTAATGACTCTGACTAATAAGGGATCTAAAATTCCTTGTGCTTGTATGCCAAGGCCTTTCCCTATATAGTCAAGATGATCCATTATCCTATTAGGGATAGGATACTTTGGATTCTAAAAAGACTCAGCAAAGCCTTCAGAATATAACCAATCTCCTTTAGTAAAATCCTCTTGATCTTTATTTGGTGCAATTATAGGTACAAAAACCATAGGAGGTTTTGGTTTTTTCTTCTTTAGTTACCAAATCTGATAGGGTCTGTTAGGCATCTGAGAATTTTTAGGCTGACCAAATGTTTTAGGAGATTTTGGTAATTTTGTAATATGGAGGACATCCTTCAAATGGTTCATGGAAATATCTACATATTTAATAATAACCTTCTTAGCCAGAGCTATAAGAAGTGGATCGATCGAAGTGGAGGCTAGATCACGAGGATCTATATAATTAGATGGAGATGGATGAGAAATAATGGCTTTGTTCTTCTTTATAATTAATTCATAACCTAGGAAATATTTATATTTATGAAACTCTACTTCAAGATGTTTTTAGTATTGGTATGGCTATTGATCAATAGGAATAGTAACCTTGATCCCATCATGGGGAAACTTAAGGCATTGGTGAAGAGTAGATGGAACTGCTTGTACTTCATGGATCTAAGGGTGACCAAGAAGTATGTTATAAATAAGCTCAATATCCATAATATGGAATAATGTGTGATGATAATAGACCCAACTATGATTGGTAACCAAATTTTATCAGATGACTCCCTCTCAGTGTTATTGTAAGCTTTGATTGTAATAGTTTTTGGTTGAATGTCTTTATCCATGTAGCCCAATCGTCATACCAATTTAAGAGATATGATGTTCAATCTTGAACCATTATCTATAAGAACCCACTTGATCTTATGATCTACAATGCTTATCTCAATGTATAGTGGGTTATTGTGGTTTGGGCCAAGGGTGGACATGTCCTTTTGATAAAATGTAATTTGTCAAAATGAAGACAATGTCTAACTAGGTTTTGGAACTGATCAAGGTTTATATCGTTAGGCACAATAGACTCTTACAAAAGTTTGTTAAAGATTGTTCTATAGACATCAGATGTCTACAAGATTTCTAATATGAAAATTTGTGTAGGGGTTTTATCTAATTGATTGGTTAGACTATAAGGCCTTTGAGCTATGGATTGAACTACTTTAGTCTTTATTGGGACAATATTCAACTTTAGAACCATTGGCACAATGTTCTCATTGGGTTTATGGAAAGAAGTGGGGGAAGATCCCTAGATGGTAACTCATGGGCATCTAGTTACAACTGCACAACCTAGATGTGGCAAGGAGTTATTATAATTAGAAGAGGGGGGCAAAGGGCCTTGGATGGTGACTCACAGGTGATTAACTATATTGTGACAATTTTGGGTCAGTGAGGAGCCTTTATAATTAGAATAAAGGTACTATTGTTTAGAATTAGTAACCCATGCAAATAGAGTAGCAACATGATGATGCAAATCCATCATGGCATTACTAGAGGGAGAAGGTGTTGACCCTATAATGATGGGTCTCGTGTTGTGAGGAACATGAGATTGGCCACATAGTTTTAAAGTAACAGTGGTAATATGGGTTGCAAAAATGCATCCCACAGTATTATTATAGTCATAAGGTACATTTATATATGTCATATTATTAGTGTGGGCATTATGATCTCTATTATGCTCATTATCATTTTGACCTTGTTGTTGTTTTTTATTCTACTTCTATCCTTGATTTTGACCATTTTAATTGTTTCTTGGTGGTGGTGGATCATGTCAAGGAAAGGGGTCTTTATTGATTCCCATATCTTGATTTGTGTCCTAATTAGGGGCCAACTTAATTTATAGTTCACCACTTTCAATAAATTCTTATATAATATGTCATAATTGAACACAATGATATGCACCATGACTAGGAACTCGATGAAAGTTACACCATTCATTCTCTTTGTACCAATCTAGTTTTGGATGATCTTAAGGAAATGGCCTTAATATTGGACAGATAATTAAATTAGCTATAATGAGCTTTTTTAACACTATTTCAACTAATTCTCCTAACTTTCTCAAGGCTCTAAAATTATTATGAAATGTCCTTCATGGAGGTTGTCTGTATAGAGTAGGTAGTGGATTTGGGGGAGTTAATTATACATTTAAAGGAGGCATAACCTATACCATTTTTATATGTCTTGTTTTTGTTACCCCATTTCCACCCATATTCTTATTTTTGCCAAAGCCCTTTGGCTTATCCTATATAACTATTTGAACTAGTGATTTAGTCTGATTAGACGCTTGACCTTGTGCAAAAATCTTAACAAGGCCCTTAGCAATAAAATCCTTCTCAATCTATAATCCTTTGTCAATAATTTCTTCAAATGAGTTAGAAAATCTAATCGTAGATTATGTACAACTTCAAGATACAAATTCTATGCAAAAATATCAGCTAATTATTTATCTAGTAAGTTGTGTTGAAAGTGGCCTACCAATACTCTCCACCTTTGTAGATATGCAGCAAAACTTTCACCATCATATTGCTTGGATTTGCATAAGTCAACAATAGTCAGTTCATGTTCTATTTTATATGAGAAATGGTTTACAAATTTTTTTGATAAGTCATTCCAATCTATAACTTATCCCTTAGGTAGTTTAAGTATCTAATCAAGAGCTTGTCCCACTAAACTTTATGGAAATAGGCATAGTAAGCACTCATTACTGTTGGGAAATAACAGAAGCACACAATTGATTACCAAATACAAGCAACTTACATGCGAAATTAAACCAGAATCATAAGTAACTAGAATTTAGAAATAACACAAAATATGAGAGACAATACACAACTTGTATTAAAACTCTTTCAGAAGGAAATACAATAAAGAAGATTGCCATAGTTCTTCTTCCTTACACACCTCTAGGGCTCCCACACCTCTAGGGCATAAACAATAAATCTTCCCTCAAAGCTCTCTCTCTTACGGTCCCAACACACAACTCAAACACAGAGTTGGTGTTCACCTCCAACCAGCCAGTATCCACTACTGCCAGTACTCCAGTGCTCCACGCACACCACAAGTGCTCCACACACTCCACAAGTACTCAACGTACTCCAAGTAGATCTCCCATGAACTGCTACAACCTGCAACCCAAATGATCTTACTTATGAAAGGAACTACCTTGCCTTCCTCTTTTCTCTCTTTTTGAGTACACACTGTACTCCAAGTAGATCCTGCCTGATTTTAATCCCTATTGTGTTGCTGTCCTCCCTAATCTTGCACACCTGCAAATCAATCTGGTTCTGCACACTTGCAAACCTGGATCATGCACACACATACACTTATAGATCAATGATCTTACTTACCATGTAGATCTCCTAAAGTAGCCATGCACACCTGATGACCAAGATCCTACACCCCTAAAGAATCCTATTGACTCTCTAAAACCAGCACCCACCTTGGTACTGCTATGGAACTAGGAGGAACACCCTTGCTCACCTCACACACAGAAGGAGCTAACTTTTCTCAACTCAAACTAGAACACCTTACAATACAACCCATGAGTCTATTAAGTAGATCTCATGCAAATAATAATTAGACACCTAATTACAATAATTAGATCCGCAGCTTCTAGTCTAAATTTTGCTCTTGACATACAAACACTTGGTTCATTAACTAACTACCCATAACACTCGCAGTTCAAATCGCACAGGTGACCGACGTCGGTCCCTGTCTACTTGGGGGTGCCGATGCTGGCCAAATTCTGACTGACGTCGGTTGCTCTTCTATCTGATCCTGTCGACGTCGATTGGCCTGACTGACGTCGGTGTCTGTGACACTCAGCAACCTTTCTCCAGTAACCTCCTCCCTGTTTGCATCAGTGAAGCTTTTAGCTCCACAACCTAACAATCTCCCACTTGGAGATAAATAGCTACACTGTACCTATACTTGTACCCTGTCTAATCTATTTCCTAGCTTGTATCCCTCTTCAAGATCAACCTTGAAGACCAACCACCACACAACCTGTGGTGCACCTCCTATCATCTGAGTACCCTGCCACATCTGAACCTATAAACCCATGTAGTGAAGTCCTGACCTTGCATAGCATGAATCCCTGCTACTGGTCCCTCTCAAATACCTGAGAACCCACTGCCCTGAATTGGCTCCTAACTCTCTTACAGCTCCCACTGCTTGGGAAAACTCAGGTCTATACTAGACCTCATGTGATTTCAAACACTAAACTATCCAGTCCTTAGTGTGCTCTGATTCTGCATCCTAAACCTCACCAACACCTGATTCACATCAGCTCCCACTAGAGACAAAATCAACCTGTGATCTTCCATGTCTCTCATGCCAAAGAATTTTGCTGCTCCAAATTCCTCATGACATGCCACTAAACTAATCTTACCCTTAGCTCAGAAAAACCCTATATGTTTGAACCTGCACCAAGCTCATCCTCCACATACAGTAATAGGATAATGTTGCAACCATCATCCACCTGGTAAGACAAACACAATGGTTATACTGACATTGACTAAATCCCTGCTTTGTCATCCACCTGGTACCACCTATCAGTCCTGTCCCACTGTCTTGTAGCTTCCTCAAGACCATATGCCCTAGTCTTTCATCTCACGTGTCTGTTCACTCTATTATTCAACTAAGGAATCCATTTGTCTCTATGTTTTCATATCGGCTGGTAACCCTACCAAATCTCTCGTTTGGTTCTACATCATATTTCTACCATGCTCCCACTGTTTCCTGGATCCTTCCTACTCTGCGGTCAGCAACTAGTATAAAGAAGAGGAACAACAAATTTGAGGCTTACTTACCACCTTTAATCCTCCATATGGGCGTTTGAGACTCCTTGATAGCTTGTTGTCCACCCAAAATCCGTTACAGTGACCGACCTCAGTCACTACACAGTCTGCATCTAACTGACATTGGTTTCCATGCACCTGTCCTGACTACCAACATTGCTGATGTCGGTGTCTCCTGTTGCCGACGTCAGTCTTACCTATTGTCGACATTGGTCCTCCTGATCGATGTCAGTCTTACTCTACCTGACATCACTGGCTTTGGTCTACACATGACCGACATCAACATCTATCTGTTCGATGCCAATTTTCCCTTGATCGATGCCAGTACCTGTGTTCGCCTGTGAGTGATGACTTTTTACCTGCGAGCTCATTTAAATCAAAACCTATGTCCAAACTGCCCTGCTCAAAAGTATCCAACCCCATCCATTGGTCTCTGTTCATCATCTCCTCCAAGAACACCAAGGCTTTCCAGTTCTTAAGCCTGTCAAAGACATCTGACTTCCTCTTAAGAACATGCATCTCCTTTTTGCTCATGTGACCAAGCCTATAAAGCCATGTCTTTGCAACAGAAGAAGAATCAATAATATAAGCAAGTAGATAAAGAGTACCTACTTTCTTACCACTTGCTAATTCAAGTGCATCTGCTGTGAGAGTTCTTTTGCATCTCTCATCACCCAACTTCCCTAAAAAAATTAGCCTTATCTTTAAGACCGGGACCTGCATGACCTCCTTCAACACCCATGTGTTGGCCACCTACAATTTTAGCTTCACTTCCCCTTTGCCAATTCTTTGACAAGGCTCACCAGCTCCTCTCCTTGGGGCTACATGGAAAGAGTCAACATAATCTATTAACCAAGATTCAACTTTATCCAAGAAACATCCCAGAGCATCCTGTGCAACAACACCTACAGCATCTGCCTCTTCAGTTCCTTCATGCTGATCTTCCACAAACCAACAATTTTATTTTCCCTGCTCTTTCTTTCCATAGGACTATAATAGACCATTCATTCTTTTCAGTTCCTCCATTCTTAGCTTACTTTCTTCTGCCATTGCTCTACTCCCACTCAATTAGAAACCCCTGAGAGTGACCTGTAACCAAACACAAAACCTGCTCCCTGCAACCTTAGCTCTGATACCACTTGTTGGGAAATAATGGAAGCACACAATTGATTACCAAATACAAACAACTTACATGCAAAATTAAACCAGAATCACAAGTAACTAGAATTCATAAATAACACAGAATATGAGAGACAATACACAACTTGTATTAAAACTCTTTCAGAAGGAAATACAACAAAGAAGATTGCCACAGTTCTTCTTCCTTACACACCTATAGGGTTCCCACACCTTTAGGGCATAAACAATAAATCTTCCCTCAAAGCTCTCTCTCTTACGGTCCCAACACACAACTCAAATACAGAGTTGGTGTTCACCTCCAACTAGCCAGTATCCACTACTGCCAGTACTCCAGTGCTCCATGCACACCACAAGTGTTCCATGCACTCCACAAGTACTCAACGTACTCCAAGTAGATCTCCCATGAACTGCTACAACCTGCAACCCAAATGATCTTACTTATGGAAGGAACTGCCTTGCCTTCCTCTTTGCTCTCTTTCTGAGTACACACTGTACTCCAAGTAGATCCTGCCTGATTCTACTCCCTGTTGTGTTGATGTCCTCCATGATCTTGCACACCTACAAATCAATCTAGTTTTGCACACTTGCAAACCTGGATCATGCACACACATACACTTGCATATCAATGATCTTACTTACCATGTAGATCTCTTAAAGTAGCTATGCATACCTAATGACCAAGATTCTACACCCCTGAAGAATCCTACTGACTCTCCAAAACTAGCACCCACCTTGGTACTGTTGTGGAACTAGGAGGAACACCCTTACTCACCTCACACACAGAAGGAGCTAACTTTGCTCAACTCAAACTAGAACACCTTACAATACAACCCATGAGTCTATTAAGTAGATCTCATGCAAACAATAATTAGACACCTAATTACAATAATTAGATCTGTAGCTTCTAGTCTAAATTTGGCTCTTGACATGCAAACACTTGGTTCGTTAACTAACTACCCGTAACACTCACAGTTCAAACCACACAGGTGACCGACGTCGGTCCCTGTCTGCCTGGGGGTGCTGATGCCGACTGACTTTTGACCAACGTCAATTGCTCATCTGTTTGATCCTGCCGACGTCGGTTGGCCTGACCGACGCCGGTGTCTGTGACACTCAGCAACCTTTCTCTAGCAACCTCCTCCCTGTTTGCATCAGTGAAGCTTTTAGCTCCACAACCTAACAATTACTTTAAGCAACCTCTTGACATAGGATGAAGAATGCCTATATGTGCTCACATGGATCTCCTTTCCATTTGTACTTGTCAAATTTGGGTGCCTCAAAATGAGGTGGAAAAGGGTCTCCTAAATAGTTACTTTAGATAATTGAGATCTAACTGATGTTAGTTTTATTAACCAATGTCAGTTCAGATAGGTAACTGATGTCAGTATTACTTGCTGACGTCGTTTACTATGTGAAAACTATGGCAAACAAAAATGGCAAAATAAAGTTAGAAAATCAATTTTCATGAGTTTTAAGGGTCCAAATGGATATTTTAGATTTTTAAAGTGATCTTATTTAGGTGTGAGATGCGTCTAGTCCCACCGAGTGTGCTAAGATGTAGAGAGGATTACAAAGCAAGTTAGTCAAGCATTAGTTCATAAATAATGAAATATGCATAAAGAACTAACTAACCAAGCCTATCTATTCCTATGGGAATTACAAAGGATAGAAAGAAAAAAATTAAAGAAATAAATGCCATATTACCTTCCTAAATGGATTAACCATACCCATGTGCCTAAAAAACATGTTCTCCCTTGATCAAGCATTCTTGTCTTTGTCAACAATGGTTGTAAGCTCCTCCAATGCCTCAAGAACACTCTATAAAACCTAGGATCTTGATTCCAAATCACTAAACTAGCCTATCAATGGAGATTTCAAGAAAAATCTATGATCAAATGCAAAACCTTGTGAAAATAATTTAACATTATAACTTTGTAATATTCAAGCCTTAAATTCATGTCCATGGCCTCTCTATTTATATATTTTTGAGATTGGTCAGGATCAACCATGACCGTCCATCTCAATATTGAGATGTGTGGCCATGGATAATCCTAATATTTGGAATTAAATTCATAATTATCTTCATCATGACCTTGGAAGAAGGGGCATTGAAGAGGTATGGGAGGCATTAACTAGGCATGGGTGACCCATAATCTTGATATTTATGGCATTTATGGCCTAGAGATATCTTCTCAAGAAATGATGTCACCTTATGATGCAATTAATAGTAATAAATTAAAAAATATATATATTCAACAACTCTCATAGAAAATCCACTTAAGCTCTTGACTTGGATTAATTAGCCTTAAACAAGGTTAATCAACATTTGTGTAATTATTTGAAAATTGGTCCTTAGTTAATCAAAATGGCTAGAAAGTCATATTATTGAGTTGTAATTTGACTTAAGATGAATTATAAGGTGATGTTAGATGAAACGGACCATATTTCCATTTAGGATGTTTCCAACACAAAATAACAAAGATATGTGGCGTGTACTAATGAATTTAGGAGAAAAGAGTGATCTACAGCACAAAAGGTGAAATCATCATTTTGACTCGAAATGAATTGATCAAAGTTAGCTGGTCCATAGAATTTAATTTCTCTTTTTAGGGATACTTTGACATAAATTGGCACTTTTAAATGAAAATTTTGAACCATTTAGTGTGTTTTATGGATTTTGACCTAAAATGTGCATTTAAGTGCAATTCACGTAAGATTGACAATTTCAACATAAATGGTGTTAGGAGTTAGATGTCTAAAATAATAATTCTCAAAAATGCATAAAACATATCAAACCTACCTCCAATTGATCATTTATCACTTCCTTGAGTGACCAATCGACCTAGAACTCCAAGCCACTACTCTATCCAATCCATTCTCTCTCACTCCAAGTGCTGCAAATACCCAGAAAATACTACCAAGAAAACTTGAGGCATACTATTTATTTTCTCAAACAACCACATAAATAAATAACATGGATATCTCCTCCATGACTTAATCAAAACCTCTAAATCCATTTTTCATTAAACAACTAAATCCTCTCAAGCAAAAATTGAATAGCTAGAACTCAGTCCTTCTCCCAAGCTACCTAGATCCTTGGACCTGTCACCAGTTGTATAGTAACACAATTCACCCTAGGACATTACTCTAATATTAAGGCTCCTACTTATTCTATACAACCCATGCCTATCTATAAGACCTCCCAAAACAACTATCTTTAATTTTAAAAAAATAAGAGCACCATAGTACTATGCAAGCTCACATACTTTTGCACTCAAAGCACCTTGAAAACCACTAAAGTCACTTTAAGTATAGAAACATACCTAAATAATTCTTATAATAGACCAACATACTTATCTATAAAAAAAAAAAATCCAACCTTATTTGGAAATATATCACAAAATTGCTCAATTTCTCCATAAGGCCTACTTAGACCTCTTGTAACCCTATTTTGCCATTGTAGACTCCATAAATTTCTATCTTGAGCACTCCAAACCATGAAAATCCATATTTTAATACCAATATCATTAAACCTTAGGCATGCCAAAAATAATCCTTCAACTCATTCATCTTATCATACTTCCTTCTTTAGCCTATAAGCTAATTAGGCCTCCTAATGATCAAAAACTTCAATAAAATGAATTATACCTACTTATAAACCACTTTAAAACTTTTTTAAACTACCCATTTGTCCCATTAAATTTATTTTAAGCTTCCAACCTCAAAATCTAAAGATAGACCACTTTTTCAATCATGCCTAAATGACTAGGCCTTCAAAGTAAACCTTGGTCAAAGGTCAACCTCTAGTCAATCCAGAAACTTGACCCAAATACAAAACTTGGAGACCATCTATCCATACTTCTAGACCATATTTCAATCTCCCACTCTATGGGGAAGAAAGACTTCCTTCAACTTGGTTTTGACTTTCTCCTCCTTGGGTTAAAATAAAGTCAACAATGAGCATATAAAATTCAAAATGTTTATTTCAAAACACCTTTGATTCATGAATCCACCTATAACATACCTCATTAAGGTTTAAAAAACTTCCTAATTATCTAACTCTTCTTGACACTCACCCAAGCTCATGGACTTACTTGGGAACCACCAATCTAGACCTGCAGAGCCATCATACCCAACTAGCACCATGACCAAAAGATCATAATCATACCTGAGTACCTCTTAGTCATCATAAAACCTCATATTATGATTTTACATGTCAAACCCAATTATAATAAACTTTATCCAACCTTCTATCCCCAATAAAACATCCAAAATCACATTGGACACAATCTAGGGAGTCATCACTACCCAAATTGGTCAACTCTAACTTTTGACCACAAAACTCAAATCTGTGCTCTTAAAGAACTCAAACAACCTAAGAATGGATCATGGAAATCTTCTTCATTATCCCATTAAATCCACTTATTCCTTCTCCTTCAAATCAACACCCATTCGAAGCATCCAAAAATGATCAAAATGACACTTTAAGACCAAAGGACCTGAACATACCTCTTTGAAAAATTATTAATTCTAACTAACTTCTTAGGTTAACTTGAACATATAAGACAATTAGTATTATCTCCCATATGAACCTTGATTCATCAACCATATATCTTTTAGACACCACAAGCCATTATGTCTAAGAATTCTTCAAAGCACTTCAAGAAACACACAATCATATATTTCTATGTATACACCTATTATACGTCAGTCATCTGATATTATTAAAACTTCATGAACACCAATTCTCATCTTGAAGAACATTGGTCTTGAAAGTAAGTCCTCAAATCACTATCTTTCACTTCTTGAGTTAGTTCTTCAAATTTGATATCAAAATATCAATCTCACCCTCATAGTTAAGACTCAGAACTTATGGTATATTTAGACATGTAATATAGACCAAAAACCATTCTTAAAAGCATTAAATGATCCTCATATCATTTTCCCTTTCTAAAAAATCTCATCTACAAGGTACACACTCAAAGGCAATTCTTGAAACAAAATTCTTCAACTTTTATAGTAAGCATACTCAGAATTCTAATAAGAAACTTAGAATAAAATAAAACCTTCAAGATCACAAGCAATCTATTTCAATCTCACAAACAATCTTATGAATCTATAGCAATAAGAAACATCTTCAAAACTTCTATGACCCTATTATGATATAGGCTTCTTTGAACCTCTTGAGGCATCACACATGCTTTTCAAGCACTCTTGTAAACCTACAGATCTATTTGATAATCTCAAAGCTTATATTCTTAATCACCATATACACAAGAATGTAAATTCAAACCTTTATAACTTATGATGTCTCAAAAAAACCTCAAATAGGTCTCATCAACATGTTCAGGCTTTTTTTATAGCTTTATGATCAACTCATCCTTCACTTGTAGACCTTTGCCTACTTACTTCACCAAGATGCCTTTACATACCTTTCTTCTACCACTTTTAATAAGATATATCATTCAATTCAGGTTTGATCTTGGATTTGGCTTTAACATAATTCTTCTCTGTTGCAATATTCCTTCTTTGAAAAGCCTGCATTCTTGAAGAACCATCTGTAATAGCAAACAACTCACCTTGGCTTGAGCAAAGAACAATCCCTACCTTGACATCCTTTTCCATCTTATAGCAACCTTTAAAGTTCATCAACCCTTGAATTCACAATTCAAAAAACCTGAAGAACCATGATATCAATATGGCTCCCATACTGATCATCAACAACTCTATCAAATCTGCCAACAAGTTGACTAGGTAGACACCATCAACCAAGCTACTCACAAGATCACCTTCCAAGCTGATTGAGATTTAAAAAGGACCAAATATGATACCAATTGATAGAAGTAGATACTAAAAGGGGGGAGTTAATCAGTAGTTAACAATGCACATTTAATTCCATAAACTCATTCATCATACAACAACATGAACATGAAATCTTATACATCAAAACATGAACAAGAACATACATTGCATGAAAACGTCATTTATGTGGGAAACCCTCTAGGGGAGAAAACACACTCTCAATCCTAAAAAAAATGGACTACTATCATATAAGATGAATCAAACAATACAATTAGACTAGTACCAATTGATCAAGGAGCATCCACCCCTCAATTTAGTGTAAGTCCAACTAGGCCTTTAGTTTCCAACTAGCAAGGAGGATACAACCCCCTAATTGATTAAGCACCCACTCAACCACCACTAATCTGATGTCCACCACTGATATTATGTCTTTTACACTTGATGATGACCTTCTCTTACTCTAACACCTATAAAACTACTTCTCAACACAAGGCATGCACACCTACCTCATTCGCTCAACCAAGTCGCCTGTCATGTCCCCTTTTTCTGGGACATTGACAGTTTTGATGATTAGCCTATTACACGACCTTCGTAGGCTAATAGGATGGATAGAGGGTCATAATGGAGCTTGGATTGACTTTGATTCACATAATTTCTACATTTGGTTTGCATTCAAGATATTTCAGATGCATTGGGCCTGAGCTCCTACTTTTTAGGGATATTTGATATGCAGTGGAGCACCTTTATTGTGGTATGGTCATATGCGGAATCACTCCCTGATTCACTAGCTTCGATCGGTTCGTGGATCCGACATGTATTGAGGGAGATATTAATATTTGATTGATTTAATCAAATATTAATTATTTAGCCTATTTTTAATTAGAAACCCTAATTCTAATTTAAGAAACCCTAATTAGGGCAAGCATATCTTTTGAGGGTATAAGGGTTTCTCATGGAGGCCATTGTTGATTATGCATAGATTATTGATTATTGAAAATTGAAAAAATTCTTCTGTGAAGACTGAGCCAAGGGTTCCAGGATTCCATTGCAGTGGAGAACGTTCCCTCTTCATTGTGTGTGATTTAGAGGCTGTGAGATATCAGCTGATTTATTACCAAATTGAGAGATAGCTTCATCCAGAAGTTATCACAGAATTCCAGGGTTGAGAGATAACTTCACACAGAAGTTATTACAGATATTCCAGGTATTTATTTATTTATGTTTTGATTCAAATAAGCTATACAGATAGAGATATTCTGTATTAGAGTCATATATCTTCAGATCAAAGGTCCTACAAACAGGGTGTAATTTATTGGCGGTCGTACGAAGCCGTACAGGTTTGCACAGCTACCGACGACGGCAGTATTACCGATGACGGCTACCGACGACGGCAGTATTACCGACGGCGGCTACCGACAATGGCAGTATTACCGACGACGGCTACCGACGACGGCCGTATTACCGATGACGGCAGTATTAGCTACCGACAGCGGTAGTATTACCGACGACGGTGACTGTGTTTTTACACAGCAACCCGAGACCTTCCAGAATTCAATTTGCACTTCCAGATTTTGCAAATCTAGGGTTTTTCGAGACTGTATTTCATATTTATATGCATATTAGAGGATTTCAATTGTAATAATTTAGAAGGACAAGTGATACAATCTGTAATTTGTTATTAAGAGACTATATTATTGTGATCTTTCTGAATTTATTCAACAGCGATTATATCTTGGTTCAAATTTTTTGTGTTGCTATATTTCCTATTTGGAGGGGATATTACAGTGGTATCAGAGATTTTGTCTTTGGTATCAGAGTTTTGTGTCTTTCATATATCCCTATTAGAAGGGGATATTACAGTGGTATCAGAGCTTATTGTGCAGATAAGAGAGCCCCTAAGTAAGGGACATTACATCGCCCTTTAGACTATTAGGTTTAATGAATTATTAGCTCATAAAAATGATCAATAAAACATGATTGATCCTCTTCACCCTATGATGGTCATTAATGACTCATCTCTACTCCTTGATTGAGATATTTTATTCTCTGTAGTCCACACACTCTCTCACACCCACAAATAGGCTAATTTGACCTTGTATATATATATATATATATATATATATATATATATATATATATATATATATATATATATCACTCCATCATCTAACCCATCTTGGTTAGACAAGACACTTCACATACTTGTCTTACCATTATAAAATATCCTCATACATTTCATAAAGCCAACTCGACCACTCCATAGGTCATCATTACTTCAAAATAAGCTCAATCCTCCTTTAGATCTTAATTAAGCCTTAATGCATTAGCCCTTATAGGTAATTCACCACATATGACCATATCCATGAATAAAATCCCTCAAAAATGATTCAAACATATCAAAACTTATTCCAATATATTATTACTCACTTCCCTAAGTGACCAATCCACCTAGAACTCCAAACCACTACTCTATCCAAGTCATTCTTTCTTTCGCTCTAAGTCCTATAAATACCAAAAAAAAATTGCCAAGAAGAACTAAGGTATAATATTTATTTTCTAAAAAACTCACATGTATATGACCTTAATAACTTAATAAACACATCCAAATCCATTTTTCATCTTCACATAGCTCAGAACCATCCAAACTAACTCACTCTAGATGACCTACTCAAACTGGTCATGCACACTAGAAACTTAGTCAACAAAATTTGACTACTCCAATAAACATAGAGGAAAAATATGAAGAAAAAATCAATTTAATAAATATATGAGACTCATATAATACCAAAAATATCTTACTCACCTCAAAGTCTACTCAGAATAGCTCAAACTGACTTCTCTAAATAGGCCTTTGCAGACTGCCTACAAGTTCCCAAAACCAGTCATGGAAACATGAATTTATCTCACCCCAAATGGATTTACTAAGATATTTAAAGGAATTAATAATATCCTAAAATTACCTTATATCACTCTCCTATAATTATATTATAGGCTTCAATAGAAAAAACTCTTCTACAAGCTATTTTCACTTCACTAGCTCACACAGACTCAAAAGAACCAAGAAGGTCAACTTTGAGTCAATTCCCTGATCATACCTAAAGAATAGGAATAAATTAAAATGCATTAATATATTGAATAAAACCATTTAATCATCATAAATCTCTAAATTTCATCCTTAAACACCTGATAACCTTCTTAATTCATCTTCTCACTATGGCTGGCTTTTGTTCATTATTTGCTCCATTTCCACTCTAGTGACTAGTCTAGTTAATTAATTTAGATAATTTAAATAGTGACTATTTCTTGCCAAAAAAACTTTATGTAATTCAAGAACAAGTCCTGGCCTTCAATATCCAACAAATATTATGTGTTGACTCAGTCAACCCTACCTATAACACTAAAATCTTTAGAAACAAGCATATTTTTATATCTTCAGCTCACTACCCTGACACACCACTACCACCTAGAGATGCCTAGAGGAGTCCTATATACCTTACCATATTAAAATTTGGTCAAACAATCCATCTTGGGTCCTTTCTATCAATATCTCTCTAATTTCTCCATTATGAGGGTTTATAAAGGGTTTTTGACCAGTTTACATTCTTAATGAATGTTCATAAAGCTATGTCCCTCAATCCACTAAAAAATAATTGGAAAGGATTATTAGGTACATGTGACACCTTTACCAAAATGCTCAAATCCCCATGAAAATTCTACATGAACTAGTGAACGTTAAAACTTTCCTCTCAAGCTCAAAATATACCATTCAAGCCTCCTTTGAAGCTTCTAAACCATATTTCTAACTTTGTAGCTCAATCTCTAACCTTAGACTTGATCAACATGCTTGTAAAAACTTTATTGACCATATCTCATGAAACACCAAGCTTCATCATCCTAAAAACACCCTTTAATGCTTCACAAGGCCTCATAAACCCACCTAGGCCAACTAGGCTAATGGCCAAATTGTCTTGCATACCACTAGCCACCTCTTGAAAACCATACACTTGACCTCTAAACATCCTATACATGTCCAACATGTATATTCAAAGCATACTAAGCTATACCAAGTTGGATCTTCTTCATGAATGTTCACAAGGGCCTCATTATTCCACCTTGCCTATTAGGCCTAGGACCACCAGGCCAACTTACCTCTTGAAGGTACTTTGAAACTTATCCACTAAGATCATAACACCTATATATCTTCAATTTACTTAATAAAAAAACTATAATCACCTACTAAGAACATAAAATTTATACAACACTTACCTCCATATGCAACCATACATGATCAAGTCCACAAGGTATAGGATGACTTGCACTCTACCTAAAGACCATATGAGAATACTTCTCCTACTATGATCATACCAAGAACATATCAAATGCTCTCTCTCAAATCTCCATGATATCCACTCATGCCTCCATTTAACAAAATACTCCAACTACTCCCACTAACAACCAAGACTGAACTGACCCCTAAGATCATGCATGTTAAACCAAGAGAACTCTCATACCACTTTGTCATCACCAATGCCACTTGACATCAATGACAACACATCGGTGCCACCAATATCCCAAAAATATCCCCTTTTGTAATTGATGGAAACACTCATTTTATCTCTCACCCTTTGCCAAAATGATAAAGTGGACTCATCTATCAAATAGGCTCTTCTATCTTTAATCAAGATATTTAAGAAGCTAAACTAAGAACACAATCAAGAGCACATACCTTTCTCTCTCATCCTTTAAAAATCAGAGCACACCATATGTTAGAAATAGATCAAAAAGACACCATAGTGCTTCCCCTTATACTAAGCTCCCTTTAAGAACCAACTCAGGTCATAGCTCCAAAAGACCTATAAGATCCTTTGACCTGACCACTAGGAAGCACACTAGCTCCTCCTTAGACCACTACCACTTGAGAAACAAAGAACTCAGCTTACCCTTTGCTAAACACTAAACTTAGACCTATAAATACCAAAGATACCTAGACAACATTGAATCACACTCCCTTCCTTGAAAATATTTGATCAAACAACTGAATCCTCTTAAGCAAAAATTGAATAGCTAGAACTCAGTCCTTCTTCCAAGCTACCTAGATCCTTTAATCTATCACCAATTTTATAGTATCATAGATCCCCTTAGGACCCTACTCCACTTTTAAGGATCCCCCTCAATCTATGCAACCCATACATATTTACAAGACCTCCAAAAATAGCTACCACTACTTTAAACATCAATAAGAGCACCATATCACTATGCAAGCTCACATACCTTTGCACTCAAGGAACCCTAAAACACCAAAGGGACTTAAATTATATAACCATACCTAAATCATGCTTAGAATAGACTAGCTTGATTATCTAGAACCAAGAAATCCAACCTTCTTTGGAAAGATATCACAAAATTGCTTAATTTCTCCACTAGGCCTACTTAAACCTCTTTTAACACTATCTGGCCACTGCAAACCTCATAAATTTCTATCTTGAGAATTCCAAACCATGAAAACCCATATTTGAAGACCACTGTCATGCCCCCTTAGGCATTCCAAAAATAATCCTTCAACTCATTCATCTTAGCATACTTCCTTCTTTAGCCTATAAGCCAATTAGGCCTCCTAATGATAAAAAACTAGAATAAAATGAATTATAATTACTTCCAAACCACTTTAAAAATTCTTTTAGCTACCCATTTGGCCCATTCAGTTGATTTGAATCTTCCATCCTCCAACTCCAAATATAGATCACTTTTTCAATCATGCCTAAATGACTAGGCCTTTAAAGTAAACCTTGGTCAAAGGTCAACCTACGGTCAACATAGATACCTGATATAGATACCACACCTGGAGACCATCTATACATACTTCTAGACCAAATTTCAAGCTCCCACTCCATTGGGAACAAATACTTCCTTCAACTAGGTTTTGACTTTCTCCTCCTTGGGTTAAAACATAGTCAATATTGAGCATATTAAATTCGAAAAAACAATTTCAAAATAGATTTGATGCATGGATCCACCTAGAAAAAACACAATTAAGGTATATATATCTTCCTAACTATCTAACTCTTCTTGACACTCACCCAAGCTCATGGGCTTACCTGAGAACCATCAATCTAGACCTACAAAGCCATCACACCTAGCTAACACCATGAGCAAAAGATCAAAATCATACTTGAGTACATCTTATTCATCATCAAACATCCTATTATGATTTAACATGTCAAACCCAATTTTAATAAACTTTATCCAACATTCTAGCCCCAAGAAAACATCCAAAATCACATTGGACAACTCTAGACAATCATCACTACCAAAATTGGTCAAATCTGACTTTTGACTACAAAACTCACATCTGTGCTCATCAAAAACTCAGACCACCTAGGAATGACTCAGGGAAATATTATTCATGCTACCATGCAATACACTTCTTCCTTATCCTTCAAATCAACACCCATTCCAAGCATCTAAAAATGATCAAAATGACATTTTAGGACCAAAAGACCTGAACATACCTGTTTGAACAATTATTGCTTCCAATTTTATTCTTGGGTTAACTTGAACATTTGAGAAAATTAGGAATAGATCCCATATGAACCTTGATTCATCAACCATCTATCCTTCATAAACCACAAGCCATTATGTCTAAGAATTCTTCAAAGCACTTCATGAAACACATAGTCATATATTTATGTGTATACACCTACTATCTATCAGTCACATGATAAGAATATTTCCTTCAAAAAAATATACATAAAATACCAAAATGATTTCACTCAAGCTACATGATCCTAAGGTCATATTCAACCATTTAGACCACTAAACTCTTCTTGAAGACTCTTTATATATACTCAAAGAATCAACTTCAACAAGCACTATCTGGCTTTGATAGGAAACTTAGAACTTGTCATCTACAAAATAATGAGATATTATTAAAAATTCATGAGCACCAATTCTCATCTTGAATAAAATTGGTCTTGAAATCCAATCCTCAAATCACTATCTTTCACCTATTGAGCTAACTCTTCAAATCTGATATTGAAGCATCAATCTCACCCTCATAGTTAAGAATTAGAACTTATGGTATCTTTAGATATATAATATATACCAAACAACATTATTACAAGCATTAAATTATCCTTATACCATTCTCCCTTTTTGAAAAATCTCATCTACAAGGTACACACTCAAAGGAAATTCTTGAAACAACATTCTTCAACTTCTATAGTAAGCATACTCAGAATTCTAATAAGAAACTCAGAATAACATAAAACCTTCAAAATCACAAGCAATCTATTTCAAGCTCATAAAAATCTTGTGAAGCTACAACAATAAGAAACATCTTTAAAAAATTTGTGACCCTATTATGATATAGGCTTCTTTGAACCTTTTAAGGCATCACACATGCTTTCTAAGCACTCTTATAAACCTATAGATCTATTTGATAATCTCAAATCTTATATGCTTAATCACCATATAGACAAAAATTTACATTCAAACCTTTATAACTTATGATGTCTCAAACAAACCTCAAATAGGTCTCATCAACATGCTCAGGATTTTTTTTATCTTGATGATCAACTCATCCTTCACTTGGAGACCTCTTCCTACTTACTTCACCAAGATGCCTTTACATACCTTTCTTATACCACCTTAAATAATATATATCATTCAATTCAGGTTTGATCTTGAATTTTGATTCAACATAATTCTTCTCCATTACAATATCTTTGACAAAGCTTCATGCTTGAAGAACCATCTGTAATAGCAAATAACTCACCTTGGCTTGAGTGAAGAACAATCCCTACCTTGACATCATTTTCCATCTTAGAGAAACCTTAAAATTTCATCAACACTTGAATTAAAAATTCAAAAAACATGAAAAACCATGATATCAATAGGGCTACCATACTAATCATCAACAAATCTATCAACTCTACCAACAAGCTGACTAGGTAGACACCATCAACCAAGCTACTCACAAGATCACCTTTCAATATGATTAAGCCTTAAGAGGGACCAAATATGATACCAATTAATGGAATTAGTTACTGATAGGGGGGGTTTAATCACTATTTAAAAATGTACATTCAATTCCATAAACTCAATCATCATACAACAACATGAATATGAAAGCTTATACATCAAAACATTAACAAGAGCATATATCACATGAACACATCATTTATGTGGGAAACCCTCTAGGGGGAGAAAACTCACTCTCAATCCTAAAAATAAATGGACTATTGTCCTATAATATGAAGCAAAAAAGAGACTTTAGATCAGAACCAACTGATAAAGGAGCATCCACCCCTTAATTTAGTCTAGCTCCAACTAGACCCTTAGCTAGTTATAAATAACAAGGAGGATACAACCCCATAGGTGATTAAGAACCCACTCAACGACAAATAATCTAATTTCCACCACTTATCTGATGTATTTTACACCTCATTATGACCTTATCTTTGTCTAACACTTGTAAACCTGCTTCTCTTCACAAGGCAAACACACCTACCTCATTCACTCAACCAAGTCACCTTTTAGACTATTAAGTCTAATGACTTGTTAACTCATGAAAATGATCAATAAAACATGATTTATTCTATTAACCCTCTGATGGTAATAAATAACCCATATCTACTTCTTTACTGATCTCTTTTATTTTCTTTAGTCCACACACTCTCTTACACCCACAAATAGGCTAATTTGACCTTGTATATATATCACTCCATCATCTAACCCATCTTGGTCAGCCAAGATACTTCAAATAATTGTGTTACCATTATAAAATATCTAAATAAATTTCATCAAGACAACTCAACCACTCCATAGGTTTTCATTACTTCAAAACAAGCTTAATCCTCCTTTAGATCTCAATTAGGCCTTAATGCATTAGCCCTTATAGGTCATTCACCACATATGACCATCTCTATGAATAATAGCCCTCACCAATGATTCAAACATATAAAAATACCTATAATGGATCATTTATCACTTTTATAAGTGACCAATCCACCTATAACTCCAAACCACTACTCTATCTAAGTCATTCTCTCTCTCGCTCCAAGTCCAGCAAATACCTAGAAAATAATGCCGAGAAGAACTAAGTCATGCTATTGATTTTATCAAAAAACCACCTAAAAAATCACATGGATAGTCCTACATGACATTAAAAACACCTCAAAATCCATTTTTCATCTTCACATAGCTTAGAACCATCCAAACTAACTCACTCCAGATGACCTACTCAAACTGGTCATGAACACCAAAAAATTAGTCAACAAAATTTGACTGCTCCAACCAAAATATAGGAAAAATATGAAGAAAAAATACATTTAATGAAGATATGAGACTCATAAAATACCACCAAGCTCTTACTCACTTGAAAATATACTCAGAATATCTAAAACTATCCTCTCTAAATAGGCCACTTTAGATTGTGTGCAAGCTCCAAAAACT
Source organism: Torreya grandis (assembly GCA_037957365.1). Taxonomy (NCBI): domain Eukaryota; kingdom Viridiplantae; phylum Streptophyta; class Pinopsida; order Cupressales; family Taxaceae; genus Torreya; species Torreya grandis. The sequence continues at coordinate 986,770 of JARHVA010001289.1, forward strand.
AGTCATGGAAACATGCCTTTCCCTCACCCCAAGTGCCTTTAATAATATATTTAAATGAATTAATAATATACTAAAATTAACTTATATCACTCTCATTTAATTACATCATAGGATTCAATAGAAAAAACTCTTCTACAAACTATTTTCACTTCACTAGCTCACACAGACTCAAAAGAACCAAGAAGGTCAACTTTGAGTCAATTCCCTTATCATACCTCAAGAATATGAATCACTTAAAATGAATTTATAGAGTGAATAAAACCAATTAATCACCATAAATATCTCAAATTCATCCTTAAACACCTGATCACCTTCTCAATTCATCTTCTCACTCTAACTAGCTTTCGTTCACTATTTGCTCCATTTCCACTCTAGCGACTAGTCAACTTAATTGACTTAGATAATTGACATAGTGACTATTTATTTCCAAAAAAAATCTATTTAATTCAATAACAATTCCTATCCTTCAATCTCTAATAACTCTTATTCATTGATAAAGTCAACCCTACCTATAGCATTAAAATATTTAATAACAAGAATATTTGTGTACCTTCTACTCACTACCCTGACACACCACTCCCACCTGGAGATTCATATAAGAGTCCTATATACTTTAAAATATTCAAAATTTATCAACCAATCCATTTTGGGTCCTTTCTAATAAGATCTCTCTAATCGCTCCATTATGAGGGTTTATAAAGGGTTTTTGACCAATTTACATTCTTAACGAATGTTCATAAAGCTCTGTTATTCAAACCACTAAAAAATACATATAAAGGATTATTAGGTTCATGTGAAACATCTCCCAAAAGGCTTAGGTCCCCATGAAAAGTCTACATGAACTATTAAACGTTAAAAAATTTCTCTCATGTTTAAAATACACCATTTGAGCCTCCTTTGAAGCTTTTAAACCATCTTTCTGACTTTATAGCTCAATATCTAACCTCATACCTAATAAAAATGATTGGAAAAAAATTATTAACCATATATCATGAAGAATCAAGCTTCATCATCTTACAAACACCCTTTGACCCTTCACAAGGCCTCATAAGCCCACGTAGGCCAATGGCCAAACTATCTTACAAACCACTAGCCACCTCTTGCAAACCATACACCTAAACTCTCAACATCCTATACATGTCTAACATGTATATGCCAAGAATACTAAGCTCTACCAATCTGGATCTTCTTCATGACTATTCACAAGGATCTCATTAGTCCACCTTGCCTATTAGGCCTAGAACCACTAGGCCAACTTACCTCTTGAAGGTACTTGGAAACTTATCGAATCAGCTCATATTGGATAATATAGCTACGCTAGAAGGCTAGATACCTAAAGTAATGATAATATATCTTTGATTGTAAATATATCATAAATTATATTATAAGTATTAGCATCAGTTTGTCTAAAGTTTTTAGGCTTATAATATTGATATTGACTATTATTATAACCAGTAGATAAAGGAAGATTTTGAGTAGCATTATTAGATAAACTATTTGCATTTTTCTAAACTATTTTTCTTTTATCATTAGAAAAATAATTATTATTTGTTATTTTATTATTTTGAGAATAACTATAATTTTTATTTATAGTATTCACAACATAAGTATTTTCATTTTCTGATCAATCATCAAGAGCATACATGTTAATGTTGTCTACTAGATCTTCAGATATAAGATCTTTTCCTTGAATAAATTTTTTAAACTGGTGAACAACAACACATGAATTTGGATCATGATCTAATTCACATACATTATAGTAATAAGCAATGTCTAAATTTTTATGTTCAATATTATTCGATTAGATGAAGAAGGTTTATCATTTAATTATCTTTTAACAATGACTAGCTCATTTCTTAGACCTTGAATAGCCTTTAATTTTTTTGAATTATCCAAGTTTAAACCTATAAAATATTTATCCTTACATCCAATAAATTTAAGCTTGTTTTCATATTCAATAAAGAATGTTAAAGTTTCATCATATTCTATAATGTCCTTATCCTCTAAGGCCATTTTATATTTTAGGATAAAGCATTATAGAAATAAAGTCTAGATGGATTTTTAGAAGGTCTGAGATCACAAGAGATATTTTGACGTAACTTAGTGAATTTGATAATGAAATGATAAATGGTCTCACCTAGATCAAGAGAAAAATTCACAAGATCATTGACTAGGTCAAAGTCTTCTTTAGCTTTCCCAAAGGATAATTCTAGCCATTATTCAATATTTCTCCATGTGTTGATCACTTTGGTAGGTAAACTAATAAATGCTTGGTAATATTTTCCTTCAAGTGTTTGGGAAAAAACTCTTAAACAAATATTTTCACTTGTTATACCAAAAGTAGTGTAAACTAATCTAAATTATTCTAAATGATCTTCCCAAGATATCCAAGGGTACCAAATTTTTTGGTATATTTAATCCTTTATGGGAAGGTAACTTACCAAGGTGGTTTCCAACATTTATTAGATTTGCATAAATCCATGGTGTTACAATTATTTATTCTTATTCTTTAGCTTTAGCTTCATCTTCACCTTTAGTGAGATCATTCTAATCTCTATTATTTTGTAGTTTGTGAATCAAGTCATCCACCCTCACTTATGCTTGATATCCCATTGGAAGCTTCACCAATATCTTCTACTTGGATTGGTTGATTTTCTAGAACCTGATTAAACTGATTTAATTATTGATTTATATTAATAGGTTTAAAAGGCCAAATTAGATCATCAAAAGAAAAGAATCATATATAAAATAAGTTCTAGGCCTAGGATTAGTAGCTAAAACTCTAGTTCTATCTTCCTAAATTCTCTTATTTATGTTTAAAATGTCTTTTTTAGTTTCATGTGTAAGATTAGAATACGAATTTATCTCAAATTATACTATTTCTTCTTCTTCATTTATGACTTGAATAACCTATTGAAGATTTTAAGAATGATTTTACAATGCATAACATGTTTGATTAAAAGCAACATGTATTTGATCATCAACAATATCAATTCTAGGTTGGATAATAGGAGGCTTTTGTCCCCTAAGCACCATGAGAAAGAAGAAAACACAACTCTAAAATAATATTTTTGAACGAAAGTTCCCCAATAGAGTTACCAAATTTTTTGATGATAAAAATTGTACAATCAACTAATTAACCCTTTCAGTATCATGAAAGTTAAGTTGGAATCGTATCAGTCCAATAGTAAGGTTATAAAGTTTTTATTATGCTCTTAAAGACATGAGGAGATTTTTAAATGTTCTAGAAAATAACAAATAAGTTATAAAATATAAAATATTCTATTATAATTTTAAAAATCCACTTTATCAAATAATGATTCAGTTTAGATATGACTATGTAATATATCCTATCTAATAGAGAAGACCTATGAATTAGGCAATCTCTTGAAAAAAAAAATCCAATTCAATAATATTATATATTTTAATGTAATATCTTGCTTTTCTATTATAATATCTTCCAAGTAACCTCAAGTTAATAACCATAAATATAAAGTAAAATAGATTTGAGATAAACAGATTTTCAATCAAGTGAGTAATGAAAAGAAACTTAACACATAAAGACATAAAAGATAGCAAACATCAAAAAACAAAATAAAGGAAAATAAATAAAGGTAAAACAACTAATCTAAGAGAAAGCTAACAAACAATCAAAGCAAAAAGGCCAAACAACAAAGTAAACTAAACAAGAATAATACTAAAGGCTAAAACAATTAAACTAGTCTAAAATAAATATAATAAACTATCTAAACTAAATCTAAGTCTAATAAATAATCTAAACTAAGACTAAACCTATAAATAATCTAAATCTAAAATATATCTATAAATTATTAATCTAAAATATAATCAAGTATAATAAATTATTTAAACTATATCTAAATTAAAATAAAGAAATAATCAAAGAAAATAATCTATTTAAAGAAAATAAACAAGGATATATATCTAAGAAAATAACTTAAAACAAAAATAAAGAGTGAACTAAAACAAACTAAAAGATAAAAGAAATTAAACTAAAGAAACAAAAGATGGAAATAGATTAATTAATGAAGTAAACTATATTAAAATTAAAGTTAATATAAATTACAATAAAATTTGTGTCTCAACAAAGAGAATCGTCTTAACAAAAAGATATATTTTATTTGATAAACCAACATATTTCTTTACAAATACTTGAGAGACAACTTTTAAAATCAAAATAGATCAATGAAATATCATAAACAATAAAATTTTCATCATTATTTGGGTTGAATACTTGTATTATGCACATAGGACTCCAAATAGCTTTCATTAAAAGATGTTAAACTCGATAAACTTTAAAAAATATGTTATAAATGATAATAAGAGCTGGATATATCTGTATTGCCTAAGTGATTACTCAACCATTAGAGAAAGTACCATTAGCTATCTTCAAAAGTCATGTTATCTCAGACAAGTTACATAGAAAAGAGAGAGATGAACGATTGACTTCATAAATGTATAAGTTTTAAATACTTGTGTTGTTCTTCCTCTTCAAATGAATCCTTGATATCTGTTTATGCTTCAAAATTAGTTGGAAAAGAAGTTATAACTAACCTTTAGTTAGTTATTAGTTTAATTTAATTAATTAACTTTTTAAAAGTTAATTGATATAAATAGTTATTAGTTAAAGTTTAATTAAGATTTAAAAGTCTTAATGGATCAAGTGTTTTGAATATAGACTGGGTACTATCTAATGGGTGGGGACCCTTATCAACTAATAATAAAATAGAATAGCATACATTGATAAAAATAGATAAATCAAAGTTATTGAAATTCCTATTTATATCAACCATAAGATATATTTCCAAAAATTAACTTAAGCATATATATTAGAAAAATAAAGTTTTCTATACTTTCCAAAATATCACCACAAAAATATAAAAATTGAAAGTCAAAGCATCAAGTCTAAAAGTATAGAATCCTATAACTAAAGTTCAACTGAAAATAAATTTCATCTTGTTGACATTTAATAATCATCAAAATCTGAAATAACTTCAATCACTGGCTTCCCTTGCTCATTGACACATTCATTGTACTCCATCTCAAATATTGGAAGGCAAACCATATTCATTCTAGAATCAATTAAGGGATCATCTATATCCAACTTAATCCTTTTGATAAATATAATCTCAACTAGATAATCTATGTTATTATGATTGTCTAAATGCTTATTTAAGTACTTGGATGAATTTCAATCACATGCTTCTTGTTACTTGAAGGTTAATCCTTTAGAATTAATTTTTTGCATCTTAAAATGGGATCCTTTTGAGAATATGAAGGCTCGTTAGAAATATAAGGTAGGGTAAGATTAACATAATTTTTAGAATGGAAAACTTCAACATAAAATTGAGTGGCTTCATGAACAAGTTGAGCCTCACTTACAGGTTGAAAGGCTCACTTACATGTTGAACTCTTTCAGGAGTGGGTGACTAGATTGGTAAATGATGTGGATTACTTTGTAAATGGTGAGAGGAACTACTATGATAAGGGGTTCTAGCACCAAATCTATGTCCATAAAATTATTAATTACCTCTATGATTAGATGGATTGAAAGGTAGATTATTTAAAACATTCTAAAACTCAGTATCTACTGTATCAAAGTGGATAGACATCCTAACAGCTCTATGAAATATAGGGCCAAATCTCCTAACACTAAAACAACCCCTTAGAAAATTTATATTTGGGTTTTATTGATTCATATTACCATAATTTGATTTCTCCAACCTTGATTATCATTACTCCTACTTAACCCAGGGTCCCATCCAGATATCTTAAATTCAATTTGGACATGCTTTTATGTAATCTTTCCACTCAAAAATTCTATCTGTAACTCAAAATCCAAACTGACAAACTTTCCTTTCCATGAGAAAGCTTGAAACAAATGATCATAATAATGAAAAGAAGGTTATTTATAATGCAGGTCTCTCAATGTAACTACCTCAGTTATGTGTCTACCATTCGTTGGTTCACCAAAATCAATGCAACCACTTAAAAATTCTACCACTTAGGTTAGCTGACTATCAAACTTAATAAATTCCAAACCCTTAACTAATTTATATGAAATGAGGCACATACCTTTATCATTAAGTTCCTCAAACCACTAAAAATCCTTTAAATATATTGAAGCCTTTAATATGCCTTTACATTAACTCCTTTACTATCTCAATGTGCCATGATACACCATCAAATATATTTCCAACTTATTTCCAACTCACCATCTACAAGTCTCGAGGCATAGATTTACTTCTTTATAACATTTGAAGTGATTATGATTGATAGGCTTATTAATATCATTTCCAAAACTTAGGATAAATGACCCTAGGCTAGGATCCTTTGAACACATAAATTCATATTACTTTAGAACTTAAATTTAGATAATGTTTGGATTAGGATCCTTTAAAAATAATTAATCCAAATATCATACCAACTTGATCATATCAATATTTTCAAAATGTTTATTTCGCTAAATTTTTTCTATTGTAAGTCTAAAGAAAAACAAAGAAGAAGGATAGGGATAAGTGATTAGAATGAACTTGGATTGGTTTGCACACTATATCCAGATGTTGTGAGCACTCCTCTTTGGTTAGAAAGGACTACCTATAAGTAAGAAGGTACTACCAAAAAATGTTTGTTAGTAGATATTTGAGTGGGTTGCCAAGCTATGAACTTGTTCTAAGAAGTGTCAAACTTCTTTAGAGATGACAGTCTACTTTTTAGAGATAAAAGAGTAATAAATAACCTAGATAGAAGAAAAGAGAGAGTAAAGAGAGATAATGTTACCATTATTCACAACGTGAGTATAGCAAAAAGTGACAAAGTACATGTAGTATGTTCTATTTATATTTTTGAAGTTGTTTGGGTAGGTCTTAAAAGGGTTACTATAAATCCACAATTGCCGATGTCAATTAGGCTATCGAGATCGGTATGGGTGTGACCAATATTGGTTATGCTGTTGAGGTCGGTGAGGAAGGTGACCAATGTCAGTTAGGCTACTGAGGTCGGTAGGGGAAATAATTGCTTAGAAGATTACAAAAAGCTTTTCTAAGTCTAAAAAATGGTTTTGGTCAAGCATGGAAGGTTGGGAAGAGTGAGAGAGAGAGAGAGAGAGAGAGAGAGAGAGTATTTTTTGGGTGGATTTGGTCAGAGGTTTGGTATGTTGGAACAATGAGAAATAAGAAAGGAAGCTTTATAATTCCTTCTGGAGGGTTCGATCAAGAATGTGTAAAGTAATGAATAGTAGACATAAAGTGATAGCAAAGTAACTACATAAAGACTTATAAAATAAGTGATGTACTTAGCTATAGAGGTGACTAAACGATAAGTTCTAGATAGATGGCTCCTATCAGGTAGTCTAAACCAATGCCTCAAACAGAGAAAATAAGTAGGTGTGTTGGTTCTTAAGAGCTTGATTCCTAATTTAGGTTGACTTATGCAAGGTAACAATAAGATAAGATGTTGAAAGTTGAATACCAAAATCCTATATACAAATAAGAATGAGTTTTCTTGATTTCTACTGACCTGAACATTAGTTTGGAGTTTGGCTTATATAATTGACGTCGATGATCCCATCGACATCAATCATGGGTCGACTAACATTAGCCATGGGTTGACCAACATCAGTGGCATTAGAATAGGTAAAACTACTATCTTTAGCCTATTTTCTATTGATCCTTATGCCAAGTGTGGTACCTATTACAAAATAGTAGAAATAGGAGGTTAAGGACATAGTTGGTTAGAAATTTAGTTTTAAGGTGAGAATAAGTCTTGGGTAGTTAAGATAAGGGGACTAAGACTTGAGGTGACTCATCAGGTGAGAATCAGTCTTAAGATGAGGTGGCTAGGTAAGGTGGAATAAGGGGCTTTTAACTAACTTAATTAAATAATTTAAATTGATTAAATGTGTGAGGGGTAAAAGCATGGGTTAGGGAGGCTAATTATTATTATTAAAAATGGACTCAAGGGGGGTTTTGACATAGGTAGTTACACACATGTGTGATGTAAGTTTGGTGTCTACATATTCCCTTTTTGGCTTGTAATTTACACTGACAAGTTGCAAAACAAAAATAGGAGTTATATGCTCTAGGTATTGGATGAGGTATCCCCCCCTCAAAATGGGAATCAATGGAGGAGAAACTAGAATGAGGTACCAATTTGATAAGAAGTTAATTGGGTGAGTGGAGGAAAACTTGGTATCCTTATGTGTGCATATACTACTATGAGTTATAATTGACAAAATCAAGGATAGGTACGGTTGAGGAGGACTCAAATAGAAATAACCAAAGCATAACTTATAAGTGATAGTTGATAAAGTCAAAAAAATCAAAGTTGTAGCTCTAATTGGTCTATGTGTCTCAGGTATCTTAGTTAGGAAGTACCCTTGGGAAATACAAAAAGGTTGTAGGTGATAGAATGAGCTTGGTCACCATCCAAAACACCTAATATACATGTGTGTGTATAATAGCTAACTATAGAAAAATAACATAAGCGGTCAAGAGAAGTGATGCAAGGTTGGTGTAAAAGGGTTAATGAGTGAGGAGATATTTGTGATATCCAAGAAAAGTCATTATGAGTGGAGATTTAAGTGATCTCCAAGGATGGTTTTCATGGTTGGGGAGATATATGTGATCTCCTAATTAATAGTCATAGTCAGGGAGATATAGATGATCTATAAACTACCCAAAATTATGGGTGGAGTCTAAAGGATTATGGGTGTGGGTGGAAATTCTAATTTAAGGATGTTGACATCAGTGGCTTAGGGTAAGGTTACTGATATTGATGGGAAAAACTACCACCATTGATAGATTAGGTCAAGAATGCTAACATCGATGGGTGATCAAACCTGATGAAAAGGGATTTGACAGCCCACCAAAATCATTTACAACATTTGATTAGAGAGAAAAACAGATTTGAGAGTGATTGAGATTGCAGAGTTAAGAGGGGAACCAATGGGAGGTGCACCACTACAAGAGCCAGTTGTGCCATCCTGGAGGAGATGGAGAGATGAGGTAAGATCCACTATATTGGATTTGAAACTTGAGTTGGTTATTTTATTTTGTATGCTAAATTTAAAGTTTGGGTAAAAAAATGTATTGAGGGGGGGTAGGAAATAGGGTGGGGTAGGTTTAGGTGAATTTGGGAGGGATTTATGGCTTTTTTTTAATGTTAAAATTTAATTTTGGGAGATGATTCATTTTTCATTATGGTCAAACTAGTCATCGACATCACTGGGTTCCACTAACATTAGTCGATATGGTATCGATGTTAGTAGGTCTCTATCGATGTTGATCGATACCAAGCACTGATGTCAGAGTACAGGATTGATGTTAGTGTCTATGAAAGACCTAAAACTAGGAGAAAAGGTCAATTTTGATCCCTAATTTGAAGTAGTCAACTAGTCTAATGGTTGAGCTAGCCTCAAAACACCCTGTGTCGACTAAGTGTTGCTTCCATAGCCTGATCGAGGGCCTCAAACCAATGTAGTTCTCCCAAAGCCTAGGGAAAAAATATAAGGTATGGTTAAAAGTGTGTTATTTTTAATGGATTAAAAAGGTAGTTTGAGATAGGTTAGGAGACCTAGGGCTTAAAAGATAGGTCATAGGGTCAAAGGTTAGGGATATAAGCCATGAGGCCTAGAGTTATGATAAATAGTTAGGCCTAGGGTGGAGAGAGAGAGGCAGTGAAGCCTAGGGTAGAGAGGGGAGAGTAGGTTAGATAGTTAGGTGGATATATGGCTAAGCTAATCTTAGAAGACCTCATGTCGATTGAGTGCTACCTACATAGCTTGGTGGAAGGCCTCAGACCAGTGTAGTTCTCCCAAAGAGTAGGGAAAAATGTGGTGGTAGGTTATATAAGAGATTATATGACTTGAGTTATGTGTGTATGTATATAGGCTAGGATGGAGTTGATGGTACAAGATCACTTACCAATGTTGTTGACATGGATGAGGAGGGATATCACCCCATATGAGTGGGAGTACATGGTAGTCATAGATTTAGGGGGAGTGTGATGATATTGTAGAGTCACACAAGATGTGAGCTTGATGATAGCAATGATTGAGAGGTGGGATCATACCACCAACACCTTCCATCTACTAATCATAAATTTGACAATGACCTAAGAGGATGTATACAAGATTTTATGATTGCCATTCTAGGGTGAGAAGCTCTTCTCATGTTCAAGATAGGAGCATGATATTCACATGGTAGCATTATTTGGAGAGCATGTTAGTGAGGTGACCTATCACTCAGTGAGCTTTGCCTATGAGCCATTATACATTATTGATGAGGAGTAGCATTGGGTGAGCATCTTGATGATGATAGGGATCACAGTGTATGCACTACTAGATGTAGATGATGGGAGATTTTTGATTGCATTAACAGGTGTATTGGCATATATGGTTGAGTAATAGATTATTTTTGTATGGGAACCAATGTTTGTAGCACAATTATATAGAGATCTATGGGGATTGAGACTATGATAGTGATACAAGTTGTGTGTTAGCCATTTACTCCATTATCGGGCATAAGAGCATATCATAGTGACACAGCCATTGGGGTTACCTACCATGATTCTAGCTAGTTTTAGGGTTGGTTTTTAGAGGATGGAGGGATGGCATGGCACAAACCTGAGTAGATGACATAGTACATGATATTGCTTATTATAGGTCCATTATAGAGGGATTGATCCCTATAGATATTTTGTGGAGACCTTACTTGACATACCCTACATTCAAGGGACAAGTAGAGTAGCTTGTTGGATTACAAAGCTTCATTATGGGTTAAAAGGAGATGATCCAATAAGCTGGAGATGGTACCTATGGCATGGGTCAGGAGGTAGTTTGGCATGCTATAAGATGTACCACCTGCCTTCCCTCAATATAAGAGGGATGATATAGAGGCACCCCTACCTTTGCCATAAGATATTAATGGGCCAGATTTCAAGAAGCTTTCATCAAGGTTGGGTGTAGTAGATCTAAGGTGTATAATGACATACATGTCTTGGTGGATAGGTTTGTATCCCATGGTGGAGATCAAGAGGCCACCACTATATTTTTAGGGGTTGATGAGAGAGAGAGAGAGAGAGAGAGAGAGAGAGAGAGAGAGAGAGAGAGAGAGAGAGAGAGAGAGAGAGAGAGAGAGAGAGAGAGAGAGAGAGAGAGAGAGAGAGAGATGCAACTATGTAAGAATAAGATCCAGTGATATAAGGACAAGATGCAATAATGTAGGATCAAGATGTAGTAGTTCAAGTTCAAGATATAGCTCAGGCATAGGTATTAGCTTTATAGGGATAGGTGGTGACATTACAGGGCTAGGTTGGGGTGTTACAGAGTTAGGTTATTGCACTGACAATAGAGAGGGATAGTTTAAGAGCAATAAGTTAGGCTACTCCTCCTCCATCATAGTGACCAATATAAGTTGGGCATTCATTAGGTGTGATGGGACCACCATAGACCATATCTATGGCAAGGTATATTACTACCCTTGATGAGATTGCTTATTATGAGAGGTCCATTAGGGATTTCCCATAGATTCATAAGTATTCTGAGTTTAGAGAATAGGAGAGATTAGTGACACATGCCATTGAGTCTAACTCATGTAGATATAGACATGTAGAGAGTGGTGATGACACTACTTCTTCATGACCACATAGAGAGCCTCAAGGACTCTGAGTGCCATATATTTTTTTTATATGTTATATACACACTGGCCTATGAGTTGAAGATGAGAGATGTATATTTTGATAGAGATACGATTTTGTGATGATGTATTGATGTACATGTATGTTGAGCGCATATATATATATATATATATATATATATATATATATATATATATATATATATATATATATATATATATATATATATATATATATATATATATATATATATATATATATGAGATGGATATTTATTATGATTTTGAGACATGTTTATTGTGATTATGATGATGACATTGATGTAGATGATTATTTAATGTTATGTTAATTTGATGTTAATTTTGAGCATTATAGTTGAGGTATACTAGCATTTCCCATATGTGTGATGGTAAATGCATAGTTAGTTTGCTAGCTTCATCCTAGCATTTTTCTATATTTATGATGGTGTATGCTTAAAATGAATAGGTTGGATATGTTATTTTATTTTAGCATTTTTCTATATTTGTGATGGTGTATGCTTAAAATAAATGGAGTAGGCTTGATAGTGTTTGTATGATGTTTGTATCTCAGTAGAGATCAACGTGTGATTTGGATGAGAAAACAAAGAGGTAGAATGCTTGTGTACTGGAAACGACCATATTCATAATAGAAATAGGATCAGGAATATGAGCCTCTTTCATGCCTTACATCATTAGACCATTTTGTTTGTTAGAGAAACATTGTGTTCACCTTTTGTTAAGTGAGTTTAGAGTCCCTTGAAAGAGTATGAGGGAAAAAGGGTAAATGAGGGTAAGTGTTTGGGTAGTGTAACCTTCAAAGTGGGGATGATATGCGCCTAATGTGGGTGACTCAAGAGCTACTATAGGCCAGTCCATGACTTAAAGCTTTTTTTTTTTTTTTTTAAACTTTTAGTGTAAGCTGATCATTGCGAGAAGCCTCAAATGGGATTTTGTATGTGTTGAGGTCATATGAAGCTAATCAATATGATAAGCTTTTTATTTTTATTTCCCTTTGAGAATAAAGCTTGGCCTAGCCATCCTTTAAGGAGTGGTCTAAGAGTTTATTTTTGAGTTTAAATAGTTGTCCTTTAATGGAGTAGTCTATTGATAGTAGCAAAGAGAAGTTACATAGCTATCCTTTAAGAAAGCAGTCTATGTTAAGAAACATGACTTGAGAGATTACAACTTGTCTTCATATCCCATTTTTTTTTGCTTTTAGTCATGGACAAGACTATAGAGGCTTAGGATTTTTCCATTTTGAAGGTGAAACCATAGTACTTCATAAGTTAACTAAGTGTGTAGGATTAAGGGTTAAGAGAAAGGGAGATGAATGTAATAGGGGTGCTCAAGGGATGAACTCAAGTTAAACATGAGGTGAAGCGATGCTTGATTAATAAAAGAATGATTAGAGGTGTAAAGAATATAAAGTCTTGAGTTCTATCCTTCCTTCGAGAAAAGACAAGTGATAAGTTCTTGAGCCATACTTGTGGGTTATGACATAGGGTCCAAGTCAATTAGGAGAAAACTTACCCCATTTACTTTTATCCATGTTTGTCACATGTTGATTTTATTTTAAGATGAGATCTCCAATATTAAAATTTCACTCTTTGAGGTTTTTTTTGTAAGCATTTTGATACACTCTTGATAGATTTTGAGGTGGTTGAGGGTTATGAGATGGTGTTCATCAAGCAATTCAAGTTGAGCCAAACATTCTTGGTGAAAGTCATCATTAGTCAGTATGTCTTTTAAAGAAATGAAAAGAGAAGGAATCTGAACCTCAAGAGGTAAAATAGCTTCCATATCATAGACCAAAGAAGGAGTATCACCCATAAGGGTTTGAATGCTAGTACGATAAACTCATAAAGAAAAAGGAATGTGTGTGTGCCAATCCTTACCCATATCATTGACTACCTTCATGAGAATTTTGGTCAATGTTTTGTTAGAAGCTTTTGCCTATCTATTTTCTTATGGATAGTATGGTGATGAGGAATTTAATTTGATTCCAAATGTATCACAAAGACTTTGGTTAGTCTTGTTTTTGAAATATGTACCATTATTTATTATAATTTTATGTGGAACACCAAAATGACAGATGATGTGATGGTTGATAAAGTCAAAAAATTTGTTAGCCTTAGTGGAGATGAGAGGAATGGCCTCAACTCACTTGGTGAACTATTCAACAGGAGTAATGATAAAATGATGGTAGAGGGATAAATAAGGGTTAATCTCCTCAATTAAATCCAAACCCCATTGGGAGAAGGGCCAAAAGTATATGGTGACTTATAAGGCATGACTTAGAATGTGAAGGAGGTTAACATGTTGTTGACATTTGATGCAATGTCAAATGTAATCAGCATAGTCTTGATGGAACGTTGGCCAATAATAGCCAAGTTAAAACATACACTTGGAAACTATGTGACCATTGCAATGTCTACCACAATCCTATCATAGACTTCCTTAATAGCAAATGGAGTCTCAGTACTAGTGAGGCATATAAAGAGAAGACCATCAAAACCTCACTTGTAGAGAACTCCCCTTAGCATAGTGTAATGAGCGGCACATTTTATGCAAGTATGTCTCCCTTTATTGGAGAAATCAGAAGGGGTAATAGAAAAGGAAAGATAATTTATGAGTTTATTGTACCATAAGTCATGTGGGTTGGATGTTACATTTCTAATAAAGAGGATGTTAGTTGATACATAGGAGGGTAATGTTAATAAATGCACGGTGACATAGATTTTTGAGGAAGAGGATGAAGAGGGTATGTGTGAAGAAAGTGAAGTCATTGTGTCAGCAAACTTGTTTGTAGATTGAAGAATAGTTTATAAGAGATAAGAGTCAAATGATCCCAAGAGCATATCTACACGATGTTTATACCACTAATTTTTTTTCATTGGTAGGAACCATTAACCTGATTAACCACTAACTAAGAATCACCAAAAATGGTTATGTATTTAACACCCAAGAAGAGAGTCGTTTGAATCCCTAAGATCAAAGCCTCATATTCAGCCATATTATTAGTACATTCAAAATCTAGTTTAAATGACAAAGGCATAGGCTCATTATCTATAGGAATAAGAATGACACCTGCACCCCCACCATATTGACATTTAGACCTGTCAAATAACATCATCATTTGATAGGAGATGCCATCGGTGGAGAGCATTGTGATGGATTCATTAGGGAATTTGAGGTTTGAAGGTTGGTTTTTAGGTAAAGGGGTGGTAACTAACTAGTCAACGATTGTTTGCCCCTTGATAGAATTTTATTGAACAAACTCTAAGTCAAATTCAGTAAGGATCATGAGCCATCGAGCTATGAATTAGTTACGATATGGCTTAGAATGCATGTATTTGAGGGGATCAGTATGGGTGACCACGTAGGTTTTGTGATTTAGGAGATAATAGCAGATCTTGCAGGCTAAAAAGACCAATGCGAGGTAAAGTTTTTATATATGGGTATATCAAGTCTCATAATCAATAAGTGTCTGGATTATGTAGTAAACCATCTATTCTCAATGGTGATCATCTTGATGTGCAATCATAGCACCTAGAGAATGGTCTTTTGTAGAAATATAAAGGTAGAAAGGCTGATTTTCCTTCGGTGAAATAAGAACCAATGGGGAAAGGAGATATTTTTTGAGTGCATCAAAAGCTTCCTATCAATATATGTTCCAATGGAAGGAGATATAATTTTTGAGGAGATGGTGAAAGGGTTGACAATGATCTTATAACTAGGAGATGAATTAGTGGATTGACTAAAGTTTGCCTTGTAGGCTGAAGAGTTGTTTGATATTAGTAGGTGGAGGCATCTCTATTATTTCTCTAACCTTAGCAGGGTCAAATTCAATACCATAGAGAGAAATGATAAATCCTATGATCTTATCATTAAAAACACCAAAGACACATTTCTTTGGGTTTAGTTGAATGTTATATGGGAGGAGATGAAAAAATATGATTTTGAGAATCATCAAGTGATCTTGGAAGATTTTATACTTGATGATTAAGTCATCCACGTAATCTTCCATAATTTTGTGTAGGAGATCATGGAATATATAAATCATAACACATTGATAGGTGGCACTAGCATTCTTTAGACCAAAAGGCATGACCTGCTAACAAAAAGTTTCCCATGGGGTAATGAAGGTTATCTTGTGTTGATACTTAGGAGAAACCAAGATTTTATTATATCTAGAGAACCTGTCCAGAAGTGATAGCATCTCATGGCTAGCTGTTAGATCAACAAGTTGATTGATACTTGGCAATGGGAAGTCATCTTTCGAACAAGAAAAATTTAAGTCACAATAGTCATTGAAAATGTGGATTCATCCAGTCACTTTTGTGAAAGGAATAATATTGTAAATCCATTATAGGTATTTGATGGGTTGGATAAAGTTAATATAAAGGAGGTGTTGGAGCTCTTCTTTGACAAGAAGAGTAATATGAGTATGCATTGTGTGAAGCTTCTACTTTATAGGTTTAGCATCTCGATTGGTGATAATGTTTTGGGTGATGATAGAGGGTTCAATACCAATTATGTCATTATAAGACCAAATAAAAGCTTTGTTATGGTTATTAAGAAATGTGGAATAATTAGTTTGTTTAGAGGAATCCAAAGATTGGCCAATCTTGAGGACATGAGGTTTATCGTGAGAGGGCAAATTGATGTCAATGGTTGATTCATTTAATAGAGCTTATGTTTTGGATGGGATTGATCATTGGATATAAGAATCATCCACACCCATGTATGTGAGAATAACATCATCATCTTGACATTGGATAGTGTTAATATGTGGAGAGTCTTCATCAATTATTTCAAGATGAATGAGAGGAAGGGACCTTGTTTCCTTACCTTGGAGATAAGTGAGAGGCCCCAAATGGATGGTATATATTGAAAAAAAAAAAGGAGGTATAGATACCTCTAATTTGGTAGGTGATGGTGGAGAAGGAGATATTGGATCTTCAATAATTGGTACATGAAATTTTTTGGTGAGTTTAATTGGATCATTATAACTCACTCCATGCCTCTTTTTGGCATTTTCAATGGTTGCACTAGTGGTATATTTAATAGACATATGGACACCCTATTCATAACAACCCAAACCCAATACTTTCTAGGCACACCTATAAATATAGGTGTGAGAAAATCAAGGCTTGCTCAAGAAAGAGAAGTCATAGTGAAATGATTATGGTGAAGAGGATGGATTGCTGAAAGTGGGAGCCTGATCTATTCCCCCATATGTGAAATTAATTTGAAGGTTAGGGGGGCCATAAGGGATGACCATCCTAATTTGAGGATCATAATTTGGGTACATATAAATCTTTCTATATTATTCTGGAGTATAGAACATGTCAAGCGTTAATAAATGATATTCTTTGAGTGATAAACATTGAAAAGTTTCCTCCATGGGATCCTTGTTAAGAATTTATGTTGCAAGTATCTATGTAATCAGGGTAGTAGCGCTTGTGGAAGCCTCATAAGTATCATGTGGAGAAGATGATGTCTTCAATGGAATAAGAAAATCATTGGGACTATAATTCATATTGCATGTTTTAGATAGAGGTGAGTCAATAGGTATAACATGCACTTGACCATCATGCTCAAACTTGACACAATGGTGCAAAGTTGAGGGTACACATGCCATAACACATATCTAAGGTCATCCAAGTAGTATGTTATATTAGAACTCTCCTTATATAACATAGAAGACCTCAATAATTATGTGGGGGCCTACACAAATATGTAAGACAATAGTGCCCATCGTAGTAGCTATGGTATCATTAAAGGAGAAGAGTACCGCATTGGTTTGAGACATGCAATTGTTGGGAAGAGCTAGTTGTTTGTAGGCATGTGTGGAAATAATAGTAATACTATCTCACCCATTGATCATGACTCTTTTGACATGAGTTTAATCAATAAATGTGGTAATAAAAAGGGTAGAATCTTGATCTTCAAGGTGTTGTAGAGGAATTAATAAATTACTAAAGGAAATTAGGGAGATAGAATATAGAGAGCTGACCAAATATGTAAGAGGTTGGGGATCATTAGGTTGTACCTCAACTGCTTGTAAGGCACTAATCAAAGCTTGACAGTGTTGGGATGAGTTTTGGATTAACTCATATAAGGACATTTTTATAAGAGTTTGGTGAAGTTATTTCACCATCGAGCTTTGAATAATGTTCAAAGATGTTGTCTTTGAGACCCCTAAGATGAAAACCTTGGGATTTAGAGGAGTGTCTTTGGAAAAGGGATGAGCCCAAGGAACATTGACTTTTTCCTTACCTTTATTCTTTTTGATTTGTGACCATGCGGCCACATTAACTATGTTGATATAAAATATAGGTGAAGGAGGTGGAAAAGGGGGTACAATAACATCTTTGGGTTTAAATTTAGGTGGAATAGTAGTAGGCATTATGGATGCGATAGGTGGAATAATAGGAAGGTTAATGGAAATATCAATAAAAAGAGTGTCGACATCAAAGTGTTGCCAAATGACTACTGTGAGAGCTATATAACTCTCAGTATCATGTCTAGGTGAATGATGATATAAACACACCTTTGTATCATTAAACCAAGATGGCTTCATTCCAAGAGGAATATAAATCTTAATGGGAGGAAGAGTTATTATAGAATATTACAATAACTGACATAGGAAAAATCTCTAAGAGCCTATGGGTGGGCTAGGAAAGATTGTAATAGGAGTGAATGCCTTCTTTTGTTTAAGAGTCACAAGGGTGATTTTATGTGGTGCCTTGTTTGGTGGAGGTGGAGTTACATGTTTTACTGACACTTTTTTGTGTTAGGTATCATGGTGTCAAATGTGAAAGGCCTACCAGGTGGCAAAGGTAGTAGTGGAGGTAACTTAACCTTTTTTTTTGTTTGGGTCAGTGATACTCCAACTAAAAAAGAGGGGTGTGGTCCTAAAATTGATGATAAAGCTAAGGGTTGAAGAGGAGATCAATGAGATCTAGGAAGCTTAACTTTTTTTTGTAGTTTAGGCCATGAAACTCTAACTTTTAGTTAGAGAGTTAGATCTAATTTCACCTATGGATGAATTAGATTAGAGATAGGTTATACGCCTAAAGGCCTAATCTACTTTAATGTGGCAGATACCTATGAGGGTGAGGTTTGTAACATAGATGGATGAGCTTTTGGTGATTTTAGTAAAGAATCTCTAGCTTTGTCAAAGACCTTTGGGTAAAGGGTAGTGATAGGGTTAGCGATAAAGGTTGATACTTGTTGTGTTAGATAAGGAGTTTTAAGTCGCTCCTAAAATGTCACGTAATCTAATTTTGTGGAGTTAATAAATTATAGACTTGTCACCAACCATGAGAAGGGTTTAGAAGAAGTTGACATAGGCTTTATGGTTTCATCTTTAGAAGGTTGAGGTGTTTGAGAAAGAGGGAAATTATTGGTCTCTGTTACTTCAAGCCAAATATGAGAAAGTGCCACAATAGGGTCTTCTTCGACAGAGATAGGAGAAGAGGCATGGTCTTCTATGGGTGGAAGAGAGGTAGGCAAAGAGGGTTCCTCAAGGGGGTATAACATAGGTATAATTTCTCCCTCAACATGTGGGAGAGGAATAGGTAGAGTATGAACCTCTATAGGTAAAATAAGTGGTAAGTGTGGTACAATTAGAGTAGGCACAATAGGTCTCTCATCTAATGTGGGAGTAGATAAAATTGACTCTTTGAGGTATAAAGGTGGAGTGGATGGGGTACTACTCTCTATCAATGGAAGAAAGGTAAGAAAAGAAGGTTCCTCAAGAGGGTATAACATAGGAATAACATTCCCCTCAACATGTGGTTGTAGAATGGGTAGGGTGTGGTCTCCAAGTGGTAAGAGGATAGGTAATATTGGTGCAAAAGGAACTAGTAATACTGGCTCCTCTGGTGGCAAAATAAGTGGTAAAGGAAGCTCTTCCTCAATCAGGAATGGAATAGGTGAAATAGTCTCTTCTACCTGAGGAGTAAGAATGGGCAAAACAAATTCCACTAACTATGGGGGAGGAGTTGATAAAAAGGGTGCCTCTTGTTAAGGGGGAGGTTGAACTAGAGGTAAAGGAAAGACCATATTAACCATATGGATATTATGATCACTTGAGTTAGTCATGGTATAAACAATATTTTGATTAGATGAATGGTTAGGAAAATGCTATTTGAACACATCCATCATTTGATTAGCAAGCACATTAGGATTATCCAAAATGAGATCACCCCTATTAAGCATGTATTGAGCAATGTTCTTGAGTGTCTTATAGTTATTAGAATTGTGGCCTTTAACTCAATGGTAGATGAAAAACTCATCTTCCTTTTACCGAGTTAGAATAAGATGGGAGAGGTCAAACCATATAGGAGGTTTGATTTGAGGAAGGGTTATGACACCTTGTTGTAATAGTTTTTCCAAAATGGATGTGTATGACTCCCCAATAGGAGTGTATTGTCTTTGTTCATATCATTGTTGGAATTGCTTGGTCAGATTTTGGGAAGTTGATTGGTTAGAAGAAGTTTTATAAGAGGAGGAGTCATTTGATTTGGAATTGGCATTCTTACTGCACAACTTGACTCTAGCTTTGTCGATATCTCAAATCTTGAGTTTCCATGCCATTGTAAATGCCTCATCAAATGTGTAAAAAGTTTGTACTCTAAGTGTGGATGAGATGTGCTTAGCACATGCCCTTGAGAAGAGATCAATAAGCTCAGGTTGTGGTAAGGAGAAGGAGAGTTGATTGATCAAACCTTTCCAATGAGTGATAAAATATGTGATAGACTCATCATCAAATTATCTAATAGAATAAAGGTCTATAATAGAAACCTTTTTAGAAATTTTAATAGAGAAATGGTCTAGGAATATTTGTGTGAGTTGGGTAAATGAGAAAAGGGAGTGATAAGATATGGAGCTATACCAATCCAAGGCATCACCTAAAAGAGACATAGGTAAAGTGCAAAGTAGTAACACATCATCGTGTCTTATTAAATAACAAGTATGTCTAAATGCATACAAATGTTGTTGTGGGTCCTCTTTACTCTAGAAATGAGTAAATTTGGGGTGTTCTCATTTGCTTGGATAAGGTTTAATAGGCATAAAAGGATGGATGGGTTCATTACATATCTGATCATAAGATAATACATTATTCAAACTAGAAATGGATGTCTCCAGATTAGACAACTTGTCCTTCAGCATCTTAATGAGGTCTGGAGGGGGATCAGTCTAATAAATACCTCCTAAGTTATAGGGAACCTGATAGTAAGTAGAGGGAGTGTATGACATAACTTGTTGAGGTTTAGTTGGGGAAACACAAGGATAATGAGTCATAGGCTAGGAGGAAAAAAGAAAAGGGGCTTGTCTTGTTAGGTTAGAGACTATGCTTTGGTTGGATGTTGTTATTATAGGTTGGGTTGTTGGCATGGTTAGACTAGATGAAGGGTGAGTCATAATTTGGGTAATTATTGATGCAAGATTAGATGGAATAGGTATTACCAAATTCTAAAATATTGTGAGACTTGACTGAACTGCTTGTGGTTATGAAAGTAGGGAAGTCACACCAAGCTTTAGGTAGGATTGGGAAATTGGGGATGCTAAACTTTGGACATTGTTTATGGTTGGGTTACTTGTCGAAGAGATGGTTTGAGTATTCATGGGGAAAATAGTGGAGGTAGCTGAAATTGAAGTTTTATTCATTAGAGAGGTTGGAATACCATAGATTAGGTCACTCGAAGAATTTTGGGTTTGACTCATGGTAAGGTAATGTTGAAGGGCTGCCACATTATGATAAAAAAATTAGCAAAATCTTAATCTCTTTCAGGCACAATAGGAATTTGGTTAGGGCTGGGAGTATGCTTTGTATCTAAAGTATGCTCCATGATAGAATCAAAAGTAAGAAGGGAAGGTGAAATTGGTTGCCAACTTATGTAATCAGAAAGAATTTTGTCTTGAGCTCATGTCAATACCATGCAAAAATAAGTATAAATAGTCTTACTACTCTTTATTAGTGATAAAATAAGGAAAAAATAGGTTTGGTTGCAGGTAAGTGAATTGTTTTAACTTTTTGTTTTGAGAAAATTAAAATTACATACTCATCAATGTTGATCACTTGATCGATGTCAATAGTAATAGTTTTTTGATGTCGATGGCATTAAACGATGTCGGTAGATAAAGTCTACTAATGTCAGTGTAGTTAATCGATGTTGGTCACTGTGATATCCCGAGAGATAGAAAATCCCACATTTTAAAAACCCAAAATTAAAATCTAGGTAAAATAGAGGATGCAAGAAATGATATAACACATTATAAGAACTAAGTATTACAAATAATGTTGATTTTGTGAATCAATGGAAAAATGTCCTTACCAACTCCAAAATATAGAAGGCGGTAGAAAAGAAAAAAAAGAACATACAACCACTAATTATTAACTCCTAGAGATAAATTTTAGTCTTGTTTTGGCTCATGCCTTAATTAGATAGTAAGAAGAGAATTTAGTTATAGAAGGTACTAGAAAGTAATCTAGAGCTAGTTTCAGGTTAGTTTTGGTGCTTAAGAGGAAATCTATGTTAGACTAGGTATGTGGCTTGTTATAGGAGCTTGCTCCCCGCACTTCATGGACTTAAAGCTAAGGTAGGACACTTATCCAAAATATACTTTCTACCTAGAGTTTATACTCCACTAGAGAACGGAGTGGGTTCTCCCCTCGGTGGTGAAATCTAAGTAGGATAGTTGGGTAGGGTAAGGTGATCCACCAGGTGATGAAATCTTGATGGGTCTTATCTCAGGTGAGTTTAGATGTTTATTTTTGTGAGTGTGATCTGGTTTTGTAACATAGGTGCACTGCAATTTATTCGTAATGCTTGTAATTAACTAGGTAAGATAATATATGTGGTAAGCAAATAATGAAGTGCAGTAAATTTTAAACCCAAATCTAAAATGTTTAGATTTGAATGAAAACAAAGATGAAATAGTATTAGAGGATGAAATTCACTATCCTAATGTAAATGCAAGAAAGAGATAAAGAAGATATTTTTTCAACTTGTAAAAAAAATGATAGATTGCTTTTAAAGTAAAAAAAAAGAGTGGTAAGGAAGAAGAAATTTTATTTTATTGCCTTTAAATAAAGAATAAAATGTTGAATTTTTAGCTTTGAGGGAGAAAAGAAGGAGAAGGTGCAAGAAATGAGATTTTCAATATAATGCACCTATATGAATGCTTAAAACAAGCAATGAACCCAAGGAAAACTTTAAGGCCCCACTAGGTGTGCCAGAAATGTTTCGCTAAAATTTGTCTATTTCAAGTCTAAATAAAAGTAGAGAAGAAGGATAGGGATAAGTGATTAGAATGAACCTGGATTGGTTTATGCACCATACCCAGATGTTTTGAACACTCTTCTTTGGATGGGGAGGACTACCTACAAGTAAGAAGGTACTATCACAAAAATTTTGTTTGTAGATATTTGAGTGGACTACCAAGCTACACAATTTTTCTAGAAAGTGTCAAACTTCCTTAGAGATGGTAGTCCA
This sequence comes from Torreya grandis, assembly GCA_037957365.1. Lineage (NCBI taxonomy): Eukaryota > Viridiplantae > Streptophyta > Pinopsida > Cupressales > Taxaceae > Torreya > Torreya grandis. The sequence goes on from JARHVA010001289.1 coordinate 1,009,955, forward strand.
CTTTTGAGAGATAAAAGTGTAATAAATAACCTAGAGAGAAGAAAAGAGAGATAATGATATCTCTATTCACAACCTGAGTGTATCAAAAAGTGACAGAGTGCAAGTAGTATGTTCTATTTATATTTTAGAAGTTGTTTGGGTAAGTCTTAGAAGGGTTACTATAAATCCATAGTTGCTGACGTCGATTAGGCTATCGAGGTTGGTAAGGGTGTGATCAATATCAGTTATGCTATTGAGGTTAGTGAGGAAGGTGACTGATGTCAGTTAGGTTATTGAGGTCAATAGGGGCAATAATTGCCTAAAGTTTGTAAAAGGCTTTTCTAGGTCTAGTAAATGGTTTTGGTCAGGTTTGGGAGGTTGGGAGAGAGAGAGAGAGAGAGAGAGAGAGAGAGAGAGAGAGAGAGAGAGAGAGAGAGAGAGAGAGAGAGAGAGAGAGAGAGAGAGAGAGTATTGTTTGGGTGGATCTGGTCAGAGGTTTGGTGTGTTGGAATAAGGAAAACAAGTAGGGAAGCTTTATAATTCCTTCATAGGGGTTTGGTTAGGTATGTGTAAAGTAATGAACAATTGATATAAAGTGATAGTAAGGTAAATTCTTAAAGACTTATGGAATAAGTGATGTACTTAACTGTAAAGGTGACTGAATGATAAGTGTCAAATGGATGGCTCTTATCGGGTAGTCCAAATCAATGCCTCAAATAGAAAAATAAGTAAGTGCTACTGGTTCTTAGGAGTTTGATTCTTGATGTGGGTTGACTTATGTAAGGTAATAGTAAGCCAAGATGTCAAAAGTTGAATACCAAAAGATTTTATGTAAATAAGAATGAGTTTTCTTGATTTTTATTGACCTAAACATTAATTTGGAGTTTGACTCTTATAATCGACATCAATGATCCCATCGATGTTGATCATGGGTTAACTGATGTCAGTCATGGGTTGATTTATGTCAACAACATTAGAATAGGTAAAACTACTATCTTTAGCCTATTTTATATTTATCTTCATGCCAAGTGTGGTACCTATTACAAAGTAGTAGAAATAGGAGGTTAAGAAGGACATAGTTGGTTAGAAATTTAGTTTTAAGGTGAGAATAAGTCTTGGGTAGTTAGGATAAGGGGATTAAGTCTTGAGATGACTCATTAGGTGAAAAATAGTCTTAGAATGAGGTGGCTAGGTAAGGTGGCATAAGGGGGTTTTAATTAACTTAATTAAATATTTTAAATTAATTAAATGTGTGAGGGGTAAAAGCATGGGTTAGGAAGGCTAATTATTATTATTAAAAATGGGCTTAAGGGAGGTTTTGACACAGGGAGTTACACATGTGTGTGACATAATTTTGGTGTCTATAATGTTCCCTATATTATGATTGAATTATATATAATTAAGATCCATTTATCAAACTATGAACTCATATGATTTCACAAATAAGGTTTATAACAAATCAAAAGAAGTATTTAATTTGAAACACTATATAGTTTTCATAAACTATAAATTATGATTGAACCATTTGAATATTTTTAATTCAGAACTAAGTGAAGAATAGTTATAATTTATTTATAAACCATTTTGATCTAACTCAAAACAAATATCACATTGATAATGTATACCAAATTAGTCACCATAGACTTTTCAAGTTATTAAAACTGAAAGTATAATCTAGAAATTGTTATGACAATCCACATTTACTAAGATCAAAATAGATATCTAAAAATATCATAGAAAATATATATGCTTCCAATTTTGAAACCACACAAAGTGATCCTATTCCAAATTAAAAATGTTGTATCATAATCTGAATAACCAATTGAGAAGCAAAAGGACTGATCACAAACATTCACAGTGATAACTATATATGTACATTTTATTCATTTATCGATTATGGTTTAAAACCACTAAAAATATAAACATGACTTCACCAACCAATCATCATCAATTCATAATTAAAAATATGCATCCAAATATATTCCTAATTGACTGGGTCCTCGACATAGTTTTAAAATTTATGACTAAGTCATCTCTATGGTAGAAAAAGTATTAATTTTAAAAAAAATGAGGGGGTGTGAAAAATAGGCATAACATAGCCTAGAGATGATTTATCCTTGTTATCTTTACATACCACAAAAACCTCTTGCAAATCACCTTGACCAAGGGAGAGATTCAGGATCACAGGGTTCATCTTCAAAGGTACGTATTCCTAAATTTGTTCCTCATTTGTAAGACTAGATAGATATACATTTGTACTTATCTTCCATGCATTAGGTTTTTGTATACATTGATGTGATTATATGTCTTATATGCATGTTTACTTTTGTTTTTTATTACCTCCACTTTGTACAACAAGCTTTGGTGAGCACTATATTAGACTTTTTGATTTATTTGATACTATTTTAGTAAATATGAAAACATAGAGATTAGATAGGGTTATTCTATGACTTTCCTTGATTGAAGGCTTTATAACCCTCCTTAGTGATATTATTGTATTAAGATATACCCTAACTGGGTCTAGAGGATCCATATATTGGTCATGTTCCTAATTATCTAATGTATCTCCAATTAGAAGTGTAAATAGGACCTACCTTCTCTGAGCTAGGATTAATTTATAGATCTGATGCATTTCTGATTGCATACATTTTAGTGAATCTAACCCTTGTAAGTTTTATTTCACATTTTTCATTTTCTATCATTTTATTTATTATTTTTCTATATTTTTGATACTAGGTTGATAAGGCTGGTATAATTTCTAACTTCTATGTGAAGGTTTAACACATAGTCACATAAAACATATCTCTATTATTTTTATATAGGTCTTCATTAGATATAGGTTACTGGATTAAACATCTCAACACATTACTCTTATAGACTTCTAAAAAACATACTAGGTTGACTAGGCTAGTATAGTATTCCAAGCAGCTTCTAGAAAACATACTAGGTTGACAAAGCTAGTATAGTATCCTAGATAGCTTCCAAAAAACACACTAGGTCAACCAGACTGGTATAGTCATCTTCATAGGATTCAAAAAATAGGGAATTATAGAACTAGGTTGACCCAATCGACACAATTGGTAGAATTTGGAAGTAACACTCAAGGCACTTCAATAGAATTTCACATTCCTTAGCATCATCCAACCCACCAAGGGTCCTTTCTCTCTTTCTCTTTCATTTTAGTTCTTCCTTATAGTTTTATTTTACATATTCTATAGTATTTAAAAATAACATCATACAACAAACTAGATCAACTTAATCAACCTAGTTCTATATTCTATCTTATGTTTGAAAGACTAGGTTGGCCTTGTCAACATAGTTCTTAAAGACCCTTGTTTCTATAGTATAGTAGTGACACTGTCAACTCTGTTATGTAATGTTTTCATACACTATCATCTAAATCGATATTTTACTATTTTTCAAATTAGAAATTAATAATTATATGTTAGTAATTACTTCACACTTTCACTTTCAAATGTTTGTATTGTTAGATTAAATCACATAGTCTAATTAGGTAGTTTTTCAATATACCATTTAGTTGTATTATTTTTCTCTTTCTTGCACACACTACCAAATCACATAATTTCAAAAACACATTTAAACATTTGTCTACACAAGGCCTACCTACTTGGATTTCATCACCAAAAGGGAGCCAACTTGGTTTTATAGCCAAGTATAAACACATGATTAAGGGTATATATTGGAAAATACCCTGACACCCTTATCACTGTAGGATTGTAAAGTGAGGGGGTAGGCCCAATACCAAGCTAGTACTATTTCCAACATAAATCCCTTTCAACCTAAATGTCTTGAAAGCATCCATAGATTGTTTTATAATTCCCTACTTTTAGCCAACTTGTATATCACACTTAAAATAACACTTTTTAAATCTAATAACATTCAGGATGACCACTTAGTTAGTATTTACTTTTTAGTTGACTTCTTGCTCCTTGCTCATTTTATGTTGTATTGTAAAAACTTGTATTGGCTAGTGTTGGTGAAAGATTTTCTAGTGTGTGCCTCAATTGGATCATTTTCATTGACCTAATTGATTGTGTGTTTCCTTTCATTTATTACTTTCAAGTACATTGAAAAATGTTTTTCTATTTTAGTATACTATCATTATGTTTAACACAGTCTATTTCCTTGCTTGTAATACTAAGTCAACCTGGTCAGCCTAGTATCCTTTTCTACCTCTTACGATATAGTATTAAGTCAACCCTATTAATTTTGTATCCTTAACAAGTTGTTCTCTATCCTAAGTTATATTACTAGGTCAACCCCATCAACTCTATATCTTTATTCACTCAATTTTCAAACCCTATTTCTAGTACTAGGTCAACCTAACCAACTCTATACTCTTATCTATCTATTTGTATTTCCTAAATTTTTCATCACCTTTTCCTTTAGTAATCCCTCTCCTTCATTATGAACTTCATGTTTGAAGATAATATTGAGTTGAATTCAATGGATATGATGAGTCTTACCAACCCTAATAAGTTCTCCCATAAGCAACTTGTAGCTCCTATCCTAGATGAAATTAATGTTCATATACACACTTTCACAACAAACTATGGAACCCATCCTCATTATTATTTGCTTAGTAATCCTCTTTTCTCACTTGAATATCAACCTTAATTATAGTATACACCAAAAATTCTCTTCTTCATCTCTAAGTTTCCTAAACATCGAGGAAAGGATCTTTTTGTAGATTTAGGGATATTAACTTCTTTGCTTTTCAACCTCTTCCCTCTATTTTGACCCTTTATTATACTATGACTTCTTATTCTTTGACTTCCTCTACCTCTATGCCTACTATCTCTACTAACATGGTAGGTTATACATCTATTAGGCCTCTTCCAAGACCCACTATCCTCAATTCTTCCACTAGTGCATCATTTTCTACTCGTGGTAATCATGCCTCTAGTGTTGTTATTCCTTATCATCCCTTTACTAGTACATCTTTTTCCACACAATAAAATTATTCCACTAGTGCCTCACTTATTAACAACTCATCTCAAGCTCTTATCAACACTCATCATGGTACCCAAGCCACTACCACTAATTCTAACATTTCAAATAATACCAAAAATGAGACTCAAACACATCAAATCCTATTAAAAACTCTTAATCAAATGATGCAAATGCAAAATCACCTTATCCATCTTAAAACCCACCCTCAATAGATGCCATGGGGAATGCATAATCAAAATTTTCCTCCACCTCCTATTTAGGATTCCCTTGGTAATTTTATCCCTCAACCTCCTCTTGTCAATAAGATAATCAAGCATATTCAAAATGAGCCTCTTACATCTCAAATTTCTAATATCGATATAGGAGGTGTCATCCCTACCATTTATTATAATGGGTCAACTAATCCTACTCTTCATTTACAAACATTTGGAAATATATATACAAAAAGGGTCAAATTAAATACCTTTGCCACTACCAAGCTATTAGTTAAAACTCTCATGGGTGATGCTTTATATTGGTACAACCAACTTAAAACTCATTCTATTACTAGTTTGGAAGATTCAGTAACTAATCTAGTCCAAGACTTCCAAATTAATGATCTTCCTAAGAATACCTTGGCCCATTTTATAAATTATAAGAAACTTGAAACCAAAACTTCACAAGATTTCATTAAATGATGGAAGACATTATTTAATAAATTTAAACATAATATGGCCAATGACAACCTCTTTCATCTCTTTACCAATGTTCTTTTTCCCAAGTTGTAATATCGAGTCTAGACTCTCTCTCCACATACCTTGGAAGAGGTTATTGACCAAACTAAATGTCAATATTTCTTTATACATCAATTTGATCCATCCAAACCTTTTACAGGTACTCGCATGTTACTTAATAATAAGAATCATCATGTTACTAGTGATGATGTCATAGACTCTTATGATACCATTCACACTATTCAAGTTGTTGTTCCTAACCAATATTTAGAAAAAGATTCCCCTCCTAGTCACATCACCAATCCCCATTTCTCTTCAACCAATAACATTAATGTTCACAAACCTTTATCCTCAATAGAATTATTAAGACATCTTTCAAGGACTCTCCCATGAGAACTTTATCCTACTCATCCTATGAAATCTTAGTATGATCCCAATAAATTTTGTTGGTTTGATGCTAGTTGAGGTCATTCTCATGTGACCTATAGGAAACTTCATAATTTGGCTATGGATTTCCTTCTTGGTCCCAATTTTGACCATGATTCTATAATTTTTCAATGTAAACAAACCTATGACATTTATTTTAAATCCCATAAAACACATACTAAATCTCCATCTTTAAATCAGGCTAATGCTCATTTGGCCATCTATAAAGATCCTTTTCTAAATCACCAAGATACCCAAGATAAGACCAACCCTTATACCAATAATTTTGATAGTATCCTTGACCCAAATCCTAAAGATAATTTGGTTAACATGACTAACATGTGAAGGGCGGTTATTTTCATTGATGCTTAACCCATCTACACTACTCCATTATCTTACACATTTTGGGTTATCTAGGATTATTCTCCAACTTGCTTAAATGAGTTGGGGTAAGATTACCTTATATATTTTGATGAACCAATCCCAATACCTCCCTTGGATAACACTTCCCATACTATTTATACCATCCATCCATCTTATTTACCTATTACTAATGACACTCAAGCTTCTATCAACACTTCTTCTCAAACCACACCTACATCAACTACCCCATCTTATCAATGTAATCTACAAAATTATCCTCTTATTCAACCTTCTACCTCTCATCAACATAAATTCACATGTAATTTGGCTCCTCCTTTAAAGGACCTCCTTCAACACTATGCACCTCTTTCCAATAATCTTCTTATGGGTTATGATGAATGGGATCCTATCATAGAAATCACTATTATCCCATATCAAATCCCACTTATCAAACTTATGAGGACCTCTTTGCATCATTGTAACTATCTTATACATATTTTATTCAAAATGAACATCCCTTGTCTTCCCCTAGTAGGATGCGAAGCATCCTTATCTGAATCAAAAGACATCATTTTGAAACAATGCAAAGAAATGTCCATACATGTTGATGAAAGAATAAACACTTCACTTTCCCTCAAATTTCCCATTACTTCTATGATTATAGATGAGATTATACTTCATGTAGATGATCCTACTTTTTTTATTAGTGTTCAAATTGGTGATATCCAATTCAAGTGCACCTTGATTGAGGAGGGTTCTAACACTTGTTTTTCCTCTCTTGATTTTATCAAAACTCTTATATATTTTGAATGCAACCTAAAATCCACATGCAACATATGTCAAATATATGAAAGAATTAAAATGCCTCCTTTATATTATGTATGGCTCCCGATTACCATCCCACCTATCACTATTCAAGTGAAGATGATGATATTCAATTTTATTTTATCTTACAACATATTGCTTGGTAGGCCATAGACTCATCGTATGAGAGCTATTGCCTCTTCCTCTTTTTAATGCATCAAATTTCCTCATAATGGAGCCATCTATAAGATTCAAGGTGACACTAAGCCTTGGAATTTCAAACAATTCCAAGACTGTGGTGTATTCAAGATCCCTACCCTTGGATCTTTGTGAAACATTCCATTTAGTGAATCTTAATGATTTAACTTTACCGTTAATTCCACTAAATTTTATAATGGTCATCCTAAACTCATTGGGAATATACCCCCTAACCTCCTAGATTCTAATTATGATGAGCCATATGAGATCAATCTTAAGATTAAAACTTTTGATCTCATCTCATCTCTCAGTGTCCTACTTTAAAACCTAGTTCTCATCAACCACCTTAGGATGACATCCCCATTATCTTAAATAAGACTCAGTATTCCATTCATCACACCACATTAGATGACAAGCTCATCCCTACCTACACCATTTATCTTCATACACCTGATTATGATGATGGTTATACCTTAGAGGATCCATTCTTATGAGGTCTTATTTAGGCTTGAGATGCTGAGATTATTCATTAACATTCCTTAATGCTTCAGTCTTTAAGTATATATTCTAGTATTCCTTCTTATATTTTTCCTAATTTTTGTATTTTTCCTTTTTATCATAGGGTAAAGATGGTGAAAACACTTCCAATTTCTAATAAACCTCATAGGAGTATGCTTATGGATCATGTTATCACTAGTCCCTATCACTTTCCTAGATACCATGACCCCTATAGCCTACTTATCCTTGAGATGTGTTCAACTATCCTTCAACCTTCTATAGACCCTACTCCTCCCTTAGCAGAGCCTAGTTTAGATCCCATTCCCACTTCTTTATTTGAGTCTCTTTTTTCTTCTAATATTATTACTCCTTCAATCAAGCCTCATCCAATATCTCCACCAGTCTCACCTTCTCTTGGTAATGGTTTTCTCCCTTCATCACAGTTGGCTCCTTCATCCACCAAGTGGATTGATCAACCTTACTGTGACATTCATAAAGTTATTGATCATTAGACTAGAGATTTTTCCCTATACCAATATCTTTCATCTTCTATTACACCTTCTCTTATGAATACATCTACTAAGACTAATCATAGGTGTATCTATTGTCTCCATGGCATAAATAACTCATCTGTGCATTATCTTAAGTTGTGACAATATATTGAAAATTTATGTCTTACCACTCCTTATCCCTCAAACAAGTCCATACCTTCCCAAAAAATATTACTTGAGTATATTCTAAAGTATGGAGAGGTATATTGTCTATGACACTAGTGTGGTACACATCACATTTATCATTGCCCCATGCCTCAATAACATCTCAAGGATCACCTCTTAACCATTCATATACCTTCTACCATTCCTCCCACAATATGATCTCATAAGAAGGCTCCCCATTCTTTCCCCATGGTCTCACCTCCTGTGGTTCCATATCCTCCTATGGTCCCTTCTTCACCTACTATTCCTCCACCTATGAGTCCCTCACCCATGGACCTTCCCTCACCCATGAATCCTTCTCCACCTGTGAGTCCCTCACTCATGGCACCTTCCCCATCGATGACCCCTTCATCTCCTATAGAACCACTCTCATGCATTTTCCTGAGCATCCCCTACATGATAGTCCTCCTTAACATGATCCTTCAAGTATTTCTACATTTTCTATCGAGGATATTTGACATGAAGTATTTTCTTAACTTTAGTTAAATATCAATGAGATATTATGTCATTCACATTCAACTTCATAGAGACGTATCAGATGCTATGAATAATGTGTGTGGACATATATATCAATACTTATGAACACATGCATGGTGTTCTTACATTTTCATTTGGATTGGATGTGTGATCCAACTTTACATTTATCTATTTTATATCATTTGACATTGTGTCAAATTCTTATCTATCTTAAATGGTGACTTGGTTTCATACTTTATATTGCTTATGATGTCATTATGTTCTTTTATGGCTTTATTTTTTCTAATTGTATTCTATTTTCTTCTTGAGTTCATTTTCATGATTATTTTCTCTCTTATCTCTATACACATAGATAATATTTATTTGACTTGGTTATATAAATCTTGCTCCCTTTAGTCATTCCTTCTTTACCATATTATCAGTTAGCAAACAATTCATCTCATTATAATATCATTTCACTGGTCCACTTTGGATCTCATTTTATTTCCCTTTATTCCCTTTCACAAAATAAACATATACATGGATGAGACTTGAGATAACATGTTGGCTCATAATTAAGCCTAAGTGTTATATTCAATCTCATATTTGAATACTTAGCTTCCTTTAGCCAAATCCTAAATATCATTCATGTGTATCACTCTATCTCTCATGATTAGTCATTTCAAGTCTTTATGGAGGAGGAATCTTAAAATAAATAAAAACATTAAAATGCTAAATCATTTAGCAAAAGGCAATGATCTAAAATGCAACGTTTATAATTATCAAAATTCCAATCACACTAAAAGATGTGTTTCTAATCATATCTCCTTATAATAAAATATTAAACTCCATATTGGCTTCATGATAGAGCCAAGTTCCATTGGGGTGTGGTAGGTCAGTAGATTAGAAAAGGATACTAAAAAATATATTTTAGTTATACTTACTTTCTCACGCAAGTACCCAATATTTCTAGTAGACTGATGACTTTATAAGGAGTCTTGAGGAATGGGGAACACATTGTGAGAAGGTAGGTCCATTTTACTTTTTTGGTACAAAAATACCTACATGAGTTGATCTTAGTAACACACATATTTCCTACATAACTTTGTGCCTATAGTGAACATGTATCCTATGTCTATTGATAGTCACTAATCATTTAATATATTCTTATGTCCTTAGCATGCCTCATGTCTCCTAAGATCTTCTCATATGATGCCTATGTTATGTTTCTTACATTCCCTTTATCACTCCCTACAATCCTCATATTTCCCCTTGATAAATATTTTTTTGTTCATTGATCACTCCCCTAGGGATTCCATTTGTGAGTTTCATTAGAAGACCATGGATAGGACTTGGCCTTCTTCAAAAATTACCAATTTTTCACATTTCCATTCTAAACGTCCCATTTTTACCATCTTTACACATTATTTCCACCTCATTGGTGATCTTTTTATGAGTTGTAGTGTAAGACCATAGATAGGACCTGGCCTTCCTCATAAAATTTTCCAATATCCATGTCACAACAAAAATTATATATGTCAAATATGAGATAAGGTGTGTTTGATTATGAGTTACACATAATTGACATGCTTCCCATATTGATTTAGTATGGTTTATATATTTCACTTTTATATTCTTGTGAGTTACATTATAAGACCATGGATAGGACCTGGCCTTCCTCACAAATTACCAAATTTTCACATTTCCATTCCAAACACCCCTTTTTACCATCTGTACACATTATTTCAGCCTCATTGGTTTCCCTTTTGGATTTGTAGTATAAGACCATGGATAGGACCTATCCTTCCTCACAAAATATTCCATTATCCATGTCAGAACAAAAATTACATGTGTCAAATATGAGATAAGGTGTGTTTTATTATGATTTACATGTCATTGACATGCTTTCCATCTTTATTTAGTATGGTTTATGCTTAATTCATTATATTTTACTTTTATCTTCTTATTTTGTGATTGCATGTAAGAATCCAACCATTTTTCTTAAGTTTTCATACTTCCCAACTCAAATTAGTGTGATTAATTTAAGACCAATTTTACCAATTTTATTTTTCTTTTATACTTCCTAATGTGATTTAGTATGATTGATTGACTTAATTTTTTTATACCATTATTTTTTTATGTTCTTTCTACTTTATTACATTATTTTCATACTTCTCAATGTGATTTAGTATGATTTTACTTGTTTTAATTTGGTGCATGTTTCTACGCTAAATCACTTTCTATATTCAAAGAAGAATTAAGAAACTAAAAGAAATGGTCAAGGCTAGGAGATACCTGATTGTAGTCGTGCACACCGAAATCAGACGTTGAAAGGTTCTCCTCTTTGGCTATGGAGGAATGACACTTACGAAGAAAAGAGACTAAACACGAAAAAAATGTTAGACGCAGAGACGGTGGGTTGTCAAGCAAACGCCTGATCCTGGAAGTACGAAAGACTTCCTAGAAGGATATCAACCCTCTAATTTAAAACAGAATATTTGATAGAAATGGAAATAATGAAAAGATAGAATGAAAGTAAATAAAAAGATGAAAACACAAATGTGTACCTGATATTCAGCAAACTGTTCTACACAATCGCCGATGTCGGTCTCTGTGCTGACGTCGGTCAGGGGAAGGTGCCGACGTCGGTTAAGGTGCTGGCGTCGGTCAGGGTAATGACCGGCGTCGGTCGGGGCAACAGTTTTGGACAGAGTTTGGGCGAGTCTGGTTGGGTCTGGTTGAGTCAGGACAGGGTCTGGTCTAGTCTGGACATGGTCTGGGGGTTTGCAGAAGGTCTGTTGTTTTGTTTGGGGTTTGAGAGTGAAGCTTAAGTATAGCTATAGATTGTGTATTTAGGGATGGTGGACAAAAGTGTAAAGGGAAGGAGTAAGGTCTCGAGTCTATAGTCTGAATAGAGTGATAGTAGTAATAAACAAATAATAACCAGAGAGAAATAAACACATAGAGCAAGATACTTACCTGTTATACGCTTGAAGATGAAGTGGGAGACGTGATTGTCATTGTCGTTGTGCTACCGGATGACCGAAGTAGGATACCTGTGCTAGAGAGAGCGAATGCAGATTGGTTGAATGCTGGAGTTGATTGATCACAAGAGTTCTGTTGAATGAATGAAAAAAACTGGTTGATCGAATGAAGAGGTTACGGATGAAGGCCAGGGACGGTTCGATAACTGATCGAGAAACCGATTGGGAACCGAATGGATAATAGGTAACAGAATAATGGTTCCTATGTTTGGATCGAAAATGCAGTGCTAAGGAGAACCGACGTCGGCCAATAAGTGACCGACGTCGGTGATGTCGGTCGGGTGGAGACCGTGGTCGGCAGATGCAGAATGGGGGCAGAGACTAACTTTAGTCTTTTGCTCATTTTGACAAGCTACCAGGGTTAAGGCTAGTGGGAAAAATGGTCGACAGGGGTTAAATAGGCGAAGAAGAATAAAATGGGGGATGACCAGGGGAGTCGACACGATTTCGGTGTCTACAGTGCTAAATCTTTTTCATGGTTTAAAAACAAACTTTTTGCCCTCTTGTTTACCACTCTTTGGTTTTTTATACTTAGTCATCTTTTTATACTACACATTTCCCAATGTGAAATAGTGTGTAATACATTTGTTTTTTATTAATTATATTTTTCCAAAGTCTTTTTTTGTTATTTCTTCTTAACCATGCATGTGTACTACATAATGTTAGAAAAGAAAACACAACACATATATTTCCTATAACATATACAACAAAAGAAAAATACATGTGTTAGAAAGAAATATGTCAATACATCCACAACCACAACCACAAAACAAACACATAATATCAACATCCAACTATCAAAATAAGATATCTACATATCATGTGTTTTTGATACAAAATACAAAAATACATCACTCCTGCTCTAAGGCTAGGATCTATCATGTCTATCTCATTGCCTATCCATGTTTCCCATAGATGCCTTAGACAATCCTCTCTAAATAGTACACAGTAAAGAGGATGTCTAAGATCTCAAACCTACTACCTATCCTTATAGGTTGGCCACCTGGGCCTATATCTTAGCTAAATCATGGTAGCTAAATATGTTGTTCTTTCTTGAGCCAAGTCCTACCATGCTTATGCTTCTCATACTCCCACCCCTATTGGTGGATGTAGCCCATTCTATACACCTATAATCACCTCATAGCCTCTCTTACTAGTTTGAACTAGCTCACTTGATATGGGGTGGATGGTACCATGGGATCATCCAATGTGGTAGGGTTGTATGGCATCAACACCCCATCTAAGATATCATAGAGTGTTCCCCTCACCAAGGATCCCCATATAGTCTCCTCCTCCACCAAAAGATCTACAAAATTCAAACTAGATAGATGTTAGATCATAGATATGTCTAATAATATATCTATCTATAATATATCAATCAAATCTTATATAAATAATATTTTATTTCCAAAATTTAAGAAAATTTCAACTATTTATTACCTCTCCTAGTGTCACCAAGCATCATCTCCTCATCTACTCGACTGTTGAGCTTGGTCTCTCCATCATCTCATCCCTTGAGTACCTCATCCATTTATGCCTCCTAACTAACACAAACCTTGGGGTCATCACCCATGCCCATCTCAAAACTCACCTTATTAGTGCCTTTATAGACTAGTTCTACTCTAGGCTACTTGATGGGTTGTCTTGGATGACCACCCTTTGTACTCTCTCTCATCATTGACATATCCATTAGAGGTAAGACCAAGGTATTCACTATTCTTACTACTATGGTGTTGGTTATGGTAATTGTAACATTCTTTCATCTACGTCCATATACTATATAACTTTTGGCCATCATACTCAACCTGTCTATGGTCTCTCACATCATGGTTTGATCTTTGGTCTCATGACTGGTGTTCCCTTTCCTCCTCTCCCCCTTAAATCTATTTCATGCCTAGCCTAAAATGTGGGAACCACTATAGGAGCCTCTGGGTGAGGGAGTCCAAACTATCCTATCAAGTGTGCCACTAGATATGGCTCTACCCACCATGGGTAGTGGCTTGTGATCCACATTTACACCAACTCTAGTACCACTATCCTCTAACTTGGCCAAACTATCATAATGTAAGCATAAGGTTGCCAATTGAGCTCTAATCATGTGATTGTCTATAGTGCTAGCACATGAGGAATAGCCTATGTCACCTAATCCTTTGTCATCTTAGTACCTAAAGCAATCAATCATCTACCACATCGGGTAACCCAACTTGTCAGTGCATCAAGAACCTCTCATGTATCCAGACACTCATTAATATAATTGGCCCCATGGTCTTCTACCCTCTAGATATCATCCCATATATATCATGCATGAATTGAACCTAGATGATAAAACCTAGGTCATAAAGTACCCCCTACTCTAATATCAATTGACACAAGGCTATTACATATAACAAACCTTGATATTTGAGTTATGACATAGCACCCATGTTATCATAAGTTCTATCACAACCTTCAAGATATCTAGAATATAGGATATATAAACATCAATAAACTCACCCTCAGACCTAAGTATATCTTATCTAAGAAAGTTGTCCATTAGGCTAATGCTCACCTCTCTTCCTATCCATTCAGTATCCCCATGATTATTAGTGTCCCTCCTATGAAAATCCAAGTAAAGCATAGACATCCTTCAATGTGATACCTACATCAATGGTATCACCATCCACCACCCACTTAAAGGTATTAGTCAAGCACTTTCAGGCTCCTAGGAACATGACCACTAGATCCACACTCAATGGAACTCATTACATCTCCATGATGCTTCCTAAGCCTAGTGTAACTAATCTAGACTAGTCTACCTCCATCAGGAACTCTACTAGATATGGTAGCCATGATGCATCTCACTAGAATCTCTAGTGCCCTTATAACCATCAAATAACAAAAAATGTAATAGATCTCCATGTCACTTATAATTAAATACATTCTTTTTAAATGTTAACAAAAACAAACCTAATTTTCCTTAATCTATTCATTTTCTACCAATTTGACCTATTTTTAGCCTACATGGCCATTTTAGTACCCAATCGATCAACTTAGGCCTTAAACATACTATTTAGGCCAATTTCTTGCATTTTAGTACTATACCAATCACTTAGTAACATACTAGGTTGACTAAATCATACCAAGTCAACCATGTGGACTTAATCAACTAAGTTAACCCATTCATTTCCCCCTTAGTACTAAGTCATTATTTTGGATTAACTAACTAAGTCAAAATTAGGGTACTAAGTCAACCCATATCTACTAAAATGTCAAATTAGGATTTTCAACTTACTAGGTTGACTGGGTTGACCTAGTTGGTTCAAACTACCAACTCTTTAACTTACTTGTAATAAATGCCTTAAACATTTATCACTTTGATTACTTTCAACTCATTTCCCTATTTAACCTCTAATACCCTTAGAAACTATCTAGGGTTCATTTTAGTTTCTAAAAATGGTCTATATTACAAATTTCAATAAAACACTTAATTTCAAATAAAATGCTGAAAACAAGTTTGAAATTCTCAATTGCCTACCTATGATGCACCTGTTGTGGTTTCTAGGCATCCTCCTCATCTCAACTATTGTCTCCTCACCATCTTCACTATTCTGACTTTTGTTTGATCTCTCACAGTTTTATTTTTCTCTCCAAATAAGTCAAACAATAGAAAATGACTTTCTTTTCACCCTATTTAAAGTTATTATTCCCAATTCTTTATCTTTCAAATATTTACCATCAGATTCTATATTTTAATCATAGATTTATTTTTACTCACTAATTTTTAAAACGTAAAAAGTTTTAGAATCGTGATATCATAGAGAATGTTTTCCACTAATATATACCTATATTCCAAAAAAAAAAAAATGATCTTTTTTGAACTAATCTCTATAGGTTCACCTAATGTTCCTTACATTGGATGCCTTCACATCTCTTTCAATCTCCTTCTTTATCTATAACACTAAGGTAAGTAAAGGTATGTGTTTTTCAATTCTATCCTTTCATTTATTTTATTTTATCCTTAATTCATTTTACTTATCATCAACATTATGTGTCATCATGTTCTATTCTTGAAGCACCATCTCATGTTGCACTCACGTGACATGTGATGAGCCATGAGTGGGGCATATGTATACACATAATATTTTCATTTTTTTATCAATTTTATCTTGTAGGAACCCATAGAGTCTCAATCTCTTTGCATGCATGCCTAAAGGGGTGCACCAAGAAAGGGATGGGCAGACCATTAATGCTTCACAAGATTATTGTCCCCTTTTCCACTTGTTATCTACACACTTATCTCCTAAAAACCATTTCCATAAGCTTGTTCTTCTCTATTATACACTCATCCAATCATTTCCCATAATTCATACCCATTTTCCTAACCTAAAACCCCTTTTAATAGTTTATAGTACTAAGTCAATTATGTTGACCTTGTACTCTTATTAGTGAAACTCATTTAGGGTCTAGGTTAGCTCTTGGCTGACCTAGCCCATGACCTAGTGGGTTTTTATAAATAATGATACTAGGTTGAATCGATCGACCCCATCAATCAAAAATTTTAGAATGGATTAGGGTTAAATCCACCAATATATAAAAGATCATTTTCCCATTATTTAGAGAAGAAAATAAAAATTAAGAGCTATTACACATCTAATTATCGACCATTCTACTTGAGGATCAAGCTTAGGGTTTCATACTTTATTTGGAGATATAGATCTTATCTTGTGGAGAATTATTTTGGATGAATTGATAGGTAATATAGTCTAGAATTAATTTATCCTTGTCATCCTTACATACCACAACAACCTCTTATGAAGTACCTTGGCCAAAGGAGAGATTCAGGCTTGGTGGGTTCATTTTCAAAGGTAAGTATTCCTAACTTTATTCCTCCTTTGTAAGAGTATATAGATATGCATTTGTACTTATCTTCCATGCATTAAGATTCTATATACATTCACATAAGTATATGTCTTTTATGCATGTTTACTTTTATTTTTTATTACCTCCACTTTGTGCCATAAGATTTGATGAACACTAGATTAGAATTTTTATTGTACTTGTTATTAGTTTAGTGAGTATGAAAACATAAGGCTTAGTTAGGGTTATTGTATGATTTTTCTTGACTAGAGGCTTTGGAACCCTCCTTAGTGATCTTATTGTAGTAAGAGATTCCCTAATTAGGTCTAATAGATCCATGTATTAGTCATGTTCTTGATTATCTAATGTATCTCCAATTGAAAGTGTAAGTAGGATCTATCTTCTCTGAGCTAGGATTGATTTATAGATCTGATGCATTTTTTATTACATACAAATTGTACATGATTTTTTTTATTATGGATGATGCTTATGGTTTTATGGCTATAATGTAATGGAAAATTACCTGTAATGTTTGGTAATAATGTGCTAATGAATAATCCATTGGTTTAATTATGATTCTTAAAAACTAATGTTGGGTAAAATATTCCTACACCAAGGAGATGGGTGGGTGTGAGATAGGAGGTTATGATTGTTAGACTAGATAGTGACATGATCATCGGGATGGGATGGGATGAATATGAATCCATTATATATGTATTCAATATAATTTTCTATTGCATGTGTGAGCATAAGTGTACCAATGACATGATAAGAGTCATGGGCACTCTGGATTCATAGTGCATGGGAGCTTTATTTGGGACACTATCCCAATTTTTTATTTTGGGTAATCACTTAAGACCATCCTTGTTCCCTTCATCAACAAGAAAAAAATTAAAAAGATAGGATAAAAAGATAATAATATTTACTAACTCTGAAAACTATTTACAAGACTTAATGATTTTGATTAACAAACTTGATTAACAACACATATACATATAGGACTTAACAAGATAATGTAATATATATATATATATATATATATACATACATATATATATACATATATATATATATATATACATATATATATATATACATATATATATATATACATATATATATATATATATATATATATATATACATATATATATATATATATACATACATATATATATATATATACATATATATATATATAAGGTGCTAAAAAAAGATTAAAAGGATTTTAAAAAGATGTGTGACTTATATATACATATTAGTGTTATAAAAGGAAACCTAAGGAAATAATTAAGATGATGTAGGATGATGATTATTGAAAATATGATAAAAACCCCAAAAGACTTAAGAATAAGATTTCTAAAGGCAATATAAAAGGTTCCAAGTGGAATAATTGTTAGGGACATAGTTAAATATATACAAGGGTTAATTATGCCAAAAAATGTTCATGACAAATGAGACAAGGATCCAAAATGGTCATAATGACCATATTTAGGGTCAAAAGTGAATGATCAAGATTCAGTTATAGAGTGCATGATGGATCCTAGAGTAAGAACATGAGATACCACTTTGATAATGATGATATTATTGGGTTTTTATGGATCTTTACTTAGGGGTGGATATGGATGGATGTGTGTGGAGGTGATTGAGGCTAGTAGGAGGAAGAGTCATTAAGGAGGATGTGATTAGGATATGTATTAGATTATCCAAGTGGGATGAGTGGATTTTTGAAAGTGGAGTTAGATATTATGGAAGACTCTTCAATAGATATTCCCTTCATATGAGCAATAATGTTTTTCCCCAACTTGAAATTCATGTCTCCGAATTCTACCTAAGCATGTAATATACACACTCTATTAGGACTAGGGTCATGTGGGGGAATGATGGAATGGAATGAAAGAATAAAATAAATGGAATGATGATAGATATGCCCCCAAGAGTGGGGACTCATAAATAGAGGTTTTGGAGCCTTTCAAGCATAAAAACATTTAAAATACATAATATTCATAAATTCATCAAGCTCATCACCATCAATTGTAGCTAATTTTTAGGCTCTTGATCCAAATTTTACAATAATGATATAAGGCCCAAGCTAATTTTCCTTTATTAGCTCGATCTTCATTGGCATTCTTTGGATTCTCTTTGAAGACTAAATCACCAATTTTGAAATCTTGAGACTACATTTTTTTTAAATATTGGCCCTTGAGCTTATTTTGATATGATATAAGATGATTTAAAGCATATTAACATTTTTCATCCAATAGATAAATCTCCTATAGCCTTTCCTATCTAGAATTATGATCATTAATTATTCCCTAGAAATATATTCATAAGGAAGGGAGCTCAACTTCCATGGGCAAGATTGCCTTTATGTCATAGACTAAAGAATATAGAGTAGCCCTAGTATGTGTTCAAACATTAGTTTTATAATACCAGAGAGTAAGATATAGTTGTAGATACTAATTTCATCTTGCATCATTGACAATTTTATTAAGAATAATCTTATTAGTTTCTTCTACTTATCCATTGCCCTAGGGATAGCAGGGTGTGGAAAAATGTTGCTCAATGTGATAGCATTTGCATAGATCTTTGACTTCCTAATTTTTGAAAGACTTGACATTGTTTGATAAGGTTTTGGCTGGGATACTAAATGGCAAATAATGTGATTTAGAATGAAATTTGATATTTAAAGACCTATGGCATAGATTAGTGACATCACTTCAAAAAAATTTGTAAAATACTCCATGGTGGTGATTATAAAATTATGCCCATGAGATGATGTTAGATTGATCTTTCTAATTATATATGGCCCCCATATGGATAATGGCGAGATCATTACAAGATGTAGCTCTTGTGTGGGGGCATGAATTAGATTAACATGATTTTGATAGGATACACATTTGCATATATATTAGCAGGCATCATGATCCATTATAGGTGAATAGTATCCAGTCATGAGTAATTTCTTAGCTAGGGCCACCCCACTAACATGACCACCATAGATACCATCATGGAACTCATTAATTGTAATAGTAGCCTCTTTTGATTTCAATAATATCAATAAGGTCCCATCATAGCCTCATTGATAGAGTATGTTGACAAGGATGGTATAAAGATATGTACAATGGATTAAGGATTTATGTTAATGACGATTTAAGTCTGGTGGTAGGATGTTGTCATGGAGGTAGGTGTAAATATCATGATACCAGTGTAGACTGGGAGTAGGTAAAATACATATTTGAAAATAAACCATGGTTTGATGAGCTGATAATATTAAGTGTTTAATGAGAAAATTGCCTTCAATAAAATCTTTTGGAAGGTCTATCAAGGACCCATTAGTGGCCATAGAGTTGACTGCTTTGTTACTTGCCTTCAAAATTTGTTCAAATGTGATAGTCTAAACATTTTTCTTCAATTGATCCACTATATATATATAGGGTAATAATCTATCATCCTTCATCTAAAACTCTTCATTCACTTGTTTGATGATCAATTATGAATCACTAAATAACTAGAGATGTTGAATATTCCACTAGATGGCAAGTTAGAGACTAGAAATTAAGGCCTCATATTCAAAAATATTATTTGTACATGGTACATAAATGTATAAGGCTTTAAGGATTAGGTCAACTTGTGGGATTACCAAAAGGATTCCCACTCCCAACCCATGTGTGGTGAAAGAACCATCAAAATAAAAATTTATAACTATTGGATTCTATAGCAACCAATATAGACTCGTCTAGAAAGGTCATGATGAGAGTCTTTGTATTTTTAAGGGGTGAAACCACTAGTTGATCCATGATGACTTGTATTTTGATGGAATTTTGATTTACATATTCTATATCAAACTCATTTAACAACATAATCCATTTATCTATCCTTCTAGTTAAGGATGATTTAAATAACATATACTTAAGAGGATCAACTTTGGGTATGAGCTTGACTTGGTTATTAAACATATAATGTTTGAGTTTTTAGGAAGCAAAGATCACAACCAAACAAGCTTTTTCAATAGGGGTATAATTAAGCTCATATGAGATCAGTGTCCTACAGAGATAATAAATTGATCATTCATTTCCTTCATAATTGTGTTGAGCTAGTAAATCCCCTATAGTATAAGGTGTTGCATATATATATATATATATATATATATATATATATATATATATATATATATATATATATATATATATATATATATATATATAATTAAAGGCCTCCTTGAGATTTGTGGTGATAAGACTGGAGGCTTAATAAGATCTTTCTTGAGATTTTCAAAATCTTTTTGACACTCAAAGTTTTAATTGAAATAAGTCCTCTTTTTCAAGCGATGGGTGAAGGGGTGACATTTATCTATTAATTATGAAATAAACTAATGAATGGCCTATAATTTACCTTGAAGGATTATCAATTACTTTAGATTTATTGGAGGAGACATTTCAACAATAACTTTCACTTTCATGAGATCTACCTCAATACCTCTCCTAGAGACTATAAACCCTAAGAGTTTGCTCAAGGTGACTCGAAACACACAATTATTCAAGTTTAATCTAACTTTATATCTATGGATCCTCTCAAATATTTTCCTTAAGACCATAAGATTCTCTGAACAGAGTTTGGACTTCCCCAGTATATCATCTACATAATCTTAGATGATGTCATGCATCATATCATGGAATATGATGGTCATTTCCCTTTGGTAATTATCTCCTATATTTTTAAGACCAAAAGGCATCACTTGATAATATAAATTCACCCATAGAGTGATAAATGATGTTTTTTGTTGATCTCTAAGAGTAATTTTGATTTGATTATATCTAGAAAACCTATACATGAGGGATAAAATCTCATAACCTACCATAGAAACCATGATCATGTTTATATTTGAAAAGGGAAATTTATCTTTGGGGCATGATTTATTGATGTCCCAAAAGTCCATGAAAATCTTGATTCCTCCCTATGGTTTTGTCATGAAGACAATATTAGATATCCATTTATAATAATCAATAGGATGAATAAATTTGGCTTCCAAAAATTTCCACAATTCTTCTTTGACTAAAAGAGCCACCTTAGGGTGCATCTTGTGAATTTTTTGCTTTACAGGTTTTGCATTTGGATGAACCACTAGATGATGCACTACCAAGGTTGGATCTATCCTTTGTATGTCTGAATAACTCCATGTGATGACATATATATATATATATATATATATATATATATATATATATATATATATATATATATATATATATATATATATATATATATATATATATATATATATATATATATATTCTTTAAGGAGTTAAATAAGGACTTGTTATTCTTTTAATGTGAGAATTTCCCCCAATTTGACTATTTTAGGACTTTAATATATTCTAATATTGACTTCAATAACTTCCTCAATGAGGGAAGGTGATTGGTCTTATTGATACATTAAGGGTGATGGTAATTTCTCAACTTATAAATCATATTCATCCAGGATATCCATAGCTAATTCTAAATAGGATTCAAATTACTCAAAAGTGGGTTTAATGTTTTTTTGTATTTGGAGAGGGATCTTCCTTTTCATACTCTTCTTCAATTTGATTTAGAGATGCTTATTTTTCTCCAAAGTAAGCAGACTCAATGAGACTAAACGAAAACCCTTTTTTATGGTATCTTGATGGCATAAAATTACATTCTCCTAGATATTTAATAATGTCCTCATCACTCTAAAAAATTTCAAAGGAAGGCTCATTATTTTGATCCCAATCTATCAGGGTGGGATAATAAAGGGATATGTTAATAACGGAGATGGTGGTGTCGTGTAAGAGATTAGTGGTAGCTAGATCTTCATAAAGGCTATAGATAGAACTTATTTTGATTTCTTCATCAGAGAAAGACTCCTCATGAACTAAATAAATGTCCAAAATGATACTACTTAGGTTGATTTTGAGAGGTTTGTACCCTAAACCAAGATGTTTTGGGTGTTTTTGAACCCCTATAGGTTCAATCCTACCTTGTTCATTTCTTACTAGTTATTTCCCCTTGTAATTCATATTTTATAGCATCCTTTGAAGTTGGGGGTACTTTTGTTTATGGAAATTTAGTGCCTCATTATCTATAATAAGCCATGAATCATCAAGTTCATCAAAATATTCTTCTGATAGTAGACCTGAACTAATAAAGGTTGTGGATCCAAACTGATAAATGATGGGATCATCTTTCCTCATGGTTAAGGACATGTAGCTTGTTGGAAGCACAATCACTGGAGGGTGAACCAGTGATTAAATAAAATAAACTTGAATTCCAATTATTTAAAATCTTAACCATTCAACATAAGCATTCATGAAGCATATAAACTATTCATTACAATGAACAAAGAAGATAATACAAGATCAAAACACATAACACATGAATTATGTGGGAAACCCTTATGGGGAAGAAAACCCAATTGAAACAAGCTTTGTACTAATATAATATAATTAAATTTATATGATCACCAACTGATAAAGGATTATCCACCCCTCAATTTGGTCAAGCATCCACTAGACCTTTAGCTAGCACTAACTAGTAAGGAGGCTATAACCCCCTAGGTGATCAAGCACCAATTCAAACACCTCCAAATTGATCTCCACATTTAATCTGATGTATTCAACACTTTATTATGAACTCATCTTAATATAACACTTTAAAACCTACCTATCTATCTCATACAACTGATGGTATTTCATACAAACACAAATATGTCTCTTACATAGGCATACAATAACTCTTTCTCTTCTTTACCCCTCATACACATGCTCAAGACCTGAGACCATTCTTCCTTCACACTCTAATCTTCTTAGATGTAAATTAAGTCTTAAAATTTCATGAATATTATTCATACATAAACTTTTCATTACTCTTCTAACATATATTCAATGCACTTCTTCACTCTAGGTCATCTAGACAAACTAGACCTAATTATGACTTGAATCAATACAAAACATACTAATTAACTTCAGCACCACTCACAGAACTTCATGACATTTTCAACATGTTATTATGATTCTTTCCATTCCCTCACAAACTTCTTGAAACTCTCAAACCATTCTCTTCACTATCTCATTATCTAATTCACAAGCAATGTATCCAAAATAACCTTCTAGATTACTCTACACCTCATTGCTCATCCTCAATATTCAAACTTGATCATGACCTAAAATAAGTAATGTTATATCCTTTTCAAATATTTAAAATGATTTATGATATTTTTAATGTCATTTTACCCTTATTTAAGCTCATATATAATTCACTTCACACACCAATAGTCTAACAAGCATAATTAGGCCAAAATAGCCTTCTATTTATACATGATTCTTTCTCTAATCAATCTTGAATGGAAACTTCAATTTTCATTATTGGATCAACATCATAATATATATTTATACATTTTACATACAATATATGATAAATCATTAGGTATTCCATGCTTTAAATGGATCAAAACAACACACTAGGTTTAAGTAAGACCTAAGCAATTAGCCCTCTATTAGGCCACACATTACACTTAGATACAAATAACCCTTAATCAAAGATGGAACCCTTTTAAAAAAATTAACACAAAGTCATCCATGAATTATATATGTTTAAAAAGTCATACAATACTTCCAAGTCACTCGCTTACCTTATGAAACCTCTTTTAGCCCTCAAGCCTTCAATAAGTCCCAAGGAGACCTAATTCACCTTCATAGAACACCTTGAGCCACTATGGTCCAGATGGCCCTTACCAATGACCCAAAAAACTTAAATAAAATTACCTTCATCCTATATTAGCCTTATCCATGCTTAATAAACATAAAATCATTAATTCATACTTTGAAACCTTCATTAGGTCTTAAAGACCTATCAGGCTTAATTGGCCCAAAAATATTACCTTCACAAAAGAGGCTCAAACTAACTATATATAAAATTTAAAAGCACAATAAAAAAATGGATGGAAATATCAAGACCTATATAACATCATCCAATACATAAGACACCTTCATTCAGTCTCCAAAGTCTCATAAACACCACTTTAAGAAGCCTACTCAGACCTATAATAACTATAGCTAATAAAAGCCAACTTTGACCTACAATAACTACACCTTTACTGATAGTCAAAACTCTAAATCAATTTGAGGATGATAAATATGGAGTCTAATTATTTTTGTATTTTTATACCAACAATTTTTTATCAATATTTTAGCTTATACAATCATTTCTTTGCACCTTGGTTTATAAAAAAAACACAATCAACAACAATCAACTCTCATGTGCAATAAATATAATTGTATGACCAATCAAACCTCCTAATCAATTTTATTGGATATCCCTTGAAGTCTTATACCAATTTTTATTTTTATACCACCATCAAATTCATTACTTATAGAAATTTATAAACAAAATACTACTAACTAGTTTTCCTTTGTAAATTCAAACATTTGAATTCCAACGGTCATTTGATATTGCAAATTTGGCTAAGTATGGAAAATAGTAAAATCTACTTGGGAGACCAACTTTAGACCACCATAATTTTTTATTTACACTATATCAAGACCTTAAATTTAAAAAATATATATCTAGGCACAAATATGAAAAAACCCTGTGACCACTTTCTTCTGACATATTAACACGTTATATTTTTGGCATCATCAATCTGCTTACTTAGGAAGTCATGCCAAGTTGACTAGGATAACCTAGACCTTCAAAACATTACTCCAATGAGTTAATTTCACTTACACAAGTACCCCAAGAACTATTTACACTTCATTTGACCCCTCAAACATGGTTAATTACCTTAAAGACCTGCATACATGATATGCACTCTTAAATCCACTTGGAACCTATCACTTTGTCATTAATGCATTATGTACTAAGATAACCTTGACATCAATGCCAATCAATGCATCTCAATACCATGATAAAAAATATACCCCTTTGTCATTGATGGAGAAACTTTTAGAATGATCTCTCCCAAAGTGAACAACTCCTTCATTCTGATCTTTCTCCCCCTTTGACATTAATGACAAAGGGTCTCTTCTTCAACATGCCAACTTGATACTTGGATCTAAAAATTTTCTCATAGAGATTATAAATCTCCCCATAACATCATGATCATCTCATATAACCTATTATTAAACCATACTAAACCACACAAGCTCCATATAATTGAAACATATCATATATGCTCCCCCTTACTCTATGCATACCTTGCATATTATCAATTGAAGAGAAAATACCTTTATTTGAATTACTCCTTGATTCTTAGCTTATAGATATCATGCCCAAACATCAAATAATACTAAAAAACCTAATTTATATCTCCATAACTCCATATTCCATCTAAACAAAACCAAAATATTACAAACATAGACAAGCAAACTCTCTTACAAGAACATACCTTGAATGGAGTCATCTTCATCCACACATAGGCTACCATAACTATAAAACATCCTTCATGAGAAAAATAAATCAAATTATGATCTTATTGGGTCCAAAACGACCTCTTTAAATGTTCTAAAAAATTTCTCATATGAATCAAACAACCACAACTAATTTAAACAATAAGAACATGCTCAAAGAAATTAAACTTACCTAAATCCATGCCTATAATAGCTCTCCAAGATACCAACCTGAACAAGCTACATCATTAGGCCATCTATGGATGAAATATTATTATATTCATACATTAATTATACTAAAATTTTAACTTACCTTCCAGAGTTTATCCCTTCAAATACCTCTCTCTTGCACAAGAAAAGATACTCCTCTCTTAGGTCACTTCAAAGAGGTACATTGCAGATAAAGATACATAATTTTAAATTCTCATACCTTTACACCAAGAGACTAACTATATCACACAATAACCTCATTTAACACTTCTATATCATCATTTTACACCTAATCACCAAGTTTGGTGACCCAACTCATTATGCAACCCAAGATACACCATGTCAAGGGTTTTTTGTGTTAGAACCCTTATGCCGACCAAGGACACTCAAAGTAAGATCTTCTTCCATAAACTTTAGGCCTTCAAATAACTTCTCACAGATCTAAATAGGTGATATACATATTTGACAATCTTTAAATCAACTGAAATAATCCATACTAAACTATATGCATATCAAGACAAAGAACATACCTTGACCCATTGACTAGTCTCTCACTTATCAACCTTGAAACACCATTCTGTGATGCTTCAAATAAATGAGTAATGCCTTTATGAATCCTAATAGAGACACTTCACCTACCAAATAAATTATAAAACCCAAAATTTAAGAGATTCCCAAGTCTCCATACTCTCACTAGTTTTCTTGTCTTTCCTAAGCCATTGGTTCATCCATCTTCTCTTTGATTCCCTTGTCAACGCACCTTGATAAATAGTATTATTGTCTTGCCTTCATATCTACAACAAAAAATTTAAAAAATCTTAACTGATGTTCTCATCATAAAATTCATCCTTGGTCTCAATTTATCTCTCTAAATAGTCTTAGGTCTCTATATCCATGTATGACCTCTTCCTTGCACACTAGGAGCTCCATACACCTTTTTTGGCCTTGAGAACTCATTTAACCTATTTTTAAAATATTTTACAATATGACCAACTCTATGACACCTAAAATAAAAAATATCATTCATACCTTTTGCCTGATGATGGTTGTTATCTCCTTTTAACAAGTTATTTTTCCTTTTACAATCTCTAATGATGTGACCAAATTGATTGCAAGCATAACATTGATTATGAGATGAATTGACAAACCTCATGGCATTGGGTTGCCTTTCTAGTTTTCTCACCTTGTTTTTCATGATATCATCCTTGAATTTATTTTATTTCTCTTGATCAACCTTTCTCACTTTGACTACTAGCTTCTCATGCTCAACCTTCAAGGAGCCTAACTTGGTCTTCAATTGATCACACTCAGCCTTCTTTGACATCAAACTTGAATTTATAGCCTCTAACTAATTTTTAATATCATGAATAGTCATTTTATCCTTTTTTATTTTTAAGGATACCTTAAAATTAAAGATACATACCTTATCCTTAAGAACCTCCATATAACTTATCCTTACATTAACATCTTTTAACTGAGATATGAGATCCTTAATAGCCTTCTCAACATCTTCTAACTAAGCTATGAGATCCTTAATAGCCTTCTCATCCTCTTTATCCATTATGAACATGTCACTCTTTAAGGTAAAAATATTATCCTCATAATATTTATCCATAGACCTCAACTCTTTATTTTATTTCCTTAGTGCTTAGTCATTTTCTGCTTCAAGGACCACCTTCTAGTTGTCAAGCCTTCTTGAAGGACCTACTCTGATTCCAATTATTGGAAGCATGATCATTGAGGGGGGATTGAATTAGTGATACAATAAAATCAACTTAAATTACAATTATTCAAACTCTTAAACATTCAACATAATCATTCATGAATCATATAAACCATTCATTATAATGAACAAAGAAGACAATGCAAGATCAAAGCACATAACACATGAATTATGTGGGAAATCCTCGTGAGGGAGAAAACCCACTTGAAAAAATATTTGGACTACTATAATATAAATTTATTACTTCAATTTTTATGAACTCCAACTTATCAAGGTTCACCCACCCCTCAATTTTTTCAAGCACCCACTAGACCTTTAGCTAACACCAACTAGCAAGGAGGCTGTAACCCCCTAGGTGATCAAGCACTAATTTAAACACCTCTAAACTGATCACCTCTACTCTGATGTCTCAAAAACCTAATGATTAACTTATCTTCCTCTAATACCTAAAAAACTACCTCTCTACCTCATATATTTGATGGTAGTTCATACAAACATAAATTTGTCTCTTACATAGGCATACAACAATTCTTTCTCTTCTTTACCCCTCATACACATGTTCAAGACCTCAAGACAACTCCTCATTCACAATTTGATATTATTAAATTTAAATAAAGTCTTAAAAAATATTTAATATTATTCATATACAACCTCTACATTACTCTTCTAACATATATTCAATGCACTTCTTCACTCTAGGTCATCTAGACAAACTAGGCCTAATTGTGCCTTGAATCGATACAAAAAATTACTGATTACCTTCAACACCACTATCAGATCTTCATGAATATTCAACATTTTATTATGATCCTTTTAATTTCTTCACATAGTTCTAAAAACTCTCAAATCATTTTCTTCACTATCCCATTACCTAACTCATAAGCAATGTGTCCAAAACAACATTTTGGATCACTCTACACCTCTTTGCTCATCTTCAAACTTGATAATGACCTAAAAATAATTATTTTAAACACTTGTAACATATTAAACATGATTTTATTATAGTTTTCATGGCCTCTTACTCTTATGAAAAATCATATATAATTCAATTCACACACCAATAGTCTAACAAGCACAATTAGGCCAAAATAGCCTTCTATTTATACATGTTTATTTATCTAATCAATATTGGTCAGCCAATTCACTTTTAATTATTATATAAAAATCATAATATATATTTTTACATGTTACATATAATATAAAACAACTCATTAGGTTGGTCATGCTTAAAATCACTCAAAAAAACACACTAGACTTAAGCAAGATCTAAGCAATTAGCCCTCCATTAGGCCACACATTACACTTAGATACAAATATCCCTTGACCAATTATGGAACCATTTAATTTATGTCTTATCTATGTTTAACAAGTCATTTAATACTTCCAAGTCACTCACTTACCTTATAAACCTCTTTTAGCCTTCAAGCCTTCAATAGGTCCCATGAAGACCTAATTCACCTTCACGAAACACCTTGAGCTACTATGGTCTAGATGGCACTTAAAAATGACCAAACCCACTTCAATAACTTTAAATTCATCCTATATGACCCTTATACATGCTTAATAAACATTAAATTATTTTTTTATACTTTGAAACTTCCATTAGGCCTTAAAGACCTATTAGGCTTAATTAGCCCAAAAACACTATCTTCAAAAAGAGGCTCAAACTAACTATATATAAAATTTCCAAGAAAAATAAACATATATATGTAAATATAAGAACATCAATAACATCATAAAATCCATTAAAACCCTTCATTTAGTCTCCAAAGTCTGATAAACACCATTGTAATAAGCCTACTCAAACCTAAAATAATTACAGTCAACAAAAGTCAACTTTGACCTATAATAACTACACCTATATAGACATTCAAAACTCTAGCTCACTTTGAGGATGATATTTATGGAGTATAATTCATTTTTTATTTTTATACCAATGATTTTTTATTAATATTTTGACTTATATAATCATTTACTTGCACCTTGGTTTATTCAGCAAATACACAGTCAACAACATTCAAATCTCATGTGCAATAAATACAATTGTACGACCAATCAAACCTCCTAATCAATTTTTTTGGATGGCCCTTGAATTCATATACTAATTTTTATTATACCACCATAAAATTAATACATATCAAAAGTTATATATAAAATACTAATGACCAGTTTTCCTTTGTAAATTCAAACATTTGAATTCCAACGGTCACTTAAAATTGCAAATTTGGTTATGGAAAATAGTGAAATTTGTCTAGGAGACCAAATTTTCACCACCATAAATTTTGATATAAACAATATCAAGACCTGAAATTTTAACCACATTATCTAGGCATAAATTTTAACAAACCCATGTGACCACTTTATTCTAAAACCTTCACACGTGTTATTTTGATGTCATCAATCTTACTCAGGAAGTTCTGCCAAGTTGACTAGGATAACCTAGACCTCAACAAGACTAATCCAATGAATTAATTTCACTTTAAAAAGTACCCCAAGCACTCACTATACATCATTTGATGCCTCAAACATGGATAACCACCTTAAAGACCTACAAACATGATATGTACTCTCAAATCCACTTTGAACCTATCACTTTGTCATTAATGCATTATATACTAAGATCACCTTGACATCAATGAAAATAAATGCATATAAATACCATGATCAACATATACATTTTAAGAGAGTGGTTAGTCTCCAACCTAAAAGGTCTTGTATTCATATTCTCTACAACTTGTGGAAGTGATCTTAAGATGGGTGATTTCTAGGGATTCATTTAACATACGTATTAAATCATTAGGGTGGATATACTTTGTAGCTTTGGGATTATGAGTGGAAGTATTAGTTTTAGGGAAATAAAAATTGGGATGGGATTGACTGATTTGACAACTATAAAAGTGTTCTATTTCCCTTGGGATGTTAACCTCCATTCCTAAGTGAGGGAATTTTAAACATTGATGAAGGGTGGAAGGATCTTCTCACATTTCATGGATCCATGGGCATCCCAGAAGTAAATTATATAGGAGATGAACATCCATGATGTGAATTAAAGTTTGGTGAATGATAGATCCCATAGTTATAAAAAGATAAATATTTATTATGGATGGCCTTTCATTATCATCATACACTTTGTTCATGATTAAAGTAGGCCCTAATTAAGACTTAGAGTAACCCAACTTCTTCAGAAAGTCCAAATTGCAAAAAATTAAAATAGACCCTCCGTCTATGAGTACCCATGGAATTTTATGATGAGAGATGGAAATTTTGATGAACAATGAATAATTATGATGTTGGCCTATAGGTGGAATGTCTTGGGAACTAAGAGTGATCTATTGGGAAGGAGAAAAATGACCCACCAATGCTTGAAATTGGATGGTATCAATATCTCTGGGGACTTTGAGTTCATTTAGTACTTGATTAAGAATATCTTGATGTACATATGATGTTTTAAGAATATTCATAAGAGAAATTTAGGATGGAGTATTCTTGAGCTATTAGATGATGTCATATGGTTTATCAGAAGAGATAGAGACTTTTATAGAGACATTAAACTTTTGGGATGCTAAAGTGGATGGGTATTTGGGAGGTACTCTAGACACTATAATTTTTCCATGCTTTGTAGTTATTACATAGTTAGTTATTGTCATTTTGATCTTAATAATGGTGTATAGTGGTGGTGTGGGATCTTGGGGATCCTAAATTTTAAAGGAATTGATGTAAGGATATGGAATGGAATGGTAATAGGTTTGGCTGAATGTGGAGGCTTGACCTTGGTCCTTGATAGATTCACAACTATTGATTCTTAGATTGACTAGTCAGGCTCTCCCCTTATAATTCAATATCTACTTTCTTGATTAAATCTTGTACATAGTGTTTTAATTGCATGTAATTCTCAGTATAATGCCCCTTGACTTAGTGATATTGATAAAATTTGTCTTCATGATACCAATCTAGTTTGGGTTTTACCAATCATCCAATGGTTAGATTTTAGGGAGAGTGATCATATTGGAAATTATTAACTATTAAAGACCACATATATATGTATTTTAAGAATAGTTAGAGGCATTTTCAATGTTTAGGGTTTTAGCTTTCCCTTTGGTACTCTTATAGCAGAGATATTCTACTTATTAGTAGGGGATATTTTCTTCATTATTTGAACATGTTACTTAGAATCTCTTACTCCACCCCTATGTCATTCTTGTTTTCATTAAATATTTTAGGCCTACGTGAAAAGGTATTATCTTGATTATGACTTTGTTCATTTTGGGTATACAATTTAATTTTACTTTTCTTAATGAGGGACTTTTTGATTTGAATCCCCTTATCTATAATTTCATCAAAATATTTTGGACATTTTAGCTTTAATTGATATTTAAATTTAGTATTGAGGTTGTTAATGAACATTTTAGCCAGCACTTTCTCTGGAACTATGCAATAAAATAGAATAGCAAGACTTCTCCAATATTGTAGGAATTAAGCTAGGCTTTCTCCATTTCATTATTTAGTGTTATAAATATCTATGATAGATATGTCATGCTCAATACTAAAGGAGAAGTGTCACATAAATGTTTCTATGAACTCCCTGAAGTTGGATATGGACCCTTTGGGTAAATACATAAACCATTCTAATGTGGGGTCTGTGAGACTTTTGGGGAAAATATTAGAATATAAGCATTATCATAACCAACTTCATGACATGATACATAAAATTATTTCACATGATCTTGGGTATCCCCCTTTCCTTTATATTTATCAAATTTTTGGATCTTAAAGTGTGTTGGGAAAGGTACTTATAAGATAGTCATGTCTAAAGGAGATGTGCAAAAGTCTTCATATTTGTATCTCATTTCTTGGGTATGAGGATCGATCTATTGAAGAGTCTTATTCATTATCCTCCACTCTTGAGTGAACGAGGGGTCCATAAGGGGATTGGAGGCCTGAGCTTAGCTAGTTCTAGGTCATGAATGATTAGGGTTGGTATTTCTAACATGTTATCTCAATGAAGAGGGTCTTTGATTTTGGGCATGAAATTGAGAGGGAAGTGAATTGATTTTTTGGGTTGAATATTCTAACAAGTCCTTCAAGGTGGTTCTTCTCTTATTAGCTTCAATATGATTGTTTTTTAGGTGTTTGGTTTCTTCTTCAAGTTCTCACTCATAATCCACAAGATCATCTTCTTCATGCTCTTGGTTAGAATTAGTTTGATGAGGTGGAGTGTTGGGCCTAGTGGATGGATGGATTATATGCTACAATAAGTCTGGATCAAAGTTAGAGGGTAATGTGGTCCCCATTCTAATGACCTGAGCTAGAATTTGATCTTGATTTTCATAAATATATTGGTCAAATTGGGCCCTAACCTCATCAATATAGAATAAGTCATTTATGAACTAATATTCTTCTCTAGGGGCATGCATGTCACTATGTGTGTCACCATTATCCTAGTTTCGGTCACCTAGGTTCCCCAAGATGTCATTTTCCTAGTTAAATCCTTGTCCCATTCTTAGAATCTGGGCATAGGTTTGGATAGGCATGATGAATGATGAGGGTGATGAAAAAAGAGTGATTAGATGTGACTTTGATATAGGATGATGAGAGATAAGGTGACTTTGGATAATACTTTTGTATTAAACCAAAGACTAAAGGTGGTCAAGGAAGATGATGAGATGTGACTTAGATTAGACTTGGTTAATGAAGACTACCCATAAGGATTAAATCTAATAAATATACCAAGAGGATAAGATGATTAAATACCTTTCACAATAGCAAGGTGATTATTATATGGGTGTTAGGTATGAATAAGTTGGATGATGAAATGATGGGTGCCTGAATAAAACTAAACAAGGTTAAAATCATTGATAATGTTTAGTCAAGGATAAGGTGATGATTAGAATGATGAGTGATAACTAAATTTTGGTTTTAATACAAAGATTAACTATCTAAAAACTTTTGAATAGTGAGATAGAATGATTGGTTTTGATGGTAGGATGGGATTTGTCCTAGGGGTCTCTAGGTTTTTTGTGATAAAATGGCATAGACTAACTTAGCTCAAA
This sequence comes from Torreya grandis, assembly GCA_037957365.1. Lineage (NCBI taxonomy): Eukaryota > Viridiplantae > Streptophyta > Pinopsida > Cupressales > Taxaceae > Torreya > Torreya grandis. Next base: position 1,044,352 of record JARHVA010001289.1, read on the forward strand.
AATCAACATGGGCTTTGGCATAACACACACACATACACAACATGTCTAATAATAATCCTAATTTTATTCAACTAAATGGGTGTGTAATATGATGCCTACACCATCTCATAGCTTTATAGGTGAGGTTGTAGGTCAGTGACCCATTATGGAATCTACCAAACCCTCTTAGCCTTGTCTTTACTTGATGGTCACTTGGGAGTTGATCCTAAATCTAGTAATAGAAAGCATGTTATAGTCAATAGGTCTTATACTAGGTTTACACAAGGGTGTCTAAGGGAGTCTCGAGATATGTGAAAGTAAGTGGTTCCCAAATCCATATAGAGAGATATCTAATTCTTGGTTTAGATAATTATCTCATCCACTTCATATATGAACTATATGGGGTCAATCACTTAGCCTAAGGATAACTATCCCTAATATTTATATTCTGTTAAAACATGGAGTTTGATCGAATGTGCGGTGATGAAATTCATGACACTAAAACCCTAGTGAATAATTAATTTCATGGGGATAAATTGTATGTCACATGATATCCTAAAAAAAGAGGGTTAACACATAAATAAACAAGATTAATTTACCTGATTAACTACATATGTGAGGAAATATGAAAGTAAACAAGTCACACAAAAATATATATACAATTAAAAGATTAAAATGTTCAATTTAGGCACTCCATCTACAAGTAAATAAGTTATAAAATTAAATATAGTGCATTCTCCTTGAAAGGTCCTACTAAAAAAGGATTAATAGTTTGAAATTAGGCAAAATCACTTATTCCTTGTAAAATCACAAATACATAATCAGTGTAAAGCAATATTACTTCTAGAAACTACAAAATCACAACTTTTATGCAAAATTGCAACTATAGAGTTGTAACATTATCAACTTGCTGTTAAGTATGATGAGAAATATATGGTTCTTGAAAAATTTCAAGTGGTTAAACAAAATCAAGATTATTTATACAAAATTACAACTCACAATTTGTGATATTGTAGAAAAAATAAAAACTTTACTACTTTAACTCTTAGACTTAAATACAAATTTACTAAAGGTTATTTACAAATGTATGTGTCAAGGCAATCCTATAGAAATACAAGTTTTAATAGAATGGTACATGATTTTTAACCCTTTTTAAAATCTAATGTAAAATGTAAGATTTAGACAAAAGTTCAAGAAACAAATTGAGATTAGCTTATGACAAAGATTGATTTAGACTTCTACCAAAAGTTAAAGGAGACAAAAACCTACTAATATAATTTTTTATGCCATTAGTCAAAACCACTTATTTAAACACAATATCACATATTTTTATACAAAGTCACTACTTCATGATCGACAGTTTTATATAAAATAGCCTAGGGGGATAAGGAGGGAAGTTTGATAGTTCTTCAGACAACCCTTGTCTTTTTCCTATCAGTAGACAACACAAAATAGAAAAAAACTTATTAGCCAAAATACTCTATTAATTTAGATCCCCTAAGTAAAATCATGATTATGGATGATAAAATCACAAATGTTAAGACAAAGCCATGACTCACAATCTATAATATTAAATGTCAAAAACAAGACGATCGAGGGCCAAGGTGTCTTATTTTCCTATACACAGTCTATTATTTCTCTACCCCTATAAGATAAATAGTTAATAAAATTTCAAAATTAATGTAAAAAACTAGTTATGTCTAGTTTTAAAATAATTATCTTACAAAATCATGAGTCAAATGTCAAAATTACAAATTATATACAAAATCGCTATTCACAAATCAATGATATTACAAAAGGCTAAGAAACTTATCAAGAACCAAATTTTTAGCATTCAAAATGGTGGTTAGTTGTAAAACCATGACTTTTTAGACAAAATCATGACTACAATACCATGATTTAGAGAGGAAAACCATTGATTATCTATACATGAAAACTTGAGCAATTTTGAAGCTTGTTCTTCATCCAGTCAGCCCTACAAATTACCAAATCACTTCTAACAAACAAGAGTGTTAGATTAAAGGGAATTTCCCATCGTGTTTTCCAATGTTTGATCATATTTTGAGTTATTTATAAAACTAATATATTTATTAATTAAAACCCAATAACACAAGCAACATTAAAGGAGGGAATAAAGGAACAATTAGTCAATCAAAACATGGATTCTTACCATCACTTTGTCCCTTACAAATTCTCTCCAATATCTTCAAGTATATTTGAATGATAAATTTTATTAAGTGTGTATTTCTTGCTTTGTGATTTAAAGTGACTCCAATGGATTCTTTGGATTGTTGGATGGATTTAAAAGAGTATGGAAATGCTTGAAAATAACTGATTATGAGAGTATAGTGGAGGCTTATTGATTTCCAAGTTAGCTTTGTCATTTCCCAATCATGGATTTTATAGGATGGTGGAGGAGATTTTAGAAAATTTTGAATTATTTAGAATCCTCTAGTTTAGAGACTTCTAGAATCTTAGAGGATCATCCCTAGTTCTAAAGGTTTCTTGATTAGTTTAGGGGATGATGGGGGATTAGATGGGAGTTAGTGAGATTTAAGATTCATAGGGATGTAGGAAAGGTTAAGATGATAGGGTAACTAGGGGGTAGGTGAATAAAAAGGAATTTTAAATGAACAAGTGAGATACTAGGTATATTAGTGACTAAGTAGGTTAGTTAGTAGGTTAATAGGGTAATTAATTGGTTATAAGGGTATGGTAATGTTTATGGGATGTAGGGAATATTATGTATAAATTAGGATATTAGTTAATTGGCTAAGGCTATGATTATGGGATGAATTAGCGGGTTGAATAGGATTATTAAGATGAGTGAATTTAGGTGAATACAATGTGTTTCACACATATTTTGAGTGTGATATAGGCATACAAAGATACATGATCTATGCACTTTTGTAAGTTTGGCTTTCCCTCTACTCACATCATTAGGACATTGGGGGCATCTACTTCTTTGATCATAATACATCCAGGTTATAACATTCTATGGTCATTTTACATTATCATGTTTAAGATCATATATGTACTTACACATGCATGTACACATGCTTATATATTTCATAGAGTACTTGATATGATATGTACTTAGTATTTTTTCTAACACATATACACACGAATTGGTTGATATGTTTATGTTAGTTGCTTATGCTTTCATTCATACACTTCCTTGAATGTTTTATCTTGCTATTATCTTGATTGTTTGAGCATTTGAATATGATCCATTGTCTTCTTCCCCCATGCCTTTGTTTGCCTCTTTGAAATTTTAATATGGCATAGCTTGTTATATGTTGTCATTTAAATGTCATTTCTCACTTATTATATTTTAGTAAGTCATGTCCATTCAATTGTGTGGTATTTAAACATGCCCCTTGTTTGAGGTGTCCTTGGACCATGGTATTTTGATTTGATTTTGAGTGGTCTTGTGTGTGTGTGTGTTTGATTTGTTATTGAGATTGTATTATTACTATCTAGATGTTCCATAATCCACATCATGCATCTTAGGATTTGGAGTGATCACATTCTTCTTACTTCAATGATATATCTACCTAGACATAATCCTTATATATGTTACATGGTACATTCATAGTTTACATGGTTATCTTATCCTTTTGAGGTAAGGTAACTACCAATTTATAAATACTTCATAACTCAAAATCAAGGGAATCTTATTAGGGGCATGAAATGGAGGAATAACATCCAAATTAGTTCTCAGATTCAGATTGTAGTGGGCGCATGTTTTGGAAACATGGTCTCCACACTTACACCAGTTATCAAATTTAGATTATAGTGGGGGCATGTGTTTGGAAACATGTTTTCCACATTTAAACTAGTTTAGGATTTTTTAATATATAGTGGGGTTATGCTTTGAAAACATGTTCTCCACACTTACACTAGCTTTTAATTATAGATTACAGTGGGAGAATGTCTTGTAAATATGTTATCCATACTTACATAGTTTCAAATTTGCCAAATTACATAGTTATATGATAAAATTATATACATTGGTACAATTGTTATACATAGTTTTAACATGAGACATATCTAAGGTGCATATGATTTATAATGTTCACCTAATATTGAAAAATAAAATTAGTTTCATATTTTAAAAACTTATAGGGACTATTATCACCCACCAAGTTGGAAATTTATGAACTATATTGATCTAATCTATTGCAGTAGTTGGTTCAATTCTTGATATGGTTGAGGTGATTAAATCACTCAATTGCACCAAGTTTAGACGTTGGAATTGATTACATCATCCAACCTCAGTAGTTTTATAATGTGATTTAACTTGGTTCACTCACACTCACTAGGTTATAACTATGATTGGGTTGTACAGTTGAGCTAATCTCAACTATCAAGTGGAAACTCATATCTTCTCAAGGTTGGGCAATATCTCTCTCTCTATATTTATATATATGCACTTTATAGATTTTATATTTTGTCCTAATCTCAATTTTAGTGATTCATAATGATAGATATCTCAAATCAAATTTCCAAAAGTCAAGATGGTAGCATTGATACACATGTGTACTCCTAAACCTTACTCTATTTCAATTTTAATCATTTAAATGATTTTAATTTTAGATTATATGTACTAATTATATACTATAATATGCTCATAGTTGAAGGTCAGTCACCATAAAATAATTTAAGTTGGACTCAAGAAAAGGAAAAGTTTTTTTTATAAACACCCAGGTACATGTTTCTTCTCCTTTAAACCAATAATTTAATTACTAGATAAAAGGGGGGAAATGTAGACACTATTTTTAAATTGTATAGTACCTCAATCTTGTATACTTGGAAAACACATATCATGGATGTACCTTTAGCTTCTAGACCTTTTCTACTATCAAAAGGCTTGCATACACTATCTTTTTGTCCCTGATTGCTTATCTCTTAGTATGAACACATGCCCAATATGTTATAAAACTACTTATTTTCAATATCTTCAAGTTTTGGACCTATTTTTTTTTATAAATACTTGAACACTTGTGTCCCAGTCAAATGCCTACATTGATGTAAGTATCATTTTCTAATGCAAGTGTCTAGTGACCTAAAGTCATCCAATTTACAAATGAAACATGTTCCTATGGTCAATTTAAGTGATTTTATGAAAGATATTATTCAAAGGGATTGGTATAAATATAATATAAACCCTCATTCATACCTTTCCTATCATAGACCTAGCATGATTCAAAAAACACTTGATCAATAAATCAGGTGAGCAAAGCTTCTCTATTTTCTCCTATTTCCATACCAGTCATAGGGAGAACATATCTACAATTTTTGAGTATTTAAAGAGTAGTCTAAGATTTATACTTTTTAAGTTACAAGTTATGTCACTATTGTACTTACTTATCACACATTTCATGATTCACACACAAGCCAACACATAGGGGAAAAATACATAAGTCTAAGGCTTCTTCAAAGTATTTATATGTAGGTAATGTTCATTTATAGAGGGGTCCTTAGGGCATCTGAATACTATGTGCCCACTAGCTTATTTTTCCCATAGCCAATATGAAGATGAAGAACTAAGTTTTTGCTATTTAACAAGGAGTGACAATTCATGACCCATATCTAAATACACTATAGCGAAGGTGATATAGAACCCAAAAGCATCCAAATCATTACATCTAGTTTTAATAGGTATTTTGTAATATACACCTACATCAAAGTTACACAGTAGCGTCGATGTAACCATCACAAGTCAAAAAAAGTGTTTGTGACTAAAAATTTTAAATTTATAGAATTAAATGATTATTTTAGAATCCATATCTAGTCTAATTTATACTTATTCTAAATCCAAATCTATGTTATCATGAAAACTAGTTTATTATCTTGTTTTTATTGTTATTACAATATCTATAAAAGATGTACTTTATATCTTTTGCATCTCAACATAATAAATTTAGTATATGTTTATATGAGTTTTACAAATAATTAGCCTACTTTAGAGATAGTCTACCATATTTATGCCCTAGGCTATCTCTTCCCTCTTTAACCCTAGTTCCCATTAATCTAGATTTTAGGATTAAATAGTTATTCCTTTTATCTTAATAAATGTAGTTACTACATATCAACATGCCATGATAGTCAGTTTTCATGACATGATGCATGATATTATGGATGATATAATTGGAAAATCCAAAACCCAAGCATGTTGTATTACATATGATCTTTGAAAGGATCTAGGAATACAAAGTCTATCTTAATCCCAAGAAATGTGTATTTTGGGTTACATCAAGAAATATTATGGGCTATGTAGTATCTTACAGGGGTATTGAAGTAGATCTAACAAAAATTTAGGCTATTATAAAAATGCCTCCAACATATAATCTCAGTTAGTTGCAATGCCTATAAGGTAAAATACAAGTTATTTTGGGGTTCATTTCATAATTGGCTAATAAATGTTACCCATTCACACACCTTATTAATAATAAAACTAATTTTCATTAGAAAAAATACTACCAAGAATCATTCAAGTAATTGAAAGAATATTTAGCTAATCCAATAGTGTTAGTTTTGTTAGTACCAGGAAAAAAATTATTTCTTTATACTTACTCTACTTAGCATACGTTGGGGGCACTTATAGATCAACATGATGGTAGTGGAAAAGAGAGTTTGATATATTATTTGAGAATAACTCTAGTGGTCTATGAGCATAACTAATCACCCATATAAAAATCTTGCTTAGTGAAAGTTTTTGCATCTTAGAAAATACAAAATTATATGTTTAACAATCAAATTATCCTCATCACTAAGGTGGATCCATTAAAATACCTTCTATCAAAGTCAACTATAACTAGTCAAATTTCAAAATTATTGTTTATACTCATTAAGTTTGACATATAGTATACTAATCAAACAATAATGAAAGGGAAAGTTATTGTAGATCAACTCACATAATATCCTATATCAGATGAAAAATAATTTAACCATTAGATTTCTATATGAAGTGAATTTCTCTATTTATGAGTCAAAATAATGAAAACTTTATTTTGATGGCTCAATCACATCATGTGGCTTAGGTGTGGGTGTTATATTTGTGACACCGAATGGGGACCTTATCCCCAAGGCTTTTCACATTAGTTTTCCATGTACAAAAAACATTGTAGAGTATGAGGACCTCCTTAAAAGGTTACACCTCACCTTCCAATGGAATATCTAGAATTTTTAGCCTTCATTATTTCATAGTTACTCATCAATCAATTTAATGATGATAATCAAAAAAATATGACAATATTTTACCATACAAAATAATGGTAAATAGCCTCATATAATACTTTAAATATATTTAGTTCGATAAATTATCATGTGCCAATAATAGATTGATGGATGCTATGGATACCATTGGCTCACTTCTAGAGATGTATTCATATATTTAGTAGTACCAGTTCTGGATTGAGAAACTCATTATTCCCACATATGATTATATTGAATCCAATAATATGTGAAATTGTTGACCCTAGATCACCTTGGTATCACAATATTTATACCTACCTTCATGATCATAACCTTCACAATGAATTATGATGAACCCAAAAAATATCCTTCATACATAATGTTTCTCAATATAACTTACTTGGTGGTACACTCTATCATACATTAATATTACATAGTGTTTATATACATTATATTCTACCATGTACCTAGGAATATGGTATATTAATGCATATGTGTTGATGGAGATTCCAAGATATGGCACACATCCTCTTTAGTTAGTTATATGGGTCCACTATATTAGGATAAATAAGTAACATGTGAAATTAATGCATTGGGTAATGGTAAACCTATGTTGAGATTAGGAGGTTACCCATCCATTGTTAGTTATATAGAGTTTTATATAAAAGAGATGAATATCATTATAAAGTAATCAATCAAATAAGTGTTGAGTCTTCTATTGAGTATAAGGGTATTGGAAGTTATCCCCTCAAAAAGACATTGTGGAGTTATTCATTCCTAAATGGGTATTATATGGTGTTGCCCTACCTTAAGGGTATTATAGGATATTTGGGCATCTTGGAAAACTAATATCTATTGTGTTGTGTTGATCTACATTATATTCTACATATCTACAAATATTATAAGTTTAGATCATAACAAGTGCCATTAGAGCTTCGATTTGGGCCTATTATGTGGGGTGAAACCCCAATTTTGGAAAATCTCTTATATCTTGAAATATATTATGATAGTTTATACAAATTTTATTAGAATGTTGAATAATATTTCAAAGAAGTCATAGGAAAAAAATAAGGTTTTATGATCTGGTTTGATGGGGTTATTGATATTTTATGGTTTGTAGTAAATTAATCATATCTATCAAAATTCGAGTAATTTTTCATTGAAATATTTATTGATTTAGTATTTTCATACAAGAGATCTATAGTCAAATTTTGGAATATTTTCAAATGTTTTGAGGTAGTTATTGTGATTTTATGATTTTTTTATAGATTTACTCTAGAGGATGAAATGTTTTGAATTCATTCACAAAATTTCACTGGAGTTGTGATTTCATATATGAAAGATACATTACAAAATTTGGATTGTTTGGACTAGTTTCGCATGAGATATTGAAATTTTAGGGTTTTTCTTTAGCTCTAATTTTGTTTTTGGATCATGAAGTTACAAGTATTTTTAGGGGAGGATGATATTGATGCTAGATAATGGTGGATCTATTTTAAAGAGTATAAAGTTGTAAAAAATATGTGGCAAATTCATTTCTCACATTTTATGGACATGTAGCACTTTGGTGGGATGATCTAGGATGAAAATGATGGAATTTTTCAGGGGAAGCGTTGATTAAATTTGATTTTTAAGTCAAATTGGATACCCCTAGTAAAAAAATTATATTTTTAGGTCTATAATGGGGTATTATATATTATCATGGTGTGTATTACATGTCATTTATTGTTATCTAGTCCATTCCTAGCCTTAGTCATGTTTTCATTAGCCTATTTATCTTTTTGAGTCATTAAATATGATTTTAAGGGTTATAATGAAAGTGGCATAATTAACAAGGTGATTAGGTTTCCTATTTTCATTTAAAACATCCAAGAGGTCAGTATGAGTGTTAGGGATGTCAGTCACGTTAGAATGTTGTAGGTTTTCTAACTAAAATTATAGGAATTAGTTAAAAAAGGGAAAAAATGACACTTGTATGACACATTGGAAGTGTGCCATGTGGGTAAGATCATGGGGGGTCTCCTCATCCTTATAAAACTCATATCTATGCTTGGTTTGATCTGAAATAGTCATTTTGATGCCAAAATTATTTTGCTTATTTCTTCCTTTTCTAGACAGATGAAGTGACCATTAGGTTTTTGCTCAGTATGGATAACACGAGAAATTTCAAGATAAATGATTTTTAAAGGTTTTTTTTATAATATTATACCTTAATTTTAATATATGGAGTTTTAATATAGGTAAACTATGCTTTATGAACCATTTTTAACAAGTTGATTGTGTCTTTTTACTAGTTGTTTCATGCACCCTACAGATTTTACTCAATTTTGGCCAAATTAATACAAACCAATTGGTGATGTTGGATAAAAATGATGTTGGATTTATTATAAAATGGATTGTATTCTTTTTTTCATATTTTATGGTGTTTTTATGAGTAGTATAACTCACTTTTTAGGAGGGTGTCACCATGTGCAGTCTCAGTTAGTTTTCCTAGTTGTAAATTATGAGTTTCTCTTCCAAGGTCTCATGGGAATGTGGTGTGATGTTTATAATGGTATCAAGACCATAGTGATCACTATACCTTTAATTTTTGTTTCATAACATCATTTTTTGGATAACTTTCAATCTTGCCTTTCCTCATAGTCAACTCTTTGTTCAATTTCTCTCGTAGTTATATGTTTAGAGCTTCTATAACCTAATTATGGATTTGTAATGAAGGTGTTTTTAGTTTTAAAATTAATTAATAACTGGGACTAGTTAATTTGGATGTTTGAGATAATCATAAGATTATTACAATCTCTAACAATCTAACACAGACCTCTTAAGACCTTGCCTGCTCTATTCGATGTGCATACATGGGGTTTTTCACATTAGAGTGAATGTTTTGGAGCTATTCTAAATATGTTTTGATGGTAATTATGTACTAAAGGGTTTGAAATGTATTTTTGAGTGTCCATAAATCCTTTCATCCATACATAGTTCTAATTTACTACCTATGCACACAGTCTACATGCTAGACTCAGCATAAGTCCACCTGTAGGGTCCTCATAGAGATCAATCACATTGAAAGAGAAGTGCCTAAGATAAAAAAAAATTGATAATGATGAAGGTTATTTGAAACTTACGAAATATCCAAGCTACATTGTAAACTAAAAGTATGCATATGATGTATAAGGTTATACTGCATGCTCAGTCAAATGCACACCTACAAGTGGTGCTAACAAAGCATGGAGGTACCTTTTGAGGTGCGAAAGCAAAAGATGAATCTTTCTTTGGGATATTGATATGCTAAAGGGACTATGGTAGGATTTTTTAAGGATAAAATTGGAAAATAATGGTTGGAAACCACTTTAAAAATTCCCAATGACTGATACAGGGATATTTTCCCTAAATGGGCAAAATAAGGGTCAAGGGATTTATGGTGAATATCATAAAGCATAGTGATGCAAGATTTAAGGCATCTATATAAGTGAGTTTTATTGATCATAGCATATACTAATACCTTTAAAATCATTAAGGTCTAAATTTCAGTATAAGATGTGATTTTAAAGGCCCAAATATGCCTTTGAAACCACTAAAACTAGGCAGCAGACTCTACAGGGTTTGAGTTACAAAATGGCTTTAGCACTTCAAGGAGTAAATGAGAAAATTTTCCATGTTAGATACATCATTAAGTGAAAGAGTTTCCTTTAAGCATGAATTTTATAAATATATTTTATATACTATTCTCTAACCCCTAAACACATACCCTATCCATATAAGTTTCTCAAATAGACACCTACAGTAGGCAGGCAGGTAGTGACCTAAAGGGGTATGTCTAAGTATGGGAAATAGATCTTTGGTGGTTGACATGTTTTAAATAAATATTTAATGGATATATTTCATTATGGATAACCTTATTATTTTTAAATAAGGCCATATATTGCTTCATCCTTCCTAAATGCACACCTATAGTCTTATGTGTGACTGTGTAGGATAGTGAGCTAGTTTTATATGCTTCAAAGTTGTTTTAGCCATTAATAATGAGTCCAAAGTGAATGAAGGTGAGATTTTGTTATCAATTCTAGATGAAATTATTTTTACAATCATTAATAGGTTTCAATAAGCTAAAACAACCTACAGGTAGGGGTCCAAAAGTAAGGTGTCACAGTCAAGTAGAGTATATCATGAAGGACAGTAACTAGATTTGGTGACTAAAGTAGTGTCCTAGGATCTCCAAATGAGTAAAATATTTTAAAACACATAAATTTTGACCTTAATGGATCCATTATAGGTCCAATAAATCCATGATCAACCTCAAATGAGGTAGGGTAACCTATAGGACCTCCTAAAATGAGAAACATAGCCTATGATAGAACACAGTCTTGATTGAGTCGAATTAGAGGAGTGTGTGATGGTTTGGATAGGTAAGGAGAGATATTAAAACTTTCATCATGTTCACATCAGCCTTAAAATACTCTCATAATGAATAAATCAAGAAAGGACAATGTCCCAAACATAGAAAACATAGTCAGCTTGAGGGAATTCTGTACAATATACATTGTTAAGGGTCTATCTTGGAGAAGGTATATAATTGGATTTAAGTACTATTTTTTTTAAATAATCATTTAAATTTGGATAACCCTCTAAAATTCCTAGCTTTTATGAGCAAATATGGAAAGTGCCCCCTCTTTTGTCTCATACATGGGGCACTTTCTCATACACAAACCCTGGTAGATTTGAGAGAAATGGGTAAAAATGTAAACCAAAAGCCAAGGAAACATTTAAATAGGGTTTTTTAAGTTTTAATATACATATTAAACTATGGGAAACACCTCACAATAAGAAATAAAGTAAACTAGGTGGTCTAGACACCAAGAGTTATAGTCAAGCCTTAATGGCAAGCTTTTGGCCTAGAGCTCAAATAATAGGTCAATTTCACTTCTAGACCTATGAGTAATTTATACCATATTTTATCATGTTTATGGGATGTATATATATATGTGTATGATCCATTATTAGATATTTAAATCCATCAAATTCCATGTTGAGCTCAAAAGTGCAAGGTAAACATACTAGGCCACATTAGGCCTAATGCCCAAGTGGAGGGTCTATTACATTTTAACAAGAGTTGTGCATTTAATAATGATGAAAAATATTTTTAGGGTCTCTCTAAATGTTTTAAAGCTAATAAATTTAGAGAAAACTACCAAGAAGGTCACTTTTATCTCAAGAACCAACTTAAGCATGCAAAAGGGCAAGAACAAGCTCGAATAGGCAACTTCAAGAGCTCACATCATTCATGACACTTTAAATGAGGATAGATAATCTTGAATGAGTTGAATAAATTCCTTAAAAAATATTTTTTATCATTGTATTTCAACTTGAACATGATAACTTTATGAGTAAATCCTAAGAGTAGAAACTACTCTAAAAGCCTTGCAAACCCTACCAAGGACTAGTTTTGGAAAATGGAGTTGGATAGCTACCAAAATGAGATAATTTGTCTATAATGGTGATTGGAGGTTGTAGAGGACTCCCTCAGGATACTTCAAACCAAGATTATTTGTACATAATTATATGAATGGGGTCAAAAATAAGTTTTTTATCACTATTTTGTATGTTGCATAGGCTAAAAGAAGATTTAAAAGATGAAAAAAAAGTTTGGGTAGAAGATTAAGACTTAATATAAATCCTTGTATTAATTTAATGCCTTGAAACAACTTCTAGGTGCTTAACTAGGTGATTCAACTTAGCCAATCAAATCTAGCATTTTGGATAAGCTAGTGAAGAATATGGAAAACTTCAAGTGAGATGAATTTAATGTTTTTATAATGATTATAAGGACATGGAGGGAATTTAAACTTATCATTCACTCCCTCTTATGTATTTTCATGGAGAACTGATGTCAATTTTGAGCCCAAGTGTGCAAGGTACATAGAAGGGCAATTTTCTAGACAAAAGATGATGATGGCTCACTTTTAGAAGTTTAAAAAGGACCAAGAATGAAAAAAATTTATGGAGAGGAATTTTTAATATCCTCTCCTTCCATTAAAATATTTTTTTCTACTCTTCATTAGTTATATGATGTTTAAACAACTCTAATCATGAAGGCATTGTTTATGTGCAAAATGGAGAGTTTTATGCCACTTTTCATGAATTTTTTGAATTGGATTGGAACTTATAGATCTTAAAATTTCATGGTTCATCAAATAACCTCTCCAAATGGACAAGTAACTCCTTGAATCAGCTTTAAAAATGTGTAGCCTTAGTTTTCCTGGTTGTAAACTATGTGTTTCTCTTCCAAGGTCTAATAAGAATGTGGTGTGATGTTTATAATGGTATAAATACCATTTTTAACACTATACATTCATGTTTTATTTCATATCATCATGTTTTGGATAAATTTCAATCTTTCCTTTCCTCACAATCAACTCTTTGTTCAATTTCTCTTGCAGTCATATGTTCAGAGCTTATATAACTTGTTTATGGATCTGTAATGAAGGTGCTTTTAGTTTTCAAATTCATTGATATATATGAATATTTAATTTTTATGTTTTATATAAGCATAATATGGTTACAAGATCTAACAAGACAACATAGACCTCTTAAGACCCTGTCTGCTTTGTTCTATGTGCATACATTGGGTTTTTCACATTGAAATATTAAATTTATTGAAGGGTATGAAGATGTTTTGATGGTAATTATGTATTTAATGGTTTTAAATATATTTTTAAGTGTCCATAAGGCCTTTAATCCATAAATAATTCCAATTTAATACTTATGCCCACAGTCTGCATGTTAGACTCAGCCTATGTCCACCTGTAGGGTCCTCATAGAGATCAATCACATTGAAAGGGAAGTGCCTAAGCTAAGAAAATATTTTGATAGTGAGGAAGGTTATTTTAAAATTATTAAATATCTAAGTTACATTGGAAACTATAAGTATGCATATGATTTATAAGGTTATACTCCATGCTCAGTCAAATGCAAATCTACAAGTGGTGTTAATAGAGCATGGAGGTACCTTTTGAGGTGTCGAAGAAAAAGATGAATCTTTATTTGGGATCTTGATATGATAAAGGTAATATGGTAGGCTTGTTTGAAGATAAAATTGGAAAATAAGGGTTGGAAACCACTTTCAAAATGCCCAATGATTGATACAGGGATGTTTTCCCTAAATGGGCAAAATAAAGGTCAAGGGACTTATAGTGAACATCATAAAGCATGGTGATGAAAGATTTAAGGCATATATCTAGGTGATTTGTGTTTCTCATAGCATATACTAGGAAATTTTAAAAAATTAAGGGCATAAGTTTAGTACAAGATGAGATTTAAATGCCTAAATATGCCTTTGAAACCACTAAAACTAGGTAGTAGACTCTACAGGGTTTGAGTTACAAAATGGCTTTAGCACTTCAAGGAGTAAATGAGAAAAATTTCCATGTTAGAGACATCATGAAGTGAAAGATTTTAATTTAATCATGAATTTTATCAATACATTTGATAAACTATTCTCTAACCCCTAAACACATACCATATCCATATAAGTTGCTCAAATAGACACCTACAGTAGGCAGTCAGGTAGTGACCTAAATGGGCATGTCTAAGTATGGGAAATAGTTATTTGGTGGTTGAAATGTTTCAAATAAAGATATAATGGGTATAATTAGTTATTTATAACCTTATTATGTTTCAATAAGGCCATATATTGCTTCATCATTCCTAAATGCACACCTACAGTCCTATGTGTGACTGTGTACAATAGTGAGCTAGTTTTATATGCTTCAAAGTTATTTTATCCATTCATAATGAGTAAAAAGTAAATTTATGTGATATTTGGTTTTAAATTATATATTAAATTATTTTAATAATCATTAATAGGTTTCAATAATATAAAACAACTTATAGGTAGGGGTTCAAAAGCAAGGTGTCACAGTCAAGCAGAGTATCTCATGAAAGACAGTAACTAGATTTGGTGACTAAAGTAGTGTCATAGGATATAAAAAGGAGAAAAATAGTCTAAAAAAAATAAATTTTGACCTCAATGGATAAATTAGAGGTCCAATAAATCCATGATAAACCTCAAATGAGGTAGGGTAACCTATAGGACCTCCTAAAATAAGAAACATAGCTTATAATAGAACACAGTCTTGATTGAGTCAAAGTGGAGGAGTGTGTGATGGGTTGGAGAGCTGAGAATATATATTAAAAATTTCATCATTGTCATATCATCCTTACAAAACTATCATAATGAATAAAATAAGAAAGTATAGATTGCCAAACATAGAAAACACAATCAGCTTGAGGGAATCCTGTACAATATACATTAATGAGGGTCTATCTTAGAGATGAAGAGAGTTAGAAGGTATATAATTGTATTTAAGTACTAATTTTTTGTAAAAATCATACTTAAAACTTGTATACCCTCTCCAATTCCTAGTTTTTATGATCAAATAGGTAAATTACCCCCTATTTTGTCTTAGATAGGGGGCACTTTCCTATACACAAAGCCTGGCAGATTTGAGAGAAATATGTAAAAAGGTAAACCAAAAGCCAAGAAAACATTTAAATATGGGGTTTTAAGTTTTAACATACATATAAAACCATGGTAAATGCCTCAAAGGAATAAATAAAACAAACAAGGTGTTCTGGACACCAGGAGTTATAGTCAAGCCTTAATGGCAAAGTTTTGGCCTAGAGCTCAAACAATAGGTTAATTTAACTTCTAGACATAGGAATGATTTATAACATATTGGATAATGTGTATTATATGTATATAGAGGTTTTTATTCATTATTATATAGGTAAATCCATCAAAGGCCATGTTGAGCTCAAAAGTGCAAGGCAGACCTACTAGGTAACATTAGGCCTAATGCCCAAGTCAAGGATATATTACATTTTCACATGAGTTGTGTATTTAATAATGATGGAACATGTTTTTAAGGTCTCTGAAGATGTGTTAAATCTAATAAATTCAAATTAAACCACCAAGAAGGTCACTTTTAGCTTAGGAACCAACTTAAACATGTAAAAGGGCAAGAATAAGCTCGAATAGGCAACTTCAAGAGCTCATATCATTCATGGAACTTTTAATTGAGGATATATAAGCTTGGAGGAGTTTAATAAGGTCATAAAAAAATATTTTGTGGCATTGGATTATAAATTGAACGTGATAAATTTATAAACAAAGCCTAAGAGTAGAAACTACTCTAAAACCCTTACAAACCCTACCAAAGACCAATTTTGGGAAATGGAGTTGGATAGCTGCCAAAATGAGATAGTTTGTCGATAATTATGATTAGAGGTTTTATAATATTCCCTCAGGCTACTTCACACCAAGATGAGTTGTACGTAATTATACATATTGGGTAGAAACATAGTTTTTATCACTATTTTATGTGTTGTGCATGCTATAGGAAGAGTTAAGAGATGAAATAGAGTTTTGGTATAAATTAAAATATTCATTTAATTCTATGAAACAACTTATAATTTCCCCAACTAGGTGACTCAACTCAACCAGTCAAATTTGGCATATTGGACAAGCTAGTGAAGAAGGTAGAAAACTTCAAGTGAGATGAATTTAAGGTGTCCCTCATGATTATAAGGAAATTAAGGGACTTAAAACTTGTCATTAAATCCATCCTATGCATTTTCATGGATAAATTATGCCAAGTGTGCAAGGTGCATGGAAGGATAGGTTTTTGGACAACAAATGATGATGGCTCACTTTTAGAGGTTTCTATAGGACTAGGCATGCAACCAATGAATGGAGAGGCATGTATGAGAGACTCCCTTTCCATTATAATAATTTGGAAAAATATTCATTAGTTATAGGATGTTAAAATATCTCCAATCATGAAGGTATTTTTTTTGTGTAAAATGAAGAGCTGTATGCCACTTTTCATGAAGTTTATGACTTGGATTGGCACTTGTAACTCCTAACATTTCATGGTTCATCCCATAACCTATACACATGCACAAGTAACTCCTTGAATCAGATTTATAAGTTTCCTTGTGACCTCTCTCTCTCTCTCTCTCTCTCTCTCTCTCTCTCTCTCTCTCTCTCTCTCTCTCTCTCTCTCTCTCTCTCTCTCTCTCAAGATATATAAGATATATCCATTTTATAATTTTAAGGGATGATCCACCTAATTATGGTGAAACCTTGATCATTTTTATATCTATTTATCAATAAAATGATTAAGTGTTACCTCTTACATGACTGTTCATAGTGTGATTTACTTGAATGTTGAATTTACTTAATGAAAACTATGGATTCCTTAGCTATTTGTCACATTATCTCACCTATTTTTAGCTTATTATTATATGTAATGTGATGTATTATAGTAAATTTCAAAGTTATAGGACATTTAAATAGCTTTAATCATGAAGGCAGTGTTTTTGTGCAAAATGGAGCATTTTATGCCACTTTTCATGAAGTTTGTGAAGTAGATTGGCACTTCTAACTATTTACCTTTCATGGTTCATCCAATACCCTCTCCACATGCACAAGTAACTCCTTGAATCAACTTTACAAGTGTCCTTGTGACCCTTGGACATCTCTTCTTATTTCTCTCTCAAGATCTATAAGAACTATCCATTTTGGGATTGTAAGGGATGCTTCACCTGAGTATGGCAAACCCCTATTAATTTTTATACCTATTGATTAATAAAATTACTAAATGTTACCTCTTCCATGATTTTTTATAGTGTGCTTTACTTTAATGTTTAATTTTCTTAGTGAAAACTATGGATTCCGTAGCAAGTTGTCATATTCTCTCACTTATTTATATCCTATTCTTGTAGGGCATGTGATGTGTTTCAAGAAATTTAAAAGTTTAAGTTATTTATTCTCTTCATTAGTGAAATTTAATGCCTCTTTTCTAGTCCTCATAACTTTCACATTCATCCATAACCCCATAATGTAACATTGATGCAAGAAGACATAGATTGGAGAGTGTATGTTTAGTTGTCCTTTGCTTTCAAGTGTAATATGTATATGGTTGGATTTAATCAATTAATTTTGTGTGTCACCTCCTTTACATTAGTTTAATTGTATTTATCTCTTTCCCTTTTCACCCCCAAAAATTAGTAGTAGTTACAATCTTAAGTGGTACATTAAGGGAGTTAGCCTTATCTAGAGACTCACCTCATTCTTTAGGCTACCCACAAGCCTAGAGGTGATTCCATTATTCCAATTCGATGAGGAGAGATTTTTATCTCCTTAAATGGTGTAAATACAAGTGACAACATGAAGAAATTTAATAGGTTTTCCTAACTTGATGGGGTATAAAAGAAATTAAAAATAAATAAGAGGAATAAGAGGATGAAAATGATGATGATGGTGATGGATAAGATAATGGAGATGATGAAGAATAAATATTAGTGAAATAAAATAATGACAATGAGGAAGAACATGATAGTGAGGATGATGAAGAATAAATTGATCATAATGATGAGGAGGAGACTATAAATGGTGTAGAAGGAGAGGTAGAGGATCTCAAAGAGGAATAAGAAGTATTGAATGATAAGGTTTCAAATAATTTGGATCGAAATAATTCATAACCAATTTTTTAGTTTTATGGATGCATTTTAAAGAAGAATGTTGTTGTGTTTATAAACCATAACAACAAGTATAACTTAATCAACATGAATTTGTCCCAACATATACATATTCAAGCAAATAATATTAAGGAGGCTCAAGTAGATGGTAAAAATATTCTATTTTTTTAAGATTTGAAGCTCAGTATCAACAAATATGTTTTTCATTATTATTTTTATGACTTTGGATATGGATGGTGTGGATATGTTTCTTGGATATACATGATTAGAAAATTTAAAAATAATCAATATTAATGTTTAGAACAAGTTTTTGAAGTTTTGGTATAGGAAAAAGGTCACTTTATAGGATATCATAGTTGGAAAGGTATAAATAACAACCAAGGTAGAGCACAAGGATGAGATTGAAATAAGTGATGAAGAGCATGAGTAATATTTAGAGGACCACATAAATGAAGAAATAATACAAGTAGAATAGAAAACTTCATCTAATAAAGAGACAAAGAACCACAAAATGAAATGGTGGAAAAGGTAGAAGAAAATGTGGATAAGTTCAAAGTATCATAAAAATTTGAGGTATATAGACACCCAAATCATCATGAGAGGAAACAATCATGGATCCATGTGAGGGAGTGTCATATCAACTATCACTTTGGTTATACTAGAAATCAAAGTACCAATCACTATGGCTATGCATGGAAGCCAAAGAATAATGACTATGGTTAGGTATGGATATGCATGGAAGAATAAATACTATGGTCATAAATGAAATCAAAGTAGTGCAGTGGAATATGGTATATGACATCAAAGGAGGAATAATTATGCATGGACACCAAGGTGGTACATTTATTTTCATTAATGGAATTAGAGTATCATAATGGAATTTTTAAATAAGGTTGAAGAGCTATCACCTACCAATATCATATATGGATGGTTAGATGATCAATATTGGAGACAAGTGTGTAGTGATTTGAAGCCTACATTGGGAATAGGAATTCACCCATCCATTTTTAGTTATATATAGGTATATATAAATGAGGATAATATAATTATAAAGGAATCAATAAGGTAAGTGTTGAGTCTTCTATTCAATAGAAGCATATTGGAGGTTGTCCCCTCAAAGAGACATTATGGAGTTATTCCTTCCTAAATGAGTATTGTATGTTGTTTCCCTACCTTAAGGGTTTTATTATATTTATGCATAATAAAATATTTGGGCATCTTTTCCCACTAATATCCATTATTTTATATTTATCTACATTATATATATATATATATATATATATATATATATATATATATATATATATATATATATATATATATATATATATATATATATCATAAGTGTGGATCATAACACTAGTTCACCCTATATCACAATATTTATACCTACTTTAACTATCATACCCTTCCCAATGAATTATGTTGAACCCAAAATATATCCTTCATACATAATGCTTCTTGATATATCTTACTTGGTGGCACATTCTATCATAGAGGCTATGATGAAATGCTTCTTCATTTTTTAAATTCAGGAGAAGTCGGTTTGGCTATCAAAGACATTCTTGAAGGGATATATGGGGCTCACACTAGTGGAATGGTCCTTACTAACAAAACTCTTTGTACATAATACTATTGGCCAACCATGGAAATTTATGTGTGCACATATGTTAAAAAATGTGTCCTTTGTCAAAATCTTGAAGATTTGATTCATGTTCTGTCATAAGCATTGTATCCAATATCAAATCCTTAGCCATTTTAGATATTCAGATTTTATCTCATAGGGAAGAAAACCTCACCTCTTATAATGGTCATAAAAACATCCTAAATACTACCAAATATTTTACAAAGTGGGTTGAGGCAATTCATCTCATGTATGTAATTAATAAGTAGATATTAAAGTTTATCCTCAATCACATCATCTATCATTATATCATCCCCTCCACTAATATTTTTGATAATAGTAAATCCTTTAAAAATAAGGACACAAAATCTTGTACTCAATTCCATATCCAAAAAAAAAATGGTTCACACATTACTATCCCCAAGGAAATGGACAAGCTAAGTATATAATAAAATTGTTGTCAAAATCCTTTAAACAATTTTCAATGATGTTGGTTATCACTAACACTTACAAAATTTTCCTACCTTATGGGCTCATCTCACCAACATATATACACCCATAGGTGAAACACCATATTCCTTGGTCTTCATATCAGAATCCTCACTATTGAGATCTATTTGCCTTCCCCATGTATTTAATTATAAGATCACATTGATGATGAGTATTAAGTCACTTAGCTACAAGAGTTAGAACTCTTGGATGAAAATTTGATAGCTACTATAAATAACCTAAAATAATATCATAATAGCTACATCATCATTATGACAAGTGTATCAAAACTAAATAATTTTAAGTTGGTGTCCTTATGCTCAAACAAATTTAGAGAAACACTAGCACATATCAAGAAAAAGAAAGGTAAATTTTATCATAATTATCTAGTTCTATGTATCATAACCACTAAGTATACCTTGGGTTCCTATATATTGGATAATTAATATGGGAAAGAGCTAAATGATCTAATTAACATCATGCATTTAAGATTTTTTATGCTGAAACATCAAAAAATTGTTTATGAATACCTTTTTATGTGGGGGTAGATCCACTCCTTTCCACGTCTTTCCATTTGATCCATATCATTATCCAAAATCCCTTTCATTTTTTGGCCTTGGTAATGATATATAAGTAATACATGGTACATCAATTTTGACGTGGTCAGAGTGTGGCAACATATTTATAGTAGGACATCAAAAGACTACATGAGCAGTGTGCCTTGACTTGTAGTCCTTAAAGAGTTTCCTTTGGCTCCATCCATCAATTCATCTATCTTTCATAACACAACATAACATTCCATGTCTACTAATAGATACAATTTTCACTTTTATAGTATCACTATACATACATCTAGAAAACCCCTTTGTATATACTTATTCAAAAAAATACCTAAAGATTAGAAAATTCCATGAATCCTAAGAATTTGAAAAATACAAAAACTACTAAAAAGAGATATAAATCCACAAAAGATTATTATAGTTATTTATCATTTTTAATTTGGACTTTCATCCTTGATCTATTATAGACAAGATCATCATTATTTTAGTGGCACACATCATTTTACATTTTAATCCCTCACATATGCCATTTTTAGTGGGGTGTCTTTTATATATTAACTACCATATATCTAACATCATCCATATTATCTTCCCCAAGGGGATAACTAAATTGGTCTAAGATCCACATAGATTATGTAACACTTAATTATATGGGGTTTTGAGATTAGCTCATCCATATTCCCACACCCCCTCTTTTTTTGGTTTTGGATTCTAAATTACTCAATAAGCCATTGAAATATCATCATCACATATATCCATATCAATAAAATAAACTCAATTATTCATCTAGACTGAGATTATAACATTCAATCCCCTACACATATAATTTGCCAAGGGAAAATCAGGTATGTAGTGTCTTAAACATATAACCAAATTGATTATTTATACTTATATTTCATATTTTTCATTTTTTTTTAAATTTTTTCCTTGTTTGTTTGATTTTATTTTTGAGTCTTAACTTAGTCCATATGCACAAAATTTGTGATCATGTTATTTCATATCATGATGCATTTTTCCATGCACTTGTACTTGAGTTAGTCCTTACATAAATGGTAATAGTATTATCATGGTTTTTATATAATTATAGTTCATCTTATAAAATTCTAAATCAAAAATCAAGTTACAAAGTATATGTGAAGATGAACTAAAAATGTAGTATATCCTCTTGAAAAACTTATCACATCTACATTATCAATCATCATAATGGATAAGTGTGTTAGTATGACGATCACAAATAAGAGGAATATATCATATTCAAAACATCAAAAATCATAATCATATATCCATAACATTTATCATCTCAACATATAAGCATAAATAAAACATACCCTATAGTTATCCATAATTAATAGGAAAATATAACATAGTCATCAACGTCATCAAAATCATAAATCACATAAAAATATAATTCACCACATAAAACATCTACTCTACATGAGTATCAAATCAAAATAATGAGCAATAAATAAAATACATGAACATTTTTAATCATCACATTAGTCATAAATATATATGCTATCAGTGCCAATGTGTTCAAATAAAATGTCCACACACATACACACAAATATATATATATATATATACATCTAAAAATTAATCATGTCAACATATACATTAAAAAATCATATATACATTGTCAAAATCACATCATAGGCTCATTGCTCACTCTCCCCACCTAGATGTGGATCCATCTTGGGAGGATCCTATATTGATCTAGAAGATGTCATCATCTATGAGGAATATGTCCCCATATAATGGATCTCGACATAAGTATGTGTTATTTATCTTATGGGCACAACTTGTTCATATAAGGTACTTTAATACCAAGCCTCCCTGACTATCCTCATCACTTGTGAAGTCACCTATCCTAGTCCCTAGTGGCCTAGTAAATCTTGAGTATTATCTTTCTTGATCCCTGGGGTATCTACCTCTCAATCCCTTATATTAAAAATGGTAGTAAAGTGCATGATCTATGCAAACAAGGTAGCAATATTCCTATCTCTATTAGTAATCTATGCATCTTGGGTGTACACCCTACATACTAACATGACTATCTCAGTCACCCTAGATTAAATCTTCTAATTTAGGCTAAAAACAATTGCTAGCCCTCAGCTAACCTCATTTGCTATGAGGGACTGATCCCATACCCTATACTTATCACTATAACACTACCTTGTCTAATTTCACCAATGGGTCTAGCCTTGTTTGTACCTATGGTAAAAATACTATCATTTCCATTAGGAGGACCATGGGTTCTTATCCTATCTAATTTGGAAAGACTATCTTCAAAATTAGAGCATGTTATCCATCTCTACCTCTCCCTCATCCCCTCCTCTATCTCCTCCATGTATGTTATCTCCTCCACCTTTTTACCCCCCATCTCTTTCATCCCCTCTGTTGTCTCTTCCATTCCTTCCATATCTCCCATATCCACTATCTCCCTCCTCCATCTATGCATGTCCCCTACCTCCTCTGTCATGACCTAGAAATACCCCCTAGTGGCCCTCTTTATAGCATTATTATATCTTCATCATCAAAGATAGGCTCACATCACTACCTAAATCCTCCCCTATAAATTTTGGGACACTGGTATCAGTAGCCTCACCAAATTACTTGACATAGCTTGGGTCGATCATGCATCATAACCATTTTTAACACTTACATCAATTATAATTCCACTAGGATTCCACACATTATATTGAACCCTATTCAAATCTACCACAAACTATGCTCTAGGAACTATAGGACCCCACTCTCCAATCTCTATGGTCACATATGTAAATATATGAGGACCCTTTAACACATACTATGGAATCCCAAACTACTATATCACATAATATGGCCTATATCTCTCCACAATGTAATCTAAGTGACGTGTGATATATCATAGGGTAATCATGTATCCCATATAAAGTTGATCTTTGGCCAATCCAAACTATACCTATATGTATGGCCTCTAAATAGTGGCATGTTTTGGTAACTTGTCAATGGCACAACTATAGTATCTAAGGTATCCCAAGTTCTTGCATCAACCACCTAATATAATTATCCATCTGTATGCCATGGGATCCTCATAAAATTTTTGACAAAATTTTCCCATTAGTCTCTCAATGCCAATATACTCTCAATATGACATTTGTATCAAGGTAGACACTCTAATGCTCTACCCACCTCAATAGGCTACCATATGTGAATTTATTTATAGATAAGATAACACCACTATCCCCTAGGTGAATATCAATGTACCATCAAACATATCTTGAATCACACCTCTTAGTCCCATATGAAAAAATTAGTTGCTCTTGTTAGGAGGAAAAATGTCACTAATAATTTCCATGAGTATCAGGGGAAATGATCAATGGTAGGGTCTATTTCAAATGCATCTGTATCCATGTATCCCTCCCATATATGTATATCTCTAATCCCTACTATCAAATATAATATTCCTAATTGATCTTTTACTCACCAAGATAGACCATCTCTATTGATTAGAATCTAAAAAATACTTCATACATCCTTGACGGTCATTATAACCTTCCTAGTTAGCAAGTGGATGGTACTCATATCAAAGTGTCATATCTCTACAAATTCCATTAGTAATGCTTAATACACATGAATACCTATCATTTGATATACATATAGTAGGACCACCACCTCTAAGAGCCCCACCAACTCCTCATTCAATTCATAAATCTCCTTTAAGACCCATAATTATCATTCCCACATTATAATAACATATAATCATTCCTGTAATCATAATTTTTAGTGAACTTAGCCATTTTCATCATTTATATTATCTAATCATATCAATTTCATCACAAATTTTGGAATCAATCATCAATTTTCCTCAAACATGTCTAAAAATAAACCTTTTTGTAAATCTACCACTTGACAAGGTGAATCTTGTTAGAGGTACAATCAATGAGAGTAGGGAATCAATGAGCCTAGAAAATCCAAATTCAATTTCAATCCTTTAAATTTCTTAATTATTTACCATGAACATTCATAAAGCATACACATCATTCATATAAATGAGCAAGAGAGATAATGTAAGATCAATCACATAACACATGACATATATTGGAAACCCTCTTGGGGGAGAAACCCCACTGGAACCTATAATTGGACTATTATCCTATAATAACAAGAAATGATTTAGACTAGATTAAACTAATCAAGGAACTACCATCACTTATTTTAGTGAGACTATAACCCCATAAAGAGCTACTACACATATCTAGCTGAATTACCACAACAACTAGACCTTTAGAAAGTTTCACCTTGTAAGTAGGTTACAACCCCCCTAAATTATTATTTACCAAAATGACACCTATGAACACATCCATCTTTGAAATAATGTCTTCAACATTGGATGATGGACCTCTAATTATCACTCTTTACCTTCGCTCATACTCAAACAACAAGATCACTATTTTGCCAATAGAATTATGACCTATAGGTTATAAAAATAGTTATTAATCTATTCTTTTCTTAAAATCATCCATAGGTCACCCACCCTTTCCTTTAATTCATAATACTATACTCCCAAATATAAATTCCACACACAAGTCTCTCTTAAAGTCTATAAATCATCATCTTTTATTTCACTGTATATAGAGCATTCATGACTATCACCATCTTGTTTGGCTAAAAAGGCATGACTTAACCCTTAAGGCATATATATGTCATCAAGACATAACTCAATATCATACACATAGGTTGGCCATAGCATCTATGGGTCACTCGTAAGTAGCTACACCTTTCAATTAGGCACTTATAGCTCTTATAGGTCTCATGAAGACCTATTCACCCATTTAGAAATTCATCGAGCAGAACAAAAACATAAGATTCACGTCAAAATTCATAGGTAAACTATACATTATGCCTTAGTCATCCTTAAATGATTATATTCATCATTTCACTCTTATGTGCAAGCTCAATCAATTTAAACATTAGCCTTGTTTATAATTACACCATGGATGAATACACAATCAACTTCTTAAGCATTGTTCATATTCAAGATGGATTGATCACACCTCCAAAATTTATACAAATGATAATAATAGAGTTTAAAACACTCTCCAATATCCAATTCATCAAGATATATTGAAACAACATCAAAATAAGCTCAATTACCCTTCTCGGGTTACTTACATAATATGCACAAACACATAGTAAAATTTAAACCTTTATAACTTTGATTGTACACACTTTTAGATATTCAAATATATATTTCCATATGATCATTAGAGTTATCTACATCTTTGATTTTCACACCATGAAAAATTTCATCTTAGATCAAAATTTATGGCCCAAAAACCAAACGTTAATCTTTCCTTCATTAAATTCAAATATTTGAATTCAAACGGTCACAGTTAAACCTCAGACACTATGCTCACATATCATGTCTTCACATATTTAGATTGATCATGCACCATTGATATTATTATATATTTAATACATAGTGCACCAATGCCCAAATGTTAAACCTCTGACAGTTGACCTCATCTCATGTAATCTGGCAACTTTGACTCAATGTGCACCATTGATCTTTTGTATGTAGCTCAGTCTTTAACAATGCTAAATAATTGTCACTTTGACCTCTTGAATTTAATGTACACAATTTATCTTTATCAATATGAATACCAACTCACTATTGATCCTTTTAAGGAGATCAATATTTATCTCTACTTAGTGTTAAATGTTGAACACTTGTCCTCATCTCGTTGCTTCTTGACATGTTGGAAGGAACATGCTTCATTGATACTTTTGTAAGGAAATCAATCTTTACCTTTGTTAACCAAAAAACACTTTGACCTATTTGACTCTTTTTTCACCATATATCTTCACTATATAATTTATTATGAGCCATTAGATCTCCATCTAGTCCTGATCTTTAACTTTGTGTAAAATAGACTAAGTATGGGAACCTTTGCAATCTGTCTGTAAGGTCAAATTTACACCTTCATATCTTTTCTTTGCTTAAGTTAAATTTATGAAAATTATAAAATATTATCTCCTCAAATATGATAATCCAACCATGTGTCAATATTATCCTATAACCCTCACATGCGTGAGGTATAATGACATTAAAATGCTCACTCAAATTTATCTGTTCATAGAGCCAACTATGTCAAGAACTATCTAAAAAGACCAACTTTGCACATGCATATGTTTTTTCACACTTTAGTGCTTGAATTTAAAGTTAGTTAAAATTAACTAGGCAAACAACTAAAAATACCCATATGATCACCTTCTCTTGAAACATCCACATATGTGAGATATGCCACCATCAAAATACCTAGTCAAATTTTCTTACCATATTGCAAATTTGGTTAGGTATGGGAAAACACTATCAAAATGCCTGAGATCCCAAATTTACACTTGCATAAATTTTATCACACTTCATCACTAGACTTGAGACTTTGCACATAGAAAATAGGGACTAATGTGATCACAACCATATGACCAACTCCCCCAAACTCATCCATACATGGTAATTATGATGTCATCAAACTACCTACTCATATTTGTTGCCATTGGACAAAAAGTGTATAGATGAAAAAAATAGACTAAAAAATTAATTCCACTCATGCACATGAGCACTCAAATCATTTATGAATTTTGATAATACCCCTTACACATTCTCAATACTTCATACTCATGCATGAACATATCTAGCCATGAAAACTCTGAAGATCAAACAAACCTTCTTCAAACATACTAGGACAAACATATTGCACACTTTTTCATTGTCACTTAGACTATCAAGGCACTTCATCCACTCACTTGGACACATCCATGACATCATTTACTATTTTCCAACAATATCCCCCTTTATTATTGATGTTAGCACCCATCAAAATAAATCATCTTTCTTCTTTCTCTTCAAGCACTCTCAAAATAGGAACTTTCTCCCCCTTTGAGACAATGACAAAGTGGGCACCAACTAATCCTAAGGACCTAAAAATAACATCAATATGAGAGGACCACCTTATAAATATGATACAAAATTCCCCTTACCTTGAGCTTACATCTCCTTACCTTGAGCTTACATCTCCCTACCTTGACAACTTCTTCTTGCTACATGCCAACATTCTATTCAACCAAGAGCTGCAATCAATAAAGAAATAACACACAAACATACTAAAATTTTATGTAACTCACCAATAAACATCTATAAGGGACTCCCCCTAGGATCTTTGAATCATTCACCTTTTAAGCATCTTCAAATCTCTACATGCCATGAATAAATACCACACATGCTTACTAGCCTTCTCTGTCAAGCTAACAAAAGGACCATCAACAAAATATCATGCCATTCACTAAATAGGAAACATACTCTCAATGAACTTGAGAAATCTCCTTGAAACATTCATTTTTTTTCTTTTGTATAAATTGAGCAAAAACATCACATCTTCATTACTAGGCCTATCTAGATTCATTATAGCCCTACATGTAACTTGCAGACCCCACATCTTTCATTAAATTCACCTTCAAGACTTAAAACTTCATATCTAGAGCACTCTCATATGCCCCCTCAAGCACATCAATGTGGATCACCTAGCTCATCCTTTACAACATACTTCCTTCATAAACCAATTTGCCAATTAAGCCTCCATATTTATAAAAACATGAATAAATTGAAATCAACAAACCTTCAAAGCTTAGTGAAGATTGATTTGATAACCCATGTGGCCCATTAAACCTATTAATAAGACTCAAATGTCAACTCATAAGTCAAATCACTTTTCTAGCATAGCTTAAAACCCTAGAATCTCAAAATAGACTGAGTCAACAAACCTCCTTTTGGTCAATTTCCACCTCCAAAACTTTTTACACACTTGGAGACAACCATCACACACTTTTGGACCAAAATTTGAGCCTCCATACATTTGGGAACATTGACTTCCTATAACCCATTTTTAGGCCTTTTTGCCCTTAAGCCAAAAACTGAGAGTACTCAAAAATTATCAACTTGAATTTAACATACCTTCAAACCATAAAAAAACCTAGATCACATCATAAATAATTGAAAATACCTTTTTGAGCACCAAATTATTTGATCAATCTCATTAGACCACCTAGAAACACCCATTCTGACTTTGTATAATATCTCCTTCACAAATCTCTAGAATGAACTTATGAACTTATTGCTCCCATTTAACTAATGAACTTATTGCACACAAACTTGCTTCTTCACAATAATTATGTCCCCTAAGAAGCATAGGTAGAGACATCGTACTTCACAATGTCCTAGAATAATGTGAAACTAGGAGTTGCCCACAACTCCTCATATTCCTTCTCCTCCTTGGTCACATAATACTTGTAGTTATTTTTCTTATTCTTAGTATTAAGAGAAGAAACATTTTCATCCACTATAACATTCTCCTTATCTTCTATGATTGGATTGACAATACATGGAAACAACATAGATTCATAACATACCTTATCACTGGGTATTGATAATTGATATTAATTTAATGAAGCTTGATCAATAATAGTATTGTGTTCACTTGGATCCATACTCATCTTAGAACTAGCCTTAACCAATACCTTGGTCTTCTCCTTGAGCTTGGTCTCCTCATTCTCAATATAAGCAGACAATGAGACTTCTTGGCACTTTTCAAATTTGTAACTTTTTCCACCATAGAAAATAGATTACTTGGACCTAAAAAATCATCATGACTCACACTTGTCACTTTTGTCTTCCATGAGTTAACTTGCCTTCTTTCTTGCACCCTAGGAGCCTAATTAAATCTATTCTATCTTGTAGGCCTTTGCTTCCAAAATCTAACAATGTGACTTCTATGTTGATAATTGAAGCACATTATACCTTTTGAAAGAAATGTATCTTGCCTTACCTTATTTGGATAAAAACTTGCAATGTCTCCTATGTCATGACAAATGAAACAACCTCCTCTTTTTGAAGCAGACTCAATTTGTTTATTCTTATGTGGATAATGGTTTGCAAAGTGTCCCACATCAAGATAGTTTAAGCACATAACTTTATTCACACATTCTGACTGAAGACCCCCATAATAATTCCATGCAAACTCATTTCTAATATGTCTTACATTTTATATCTTTATGCCCAGATTGATTACATGTGCAACAATAACTATTAAATCTTACATACCTCATGGCATTAGGTTGTCTGATCTGATTTATCTTCATTCTATTTTCACCATTATTTCTTGATCGATTGGTGATAATCAAAGGCTAAACCACCTTACTCTCATTGACCTTCATGTCAAATTTAGAATCAATTTGGACTCTTCATTAAAACATAATCTAGATCTATCACTAACAGACTTTTGACTATTTATAAGATTATCCAGATCATTAGAACTCTTATCAACCTTGAAAAATGATTTCACCTTACTTATATATTTCTCTAACTCATCTTTCAAAGACACAATCTCAAAAGCATACCTTGAGGATTCTTATTCTTTGGATCTTAAACTTGCAAACATAGATTCCAAGTTAGAATTAAGAAACATGACAACACCTTCATGCTCTCTAGAGTATTCAACCAATCTTGCCTCAAATACATTGAATTTATCCTCATAGTCCTTGAGTTTAGATTTCATCTTCTTATTGATCTTCTTCTTAATATTAAGTTCTTCAAGAGCATTTGTCAATGCATTCTCATAATCCATCTCATCTTTGTCATTATCTAAAACACTTCAATTAGACTCATTTTGATATGAACAAATTCCTTCCTCATCCATGAACAAGGGTTCATCTTCAATAGGACCATCATCTTCATGATCATACTCTAAGTCACTATCTTCACTCTCATAGGATGAGTTATAATCTTATTTTGTGTAGAGACTCTTCTTTTTATCGAAGTGCTTTTACTTTTTCTTGATTTTAGTCTTGAACGTTACTTCCTTATTTGGTGGTATATCATCATTTACTCTCATATCATCGGCATTAAGGGTGTTATGCAATTGATCCATCTTCAACTGAGTAAGATCATGACTTTCTTCTATAGTAGATACCTTTAAAAGATTGGGGGATAGAGACCTTAATACATTTTGGACTATAGTAACCTCTTCAAGGTTCTCTGTAAGACCTTTGATGATGTTCATAATCTCATCAACTCTCTACAAAAAGGATGCCATAAAATCTTCTTCCTTCATTTTAAGACTCTTAAATTATCTTCGATGAGTCTGTAACTTTGCCAATTTAACCTTTGAATCTCCTTCATGAATGATCTCCAATTTGTCCCATGCATGTTTAGTATATTTACAATGGATTACCTTAGTAAACTCAGTCTTTATAAAAACACAAGTAATGGCATTCATTGCCTTAGAATTATTCTCAAACATCTTCTTGTCTATAGCACTAGATGGAGTAGGATAAACATAACCATCCACAATATATTTCCATACATCAAACCCTAGGGTATATATGTATGTCCTCATCCTTGTACTCCAAAAGGCATAATTGGATCAATTGAACATTGGTGCTTGCTTATTAGAGAAACCTCCTTGATGATTACCCATATTGTACCTTGGATCACATGTAAGCTATCAAGCCTTTACCAAAGGACCTACTCTGATACCAATTATTAGAGGTACAATCACTGAGAGGGGGTGAATCAACGAGCCTATAAAATATAATTTCAATTTCAATCCTTTCAAGTTCTTAATCAATTACCATAAGCATTCATGAAGCATACACATCATTCATATCAATGAGAAAGAGAGAAAATGCAAGATTAATCACATAACACATGACATATGTGGGTAAACCCTCTTGGTGGAGAAAACCCACTGGAACCTATAATTGGACTACTATTCTATAATAACAAGAACCAATTTAGACTACATGTAACTGATCAAGGAACTACTATCCCTTATTTTAGTGAGACTACAATCCCACAAGGAGCTACTACACCTATCTAGCTAAGCTACCACAACAACTAGACCTTTATCAAGTTTCAAATTGTAAGAAAACTACAACCCCCTAGATGTTGAGTTACAACAATAACACTTATGAACATATCCACCTTTGAACTGATGTCTTCAACACCTGATGATGGACCTCTGATTATCACTCTTCACCTTCACTCATACTTAAAAAACAAAAGCATATTCTACCCATAGAATTATGACCTACAGGTCATACAAAAAGTTCTCAATCTATTTTACTCTTCAACTCATCCATGCGTTACCCACTCTTTCTTTCACTTCAAAATACTATACTTTCAAATGAAAATTACACATACAAGTCTCTCTTAAAGTCTAGAAATAATCGTCTTTGATTTTACTATATATAGAGCATTCATGACTATCACCATCATGGTTGGCAAAAAATGCATGCCTTAACCCTTAAGGAATATATCTCATTGAGACACATATCAATACCATCCACATAGCTTTGCCATAGCATCTATTGGTTACCCTTAAGAAACTACACCTTTTAGTTAGGCACTTGTAGCTCTTATAGGTCTCATGAAGACCTATTCACCCATTTAACACTTCATCAAGCAAAACAAGCACATAGGACCACTTCCAAATGCATTGATACACTCTACATGAACCCTTAGTCATCCTTAAATTCTTATAATCATCATTTCACTCTTCTGTGCAAGCTTAATCAACTCAAACATTAGCCTTGTTTATAAGGACACCATGAATGAATACACATTCTTAATCATTGTTAATACTAAATATAGATTGATCACACCTTCAAAATTCATACAGATGATCCTCATAGATTCTAAAACACTCTTCAATATCTAACTCATCAAGATATATTGAAACAACATCAAAACAAGCTCAATTACCCTTCTCAAGTTACTTGTAAAATATGCACGAACACATAGTCAACTTTAAACCTTTATAACTTTGATTGTACACACTTTAAGATATTAAAATATATATTTATATATGATCCTTGGAGTCTTCTACATCTTTTATTTATACACCATGATAAATTCATCTTGGATCAAAAGTTACGTCCCAAAAATTAGACACTGGTCTTTCTTTTATTAAATTCAAATATTTGAATTCAAATGGTCACAGTTAAATCTCAGACACTATGATCGCATATCATGTCCTTGCATCTTCATATTGATCATGTGCCATCAATCTTATTTTAGATTTAATGCATAGTGTGCCAATTCCCAAATGTTAAACCTCTAACAATTAACCTCATCTCATTCAATCTAACAACTTTGACTTAATACACATCATCAATCCTCTATACGTAGCTCTATCTTTAACAATGCTAAATATTTATCACTTTGACCTATTAAATTTAATGTGAACTATCTATGTTAATTAGTATAAACACCCATCCATATGTTATCCTTATAATGAGCTCAATATTCATCTCTCCTCAATGTTAAACATTGAACACTTTTCTTCATCTCACTGCTTCCTGACATCTTGAAATGAACACGCTCCATTGATCCTTTTGTAAGGAACTTGATCTTTACCTTCATTAAAAAATGAAAAATTTGACCTATTTCACCTTTTTTGCATCATATATCTTCACTATATGATCTTCCATGAGCCATTAGATCTCCATATGATCCTGATCTTTAACTTTGTACAAAATAGACTAAGTATGGGGACCTTTGTAATCTGTTTGTAAGGTCAACTTTTCACCTTCATATATTTTGATTTACTCAAGTTCAAGTTCTAAAAATTGGATTATATAATCTCCTCACATAAGATAATCCAACCATGTATCAATATTCTCTTAGGAACCTCACATGTGTGAGATCTAATGACATTAAAATGCTCACTCAAATTTATCTATTCATAGAGCCAACTATGTCAAGAACTATTTGAAAAGACAAAATTTGCACATGCATAGTTTTTTTCATGCTGTAATACTTGACCTAAAAGTTAGTTAAAATTAACTAAGAAAAAAATTAAACAAACCCATATGATCACATTCTCCTAAAATATCCATGTGTGTGAGATATGTCATCATCAAAATTCTTACTCAAATTTTTTTGCCACATTGTAAATTTGGCTATGGGAAAACACTATCAAAATGCCTGAGAACCCAACTTTGCACTTGTATATCTTTTTTCACACTTCATCACTAGAATTAAGAAATTGCACATAAAAACTAGGGACTAATGTTATCACAACCATATGACCAACTCCCCTTGACTCATTTACATGTGGTAATTATGACATCATCAAACTACCTACTAAAATTTATTGCAATGGGACCCAAAATGTCTAGATGAAAATAATGCACTACCATATGAATTCCACTCATGCACATAATCACTCAAATCATTCATAACTTTTAATATTACCCCTTGTAATTTCTTAATACTCCATACTCATCCTTGAACATCTCTATCCATGCAAACTTTGAAGATCAAATAAACCTTCTTCAAGCATACTAAGACAAGCACATTGCACACTTTGTCATTATCACTTAGACTATCAAGGCACTTCATCTACTCACTTGGACACATTCATTATATCACCATGACATCATTGATAATTCTTCAACAAATCTAGCACCAATCTAACATTTTCTATTAATTTTGTGAATCTACCAATAGACATGGCATTTTCACCTATCTACCAAGAGATTATGACATTTAGGTGATCTCAACATGACATTAATAATGTTTTTAATATCTATGCAATATTGACATGATAATAATGATGTTTTTATAACATGTAAAAAATTTAAAATTCTAATGATGCTTCCATTTTACATGGTGACCCCACCCTTTGCATGGTTTAATCCACAAAGATAAAAAACTTGATCCTAGTGAATTCAACACATATGTAACTTCTATCCCTAATAAATTTTATTAATAATCCAAATATTTCAAAAAAATTAAGTTACTTACTTGTGCCCCTCTTCATGTTGGTCACTGATAATCTCACATACATTCTCCAAGCTACCTCTCGATCAATATACACACCATTTTCTCCATAGGTATTAGAGAAAAAATGAGAGCTCAATTATCTCAGAGCTGAAGGTGAAAATGAAAATATTCATCCCCCATCCCCAATTTCAAATTTTCCTCCCTTTCCCATTGCATCCATTTTGCATCTTGGGAACTAAATTTGTGCCCTTTTCTTTGTTTTTTTACCCATTATCACCTGAATTCATCTTTTTCCAACCTCTTATATATTTCCACATCACTTTCTTCCTTTTGAGGGCATATCCATCACATTTATTATTCATCTGACCCCTCAATGGGGCATCCCATCCTCATCATATTCATCTAAGGCATCCTCAATAGCCTATTTTTAATGGTTTTTCCTAAAACCATTGATCCTAATAATTTTTTATCTTCCTCACAACACTTGGGGCATCCATGTATGCTAAAAAAATTTGCCTATTTCATTCTTTTAAAATATGTTACTTCACCAATGTCTTATAATGCCCTTTTAAAGAGGAGAAAAATGTAGACACCTAAAATCAAACACTTCATGTGGGCATACATGTATGCTAAATTTTTTTATCCTTTTTAATTCTTTGAAAATATGTTACTTCATCAGTGTCTTATAAAACCCTTTCAAAGAGGAGGAAAATGTAGACACCTAAAATCAGACACTTCATGTTGATTTTAACTATTCTATGTCACTAATAGACTAAACCCTGATTTATTCTATCATTTGAAATTGTTAATCTAATTATTTTTTTCCATATTGAATCATGAAAATATATCCCTAATCATAGTACTAAACTGTATCATATCATCCATTATATCTAGTTCATCCTCAATTTACCTAACAATATTCAACATCACCCCTAGTCAATTGATCCATTAGATCAAAAACATAATTGATTTTGATCCATCCCACCAATAATTGAATATGTATCAATCACACTAACTAATCATCTTAATTAGTTTATAATATAAACCATGCTCATTTCATATGTCGAATAAATCAAATAATCCTATTTTCCATCTCAAATCCATGATGTCACCTAAAGCCACATGTCATTTTGAAAATCATAAATATTTCACCAAATCCAAAGTTAAATTCCCTTCTCCAAGGAATATTCAATGCAAAGGAAGAAGTTTGTAAGCAAGGTATTATAGGAAATCCCTATACAAATCACATAAAATCTAATGCAAGGGACAAACTCTTACGTGTTCTTACTCATTCAACTCTTGACACTAAATGTCCCCCCTCTCTCATTAAATGATATGTAAGACTCATCCTCCACTATCCATCTTGATCTTCATTCAACATTTCAAATATGTTTTTAAAATATATAAATTAAGGGGTCCTCTCCTCATTCTAATAGTCTTTCTTCTACAATGAAGTGCTTCCACTTTATCTAAAAAGTGTTTTAATCAATTCATATCATCAAATAAAAACATCATATTTGAAATGGGATACACTTCTAGTTTGTCCACATGCCATTCATGAAGCTTAACACTAGATACTCAACACAACTAGAGATAATCATACATCAAGAAGAGCACTTCTACTTGTAATAAGTGAAGGTGTTTTCCTCTTTTCTCAATCTAAGGTTATATGTTTAATTGATTAGATATCATTTCATTTATGCATTTTTTTGAATATTTAATGATTTTCATCTTGTTAACCAATAGATGTATTGTGTATACATTTTGGATGATAAAATAAATTAGGTTTTGGTCGATTAATAACACATAATAGCTAAGACTAGCACAAAGTGTTTTGATTTTAGGTGTCTACACTATCATTACTCCATAAAAACCCATTATAGTAGTTTAGATTCATACAAATGAGGGTTGAAAATCAAGTGCTTAAAAGGACAAGGGACAATTCATAACTTACAAAGAAACTATATAGCATGAACCATAATCTAATATAGAGCAACTAAAATCTATTCATGATATTCCTTTAGAATTAAATTCATAAAATTAAGATAGACTATTATGATAGTGATTATAACAATACCAGTATGGAAGATATGACAAATGATCAATTATGTAAGTTAAAATTATTTCCTTATAAATGAATATTTATCTCATACTATACTCACACCAATTGGAGTTGGATGATATCAATACAATTCACATACAATGAAAAAGGATAAATCATAAATTCCTCTTCAGGCACAATCTTTTAGGGGAAAAATAAAAACATCAATTACATACCATTTGGTGCAAACACCAAGGCATGGTATCCAATTAAGGATAGACACTAACACCCATGTTTCAAGGGTCTCACAATATTATAAATACACTTCACACAATCCACAAAACCTTACTTATATCAACATATATTCTCTCACACACATAATGTTAAAATATTATAATAGAACACATTCTCATAAGCATGCCACAATTGGGCTTATTAAATGCATAAACATGGAAGAATTTCAAACAATACCACATCTAGTCTTATATAAAATTCTACCTTCATTCTGATAGCATAACAACTCCTCAAAATTATAGAAAAATCCTAATATTACAATTCCAAATCACTATAGTAACTCTAGTGGAGGGATAACTTGAAATAAGTGCCAACTTGTCACTTAAGGTAGCAATGGGATGACCCAACATCTTTTGCATGTTATTCACCTTTCATAGTGTTTCACATTCCCAAATGGACCAAGGCAACTTGAAATGTTACAAAAGTCTAAGAACCCATTTTAACAGCTAAAATAGACCTACACAGTCTTTTATGGATAGATATAAGCATATTAAAACACACTTTTGAGTTTTAGACCTAGGTAGATGTTAAAAGAATTTACAAACATTTTTTAAATGAACCTAGACCAAAATAGTCTTCCTAAATTCTCAAACCACTAATACTAAACACATAATAAATTCCACAATTAACAAGAATCAAACTATTGCATGTAACTAACAATGCCCCAAATAAAAGTATTTATTTAGCTAGGTTTTTAGGATTCCACATATAATTAAAAATTCTACCAAAAAATATGCAATGCCACAAATGGAAATCCTTTCCTAGAAATTTTTTTAACCCTACTTACCATTGAAAATGTTATTAAAAAATAGATGATGTTGTTGATAGAAGCATTTACCTAAGTGGGTTTTAGGATCTTATGTATAATAGAAAATGTTTCCAAAAAATAAAAGATGTCATTGATTGAAGTTATTTCCTAGGTGGCTTTATAATGTTTGTACTATTGACAATGTCATCACACAAGAAATCATGCCACTAGTAGAAGTCTTTACCTAGGTGGGTTTTATAATCCCATGTATAATAGACAATGGAAACCATAGACAATGTCGTCACTTGAATTTATTTCATAAGAAGATTTATAATTTCATGTATTATTGAAAATGCTACCAAAAGAGACCAAGAAAACATCCTAAAATCAACACACCAAAATAATGCCTAATCAAAACAACAAAACATACCAACACTTTATTTTTGGTTTATGTAAGAATTGCATGCCCACATTGGATGTTTCTACATCAGACACTTGATGTATTTAAAATGTGATCTCATGATCACGTAGATGGAATAAGTGGTAAAATAACTCTTTTGAGCATGAATATTAGTGAGCATGGCATTCCCTTCCAAGACACCAAGTACTTCAATTGATTATCTTTATTTCTTATACATTTCCAACTTACTCTTGTTGGTTTAAATTTTCTCCTCCTCTTCACATCTCTCCTTGCTCCTCCTTTTGTTGGGCTCAACCCACCATAACCTCCTTCCTTTGTGGGATTAGACCCAACATAGTCCATCCTACTCTACCAAAAGTTTATCCTCTTTTCCCTCCATATTCTTGTGGGCTAAAACCCATTTTTTGTTTACCACCTCCACCAAGATTTTTTTTCTTGTATCTTATGCTCCCTTGTGGGATTAACTCCACCATTGACTAATCACCTCCTCCTAAATTCTTCTTGGCTTTGGATACTCACTATCTAACTATTATTTATATTATTCATACTATCACCATTATCTATTTTCAACTCTTCTCTCATGGTTGCCATCTCTTTTATTGACACCATCATATTTCTTTTAGCTTCTTCATTCATAAGAATCATAAAAAGCATTCCCCTTTCTTCACATGCTCCAGCTGATATATTAATCAACTTCTCCTTTTCACATATTTTGAATTGAATTGATTCACTCTTTTCACCTTGGAAGGCTTCTTTGAATGCTTTATTTCTATCCATTTCTACACTTGAAAACTATCTATACTCATAAATCAATCTAAAAACATGAGAATTTCCAATCCCCGTCGGTGTTTCCTTAACCTTCAAAATATTAGCTTGATTTTCACCAATGTCAATCTCATCAAAGACTCTTTAACTCTTCTTTATTTTTATAACATTAGTCAAATGATCTTGTTATAACTCTTCTTCAATTCTCATCCTATTTGCATCAACTCCAAGATGATTGCATTTTCTTTCTTTCATCACAACCACACCATATGAAATAAACCCTATATTTTCCTTATCCATATGAGTAAAGTTCATAAATTGACTTATAATATACACTCTTCCAACATCTACATTGGTTTCTCTCATATATTCAATGTCACTTTCATCCCTTAGCCCTCTTGGTAGAAACATGTCCACCATCTCCATCGCCATATCTTTTGTTAGAACTACACATACATAAAAAATAGTAAAGGAATGAAGAGTTCCCATAGTCACTTCTTGTAATTATTCATCATACCTCAAGGACATGTTGTCCAAATATTCTCTACCACTTATATTCTCCTCCCATATTTCTCCCTCATGATGGACTCCCATAGACCCATTCTCAACAAGCATCATGGTTTTTCTTTCCTCATTCTTCCTTATATTTTCATCTCCTTCACAGGTTAGTAATCATCCATATTGTCCTTGTGTTAAATTTATTATAAAATAACCAATATTAATATTTCCTTCATGGAAACCTATAACTCCTCATGGTTGATCTCATCTTCCACCTATGTGTTTTCCTTTTAAATTAATCTATAGTTTTCCTTGGTTGTCCTCAACCTTTATTCCCTCTAAAATAGAAATTACAAACATATTTACATCACTAACCAAGTATGGTTCTAAATTTTCCCACTCATGGGATAGCAAAACAACTTTTCCATTATCACATAATGGGTCTCCTTATTTTAGATAAACAACTATTACATCCATATCCTCCTACATGAGGATGTATTCTTCTATGGGATACTAAAAACTCTCATTCACCTTATTTTTATAAAAATCATACTTATGTTTTTCACATGGAAGCATCACCTTATTTTTGTCTTCCAATACAACATTTTTTTGTTCACACTTAACCTTATCCTTGATACTTCTCAAAGCAGTGTTTTTCTTTCCCATTCTTATTGCCTCTCTTGACAATCTTATTCTTCTCATCTCTATCAATCCTCATCCCAATTCAACAATCCTATCTATAATTAAAGGTGTAAAAAATGACCTAACAACTTGGAAACCATATGTTCCCAATTGCTTATCTTTCCTTTGTCTCCTCACTTGATATCTTTCTAGCACGTAACTACACTTTCACATAATCTCTTGCATGTAGAATTTGCCATCATAAGGTTTAAAAAATTATCATCTTTAATTTTTTTTCAGATCAAAAATCCATTTTAAGGGCCTCTTAAGACTCATGCCCATAAAACAAATCAATATCATCAAGATAATTACCTCTTTACTTCACCATGACCCATTTTGGTCTCTTTTTCCTACAAAAATCTTTTTCTACACTTGTTTATCCTCTCTCAAACGCATCATACCTCACTTTTAAGTATATAAACCCCACCATTATCTATTACTCACCATTTTAACATAAAATTACAACAAACTCACATTATATAGTCGATTGCATCATATCCAGTCTTGCCTAAAATATTTTCAATATTTATATCATGTCATACATCTCTTATACTCTTCTCTTGTGTTTCATCTCTCACCACAATTAGTTTACTTATCTTTTAAAACTTGTAACAAATAAAAAATAGAGCCTCTCAAACTCCCTCTCAACTTGTAGGAATTCTCTCACACCTACAAAAAACATATGCAAGCTTCTATTTCACAACTTGTAATACATTCAAGAAGAATTCTCTTTCACAACCTATAACAACTTCATATAGGAGTTTCACACAAAATTTATAATGAAAAAAAAAAAATCTAATACCACATGGTGTAAACATCAAGTCAGGGTATCCAATTAAGGATAAATATTAACACCTATGTTGCAAAGGTTTCATATTATCATGGACACACATTCACACAATCCACAAACCTAACTTATATAAATAAATATTATTTATTCTACTCACTTTTTAAAAGTATCTTTTAAAAATATTAATGAACATATTAAAACATTTATGAAATAACCTTAGACCAAAACAATCTTCTCAAATTTGGAAATCACTAAGACCAAACCCAATAAATTTTATAATTAATCTTAATTATAATCTCACACATAACTGACAATGTCACCGATATAGGTCTTTACCTATGCAAGTTTTAATATTTTATACAATTTAAAATGCCACCAAAAAATAGATGATTTCATCAATTGAAATCCTTTCTTCGAAATATTTATAATCTCATGTACCCCTAAAAATGACTCCACACAATATATGGTGTTTTTGATATAAGTATTTACCTAGGAGGGTCTTAGGATCCCATGTATAATAGATATTGTTGGTGAACCATGGATGATGTAACCAATTTAATTTATTTCCTAGGTGGAATTATAATGTTGTGTGCCATTGAAAATGCCACTGATAGAAGTCTACCTAGGCAATTTTTATGGTCCTATGTAAAATAGATAATTCCACATAACCATAGACAATTTTGTTGATTGAATTATTTTCCTCATCAAATTTATAATGTCATGTATTATTGACAATATTTCTGAAAGAGATTGAGAAAATAACTTGCAACCAACACCCCAAAATAAAGGAAAAGTAAAATATTAGAAAATAACCAACACTCTATTTTTGGTTAATTTAATATTTTTTATACACCTTAGATTCTCATGCATCACCATTAGTACATTTAAAATGCAAAAAATAGTCATAATATTATCTCACATCAAGGATAGTTGACACTAAAGTCAAACATGACTTGGAAAAATAAGCAATCATACATTTTAGTAAATAATGTGGATATATTATATATCAAATCTCTAACACCATTGTAATTTGTGAGCCTCAATTATAAACCAAGAACTATATTATAAATATTTATTGATCATAATCTCATCACATTACCATCCACTGGACATTTTGCCTTGAGACATATCACACATCAAAAATGCAAATCATATTATGATTATCATAGAATCACAAGACATGACACAAATTATTTTTACACATTACAAAATAATATTAAAAGATACAGAATAATGGTA
This sequence comes from Torreya grandis, assembly GCA_037957365.1. Taxonomy (NCBI): domain Eukaryota; kingdom Viridiplantae; phylum Streptophyta; class Pinopsida; order Cupressales; family Taxaceae; genus Torreya; species Torreya grandis. The sequence continues at coordinate 1,087,047 of JARHVA010001289.1, forward strand.
ACATCAAAGTGACATAGAATCAACATGAATACTCACCACCAAGATCTAATAGAACTCAACACACACTTGTAGCACACAAAGGTTACAAACAACTAAAAAAATATATTATAACTATTAAAACATATGTAGATGGTGATTTTATATAATAGATTCATATTTATTAAGAGTAACTTCCAAATGTATGTAGTGTAGTATTTATTTTACACTTGGGGCTCAATATTAGAGACATGTTCAATCCACCTCATGGTATATTCCTTGGACATATTACCATACCAATTTATTATATTCCAAAGTTCATTAGTACATGTATATGGGTGACATGTTCTACCACCCATTTGACACTCATGTTAGGATTTGATACAAGCCATATTGAATAAAATAATCAAACTATTTCCTTTTTACATGAATCAAATACAATTAGGATTCAACATAATGCCAATGGTACTCACCAAAAGGAAAAATATTCAAAGATAACAAAAATCACAAATTTTGAACAATTAGAAATAATAGAAGAAGTGGAAATGCAATTAAATAATCTCAATGATAATCCAAGAGATATTATATTTGATCCTAATGAGGATGGCCTACTCACTAATTATGAGCACTACTTTTAAATATTTCCAAAAAAAATCAAAAATACAAAAATATTTAAAAAATCAAAATTAGGACCTAAACATGACATGATTGTTAGATTAAATTGTTTACATGGTTGATGGCATATTATTTTCATACATATGCATTTCCTAGTATATGAGTATGATACAAGACATAAAAGTTACACATGGACATATAAATATTGGACTTTCCTCTACCTAGTAGGCATGTTAATATTGGTGGTATCTTATTCCATAGGTTTCACTATTATAGGCTATATCTTTATATAACCTTTTACCACATTGAGCCATCTATATTTATTACACATATTTTTAGATACTCATATCTTATACAGTGCTACATGGATATATTATTTTACTAGAATATGACATTGATATAGATGGATGGTGTAGACTATTATTTACTTATTATATTCTTAATTGATGTTTTTACTCTCTTACATGGATATATTAGTTTTTGAATGTTTATTATGTGTGTCCCTTGACCTTATTTGATGTGACATATAAATATTGGACATATAAATATTGGACTTTCCTCTACCTAGTAGGCATGTTAATATTGGTGGTATCTTATTCCATATGTTTCACTATTATAGGCTATATATTTATATAACCTTTTACCACATTGATCCATCTATATTTATTACACATATTTTTAGCTACTCATATCTTATACAGTGCTACATGGATATATTATTTTACTAGAATATGAGATTGATATAGATGGATGGTGTAGACTATTATTTACTTGTTATATGCTTAATTGATGTTGTTACTCTCTTACATGGATATATTAGTTTTTTAATGTTTATTATGTGTGTCCCTTGACCTTATTTTATGTGACATATTTATGTCCTTTTATGACATTTTTATGTCCTTTTTTTATGACATCTTTATGTCCCTTATGTGTTTCCCTTGGCATTGTTTGATATGACATCTCTATGTCCATTTTTGTGACATATTTATGTCCCTTACATGTGGTCCTTGGCCTTGTTTGTTAAATATATTCATGTCCCATGTATTTTTACCTTGGCATTATATGTGACACTAACTATGGAGATTGTTAAGCTTGTTGAGTTTTCTAACATTGAGTGGTGTCATGATCCATATCATTCACTTATAATTCAAGGTCATATTTACTTATATTTAAATAGTGATTACTACTATTTGATTCATTGATACAGATATCTATACATGAGACTTATATGCCCTAAATTGCATATGTTACATACATGCCTTTATTGACATATACTTTACTATGATGACATACTCTCCACATGTTCACATGATTATACATGACACTATATTTAAACATGACATGACACTATTAAATTAAATTTTGAAATGAGTAAATTATAATACAAATCCATTACCTCAAAATGGGAGAATTATAGTGGGTTTGTCATAGAGACACAAGCCTAAATGAAAAAAAATCCAATTTGGGTACAAAAGATATATTTTAGCGACTCAAAATGAATTATATATGCGATAGATATTCTACACATTAGTAAATATTATGGGGGAATATTCCATTGATAGACACTTATTTATATATAATTATTTACAAATTCATACACATTTTACTAGAAATGCATGAGAATATGTACATATTTTACAAGAGTAGGAATTACATGGTTTCACATATATGTACATTTTAGATACATGTTCTCATATTCAATATATATGTGCATAAATTTATATATCAATTAGTAAAAATTTATTGGGCATGACATTTGTTCATGCACATATACACACTTTTAGATTCATGAGGCATGAAATTAGTTCATCCACACACATACACTAAAAATTTATAATTGTCATAATTCTAAAATTGCATGATACTAATTCATGCACATTCAAACATTTTGTAATGAACACTATCACAATTATTTATTTTCAAATCACTTTTCAATCACACCAAGTAGGATCAAATTTGAATCTATGAATCCACTTTCAAGGTTTGATTTATGTTTTTACAAGTAATGTATGTTAAGGTTCATCAATGCTCAATGGCCATGGTATTATATCTAGTAAACCCATAATGTGGTTCCCATTTTTATCAAATATAATTAGTTATTTAGGTTAGTACATCACATTCTTTTCCCCACATATATTAATTTTGGGGCATGTTGTCTTCCTAACTGAAGGGATTTCATAGGTACAAAAACTAGGGTTTTATCACCCTTAATTTATCCATGGTTCAATAAGATGAACTAATATCCAAGTGATTTAGTAGAAAGCACCTTTATCCAATGCTTGAACAAGGAAGCACCATTTCCAAAAAATTTCCAATGGAAATTATGTAGGTCCTATGCCTACATCATTTTACCTCATTACCTTGGCTCTAGTTTCTTTATTTGATCCCTCCTCTGACCTCTGATCTCTGATCTCATATTGGATTTCTTGTCATAGGTACTTGCTTGAAATCTTCTTGAAGTTTCTTAACCACTCTTGATTCACTATATCACAAGCCTTCTTGAATGAATATATTCCTAAATTATCTTGAATATATATAATTACTCATATAAATTTTCACTTTCACCTCCTCTAACACCAGCCTCTCATTCATAACTTTCATTGCTTCATTCTTGAATCAAACTAGCTCTTTCTCATGTAGGCTCATAGGTTTAAAGGTCTCATGCATGATTATATGGATCTTGAATCATAAAATATGTCTCATATGTCCTTTCACATACATATTACAAATCCCATACACATCCCATCAAATCACATAATCTCAGAGTTATAACTCTCACTCAATCTTCACTTTCCTTCTTTAGGCCTCTTTCCTTGTAGCCTTGTTTTAGGGAAAATATAATAGTTGGGAAAAATATAAAAAGATTACCATAAAAATAAATCCACTTTTGGTAGCCTTTAATCTTCATACAAATTTTCAGGTCTCAACTCTCAATGAAGCTACCCTTTATCATAGACCCTTCTTACTAATTAAGTCTCTTTAGGCCTAGTCAATCCCAATCCTATTGATCATACTGTATGGTCATGTATCAACATAAAAAAGTTTTAGTCCTCCATATAAATTTAAAAAACACTTAAATCCAAATTTTTATAATTTTTTTCTAGTTAAGTCAAAATTTATTCAATTTTCCATTTTCTAATCTTATTATTATTATGTACAAGGAATCAAACACTATAAATTGCATAACTTGAGTTTTAGAAATTTTCAGAATCTCATTCCACTTGAAAAAGTTCTATTTTTAATTCCTTATACCTTTAAAATGGTTATATATCCATTAATAATCATAAAACATTCCCAAAAAGCCAATATGTATAATTTTGGGCTTTTTCTAAGACTATGCTAAACATCATTCTTGTATTTTTACATAAATATCCTAAGAACTGAAGGTAAGTGCCAATATTGCATTAAAAACAAAGTAAAATAAAAATAATATGGATTATATACCAATTATCTCATGAAATTCACCATGAACTCAATCAAAGCATTCTTTTATTGATTGATCACTTTTCACATACAATAACCATATACAAAATGGACAAAGCAGACAAGGTTCTTTAAAATCTTGAGATTTCTTATCTTTCCTTAGATATATACCTGTGTTTCCTTCCAAAATATACTCCTATACCACCATATTATATGAACACACTCTTCCAACATGCATTTATATTCTTTATACAATATAAAACATGCAAATAACTTCCTCTTTTCTTGCCACCCATGTTGAATGGTAGTTACAATTTTTATTTTATTGGCATAAGTTGTTTATTTCCATTATTTATATATAGATACACACTTTTAAAATATTATGGGATCATTTAATATCATTTAAAAAAAAATTATCACACACAAGACTCCAAAACACCCCATAAGCTAGTCTAAGAAAATCAAAATTTTAAATTAGACACTTTAGCAAGAAATTCCCAAAGGCTTTAAAATACACTAACTCAAGACTCATATTGACTCAAAAACATCATAATTATCCATATAATACCTACACCAACCTCAAAATACCACATATGATCAATAAAACACTAGAAAACATACCAACTCCTTTTTTGCATGGTGATGCTCTACATCAAGAAACATGGTTTTCATCAACACACAAGTGTACTCCATTGATCTTTAAATTTCAAGTTCATATTTCAAATTTATGGACATTGACTACTATATTTTTGTTGTAATTTTTAATTTTGAGTTACCTACACAATTATAACTTCTTACCAAAGACATAGTGTGTTGTATACTCACATATACCTTTTCCTTTTAATATAACAATTTCATTACTATAATAAAATGGGATAATTTATGGATAATAAAATTTGGTATTAAGTACTTTAGATTGATAATCTTAACATACATTTACCATGCATGAATTTTTTACCCAATAATAATCCTAACTTATCATTCTCTCACACCTACATACTACCTTATGATATTAACCTTTTTTTATACTATTACATGCATATAATAACCTCAATGTTTGTCTCAAACCTAATACTATCCTACTGTTTCTAATGCAAAATTGCTTTCTACATTCAAAGAAGAAATAAGAAACTAAGGAAATGGTCAAGGCTAGAAGTACCTGATAAAGTCGTGTGCACCGAAATCAGACGTTGAAAGATTCTCCTCTTTTGCTGTGGAGGAATGACACCTGCGAAGAAAAGGCTAAAACACAGAAAAACGTTAGTCAAAGATAGGGTGGGCTGTCAGGTGAATGCCCGATCCCGGAAGTACGAAGACTCCCTAGAAGGATATCAACCCACTGATAAAAAAGAGCAGAATATTGGATGAAAGTAGATAATAATGACAGAAATAAATGACAGAAAAATAAAGAGCGTACCTGATATGTAGCACTGTTCTGCACAGTCGCCGGCGTCGGTCTCTATGGTGCCGGCGTCGGTTAAGAAGGTGCCGACGTCGGTTAAGGTGCCGTCATCGGTCGGGGTAGTGACCGGCGTCGGTAGGGGCAGGTTCTGGGAAAAGGTTCGGGACAGGGTCTAAGAGAGTTGGGACTGGTTCAGGGATGTAAACGAGGGACGCTGGGTCTGATAAGGTCAGGGTAGGGTTTTGGATAGAGTCGGGACAGGTTCTGAGAGAGTCTGGGGGGTTTTGGACAGAGTCGGGACAGGGTCTGGGCAAGGTCGGGATGAGGTCTGAACAGAGTCTGGGGAGTCAGGACAGAGGCAGGGATAATAGAACTGATAAATAATAACTGAGAAAGAAATGAAATAAATAGAATAATACTTACCTGGCAGAAGACGCGATGAAAGCCATAGTTGGAGTCGGATTGAATGCAGAGAGTGTTGATGTCGTAGTGTTGATGATTACTCGGGGTTCGCAGGTTGGTGGAGGAATTCACAGGTTGGTTGCTCAGCGTTTCGAATAGCGTTCGGGGTTCTTGTCTCGAATGGTTGGCGGAGGTTGATGAAGGCGGGGGACGGGGACGGTTCCAGAGACGGTTCGTCAACCGTTTCGGGAAACCGAATGGTAACTGATAACGGACAAGGGGAAGGTGACCGACGTCGGTAGGAGTGCCGACGTCGGCCGATGTGACCGACGTCGGTGACATCGGTCGGGTAAAGACCGACGTCGGCAGATGCATAATGGGGATAGAGTCTACCTTTAGCTCTGTGCTCATTTTTACATGCTGCCAGGGTCAAGGTTGGTGAAACAAGTGATCGACAAGGGTTCAATAGGCGAAGAAGAATAAGACGGGGAATGACCAGGGGAGTCGACACGATTTTGGTGTCTACATTTGCCCCTTTTTGTCTTGTTGGTTGTTCTGGACGAACTGCAAGACAAAAATAGGAGTGAGTGCCCCAGGTGAGGGATAAGGTTGATTTCATCTTGTTGGTTGTTCGAATGAACTGCAAGACAAAAATAGGAAGTGAAATGCCTCGAGTATGAATAAGGTATTCCCCCTCAAAGCAGGAGTCGAGGGAAGGGAACCGGGAATCGGGTGCTGATTTGATAAAGAGCGGATGAAAAAAGGGGTGAGGGTGAACGCTGCAAAGGTCGTGATTGCGTGCATACCACTGCATGAAATGGTCAGGCCAAAGTGTCGCAGGTCAAGGGTCGAGGAGTGCCAAAATTGAAGTAACCGGGCCCCAGCATTTAGTCGTCTGCTGATCGGGTCACTCAATCTAAGCTGAAGCTCCAAATGGGTCATCGCGTTCCAGGTATCCCGAGCTCAGGAAGTGCTCCTAGAAACGCAAAAAATTCACAAGTAGTGCGGATCAACCGGTGTGCGATCCTATACTTGTGAGGGTCCAAAAAGGTCTACGCACAATTCTGCTAACTAGTCATGAGGTAGCATACATGCAAAAACAACCAAGGCAACAACGTCTTGGAAGTGGTCGAGGTCGGAGGAGATAGGCATGATCTCCAATGGTTGGTGGTTGATGGATAGATGAATGGACGAAAGGATGCAAGGATGCGGCCGAGCTAACCCCAGAAGACCCCATGTCAACTGAGTGCTGCCTACATAGCCCTGGTGATACGGCCTCGGGCCGATGTAGTTCTCCCTAGAAGGGAGGAAGGGTCAAAAGGATGGTGAGGAAAAAAAGATGTTGCAGCCTTTTCCAAATGGTGTATTCTGCAACATTGGTTGAGGGGTTTTTCATCCCTAGCAATATCTCATATGTGTGATGGATGTATGCTAAAAATGAATTGAGGTCTATTTATGCTTCAGCAAGTATTGGTTTATGCTTAACATAAATTGTGGCGGGTCGATAGTTTCCGTGTGTATTGGTGTCCATAGAAACTAGGGTGAATAGGCAAGGTCATGTTGATGGTCTGAAAAGAGAGTTGAGTTGAGTTGATCGACAAGTGATGAGGGTGAATGTGACCAAAGTGCAGAAGAAGTGAAAAGCATATTGCTCTTTCATTGACAAGGACCAAAAAGATAGCATAGATAGGGGTTATGAGAACCAAGAGCCCCATTCATGCGTGACGTCGTTGACCATAGTTATGTTAGAGCGGTAATCGAATCACTTAGACATTAAAGTGAGCTCGAAGTCCCTTGAGCAGGTAATAGGAGGAGGAAAGAGGGTAACCCATTTTAAGAGCAGAGATAACTTTGCCCCTTTTTATAGGAGACCCTGAGACAACTACAAGCCAAGTCCGTGACTCATTTTTTTTTTTTTTGGCGCAGACTGATCAATGCGGGAAGCCTGCATAGAGATGTCATTTGCTTGGTGGTCAGGTTGTGAAGCTGATCAATGCAGGAAGCTTCTAAAATAAGTTGTTGTTTATTTCCAGATTAGTCATAGCCATCCTTCGAGGGAGTGGTCTAGATTTTTGTTTAATATAAAGGCTTTTGAATAGTTGTCCTTCGAGGGAGTAGTCTATTTATTACAGCAATGATAGTACAGCTGTCCTTCGAGGGAGCAGTCTATTTTTTTTGATTTTGATATTGATATAGTGACCATGGATATGTTTTGACATCTTGATTTGTTTTTATAGATAGAAATGAGAGTCACGGACAAGACTATAGAAGGTCAAGGGCTCCCTTTTATTAGGACAAAGCATCCATACAGTATAAAAGGGTTATAGGAATTGTTAAGAGGAATAGGGTTGAAAGGAAGTAGGATGAAGAGGACGGGGATTGCTCAAGGGACGAGCTCAAGTTAAGTGTCAAGTGGACGAATACTCAACTAGCAGTAGAACGATCGCAGATGCAACGCATAAAAGGGTTCAGGGTCTGATAAGTCCCTGGTGTATACATGTGCGTGATAAGGTCCGAGTCAATTAGGAGCAAACTTGCCCCATTTGCCTCTTTCCAGATTGGTCAGGTGTTTGATTGATGAGTGAATGTGAAGTTGGTTGATACGGTTGTTGATTGGTCGAAAAAGGTTGAATGTTTTGATAAAAGGGTTGGGTCGAATGTTTGGTTGAGATTTGGTTATTTGATAATTGGTCAATGGTTGGTCGAGGGTTGATTGGTTGGTATTTGGTCTTTGGTTGGGTCGAATGTTTGGTTGAGATCGGGTTAAATGTTTGGTTGCTAGTCTGGTTGAGGCTAAGTTGAAAGAGTGATTGATATGTGGTCGAGACTGTGTTGAAAAATTGGTCAAAGTTTGGATGAAGGTTGAATTCCCCCAGCGACTAGGGAGAATTTTTGACGGATTAGTTAAGGTTGATTGAGGTTTAGTGGTCAGATGGACAGTGTTGATGTCGAATAAAGGGGTTAAAGGCAGCGAAGGGACCCTAGTCTGACGTGGAGATCCCAATTTAGATGACGAGGTTGGAGAGGTATGGGTTGGTGTTGATAATTTGTCAAAGGGGTGGTCAAGAGGATCCTTGATAAGAAAGGAATCCTTTTTCCGGTGGTGACGAATGACAGCTTTAAGAGCGCAACAACGCTCGGTGTCATGTCCCGGAGTGTGATGATAATGGCAGAATGTAGAGTTGTCGAACCAAGATGGCCTTGATCCGAGAGTTGATGAGTGGGGTGGTGTTGAAGGTTTGTTGATAACGTGGTCGAGAAGAGAGGTGTCATTCTCCAAACATTGGCGAACGATGACCTTGAGGGCATGACAATGCTCAGTGTCGTGCCCAGGCGTGCGATGATACGCACAAATGCAAGTGTCATCGAACCATGGTGGTTTTGGTCCGAGAGAGTGATATGGTCTAAGAGGTGGGAGATTGAGACAAGAGGACTGCAACAATTGCCGTAACAGCAAGGCGTAAGAACCTGCTAACGGGTTGGGATGTTTTATTGCAGAGAGGGTTGGTGACATTGGTTTGGGAGGTGTAAGAGGCGTTGGTCGATGGTTTGAAGGAGGTATAAGTCTGACAGGTTGATAGAATAATGGAGGTGACTTACCTCTGTGAAGTATGGGAGTGGGAAGCACTCCGAGTAAAGTAGACAGATGTGGGCCCAAGATTGAAGGTAATGACGAAGATAGGGGAGGAGGCCTCCGGTGTGGTTTAGTAGCCTTCTTTGGTTTGGGTTGAGGGCCACCTTTATGCGAGGCGAGATTAGATGTGGGGCGAACACCAAGAGGTTTAGTCTCTTTGGGCATGATGGACGCCTGCGCGGGTTTGGACTTAGATGTGGACGGTTTTTCTCTCAATGGAGAAGGGATTAAAGGTGTGGGCTCTTTAAGTGGAAAGAGCTCTGGAGTAGTCATGGCTTCTGTGTATGGTTGGGGAGTCAAAAAGGTATGATCGTCTATAGATGATGATAAGGATGAAGGTGAGGCAGCTGGTGTTGATGTGGTTAAAGCGTCCTCCAATATGGGAGAAGTCGCTGGAGGACAAGTGGGAGAAGAAAGTTCTTCGCCATGTGGAGGAGGTATAGGGGAAGAAGGGTCTTCCACCTGTGAAAGAGGTTGGTCAGGGATAAGAGAAAAGATAGTGTCGACCGTGTGTATATCATGGTCTTGAGGGTCATTGATCATGGTTTGGACGTTGTCTTGAGTAGGCGGGTGATTAGAAAGAGGTTGCTTGAAGATGTCAAGGTTTTGGTTGGGCGGTGCGTTTGGGTTATCTAAAATAAGATTCCCCTTGTCAAGCATGTCTTGGACGATGTTTTTGAAAGTTTGACAGTGATCCGTGTCATGGCCTTTGACACGGTGATAGTCGCAAAAGTGATTCTCCCTGTACCATGCAGGGATAGGTGTTGAGGGGTCGAATTGATGTGGTCGGATTGGAGGGAGATTGAGGACCCCCTGCTTGACGATTTTATTCAAAATAGAGGCATATGACTCTCCAATTGGAGTGAATTGACGCTGTATGGATTGACGTTGAAAATGTTTATTGATGTAGTCTAATGTTGAAGATGATGATCGGTTGGTTATTGTTGAAGATGATGGTCTAAAGATGACAGTGTTTGCCGACCCCTTGGATTGAGAGTGGGCAGAAAAAGGTCTGGAAGAAGAATGGTCATTGGTTCTTGTGTTAGTGTTACACAATTTGACCTTATCTTCTTCAATGGCACGGAGTTCAAGCTTTCGGGCCATGGTGAAGGCCTCGTCGAAAGTGTGGAATGTTTGAACCCGCAAGGTGGACGAGATGTGACTGACACATGCTCGGGAAAAGAGCTCAATGAGCTCGGGTTGAGGCAAGGAGAAGGAGAGCTGGTTGATCAAGCTTCTCCAACGGGCGACAAAATCGGTTATTGATTCGTCGTCAAATTGCCTGATGGAGTAAAGGTCTGTGATCGAAACTTGTTTAGTGATATTGATAGAAAAATGGTCAACGAATAGTTGGGCGAGTTGGATGAATGAAAAGATAGAATGTCTGGCAAGAGAACTATACCAGTCAAGGGCAGGGCCAGAAAGCGACATAGGAAATTTGCGTAGAAGTAACGCATCGTCATGGGCAATAAGGTAACAGGCATGTCTGAATGCCTTTAGATGTTGTTGTGGGTCTTCCTTACTCTGAAAGCGAGTAAATTTAGGAAGCTCCCAATGGTTGGGGTATGGTCGGATAGGGACAGAAGGGTGGATGGGCTCGCTGCAAACTTGTTCATATGATAAAGTATTGCTTGAACCGGAGATAGAAGCTTCGAGACTGGACATTTTATCCATCAGCATCTTGATGAGATCTGCTAACGGATTGGCGGGTTGAGCGCCCCCTAGGTTGTAAGGCGCTTGAAAGAGGTTAGAAGAGGCGTGCGACATAGTCGGTTGTACAACGTACGGATGACTAGTCGCAGGGGCAGAAGTAGAGGCTAAAGGTGGTTGGGTTATGAAGGTAGAAGGCATAAGCTGACTAGATACCGCCAAAGGAGGTCGTGTGACGGCATTGACGAAAGGCGAGGTAGGCACTCCTGCATATATAGGCGCAAGAGTGTGTGGGGTCGAGACAATCAAGTTCTGGTATGATGTAGAACTTGGTTGAATTGCAGGTGATTGAGGGGGTAACGAAACCCCAGTGGAGGTTGGTCTAAAAATAGATGAGGAGGCCGAACTTTGCGTATAGGCCATGGTCGGGTTAATGGTTGAGGCGAAAGATTGAGTCGAAAAAGGTTGGGTGGTGAACGGTGTTGATGTCGTCGCCACATCGTCTGAAAGGTCCCGCATTGGTTTTCTTGCGAGATAGTTTTGGAGGGCTGCGGTATTGAGGTCCAAGAATCTTGCAAAATCTTGGTCCCCTTCTGGGATGATAGGCGTCTGGGTTGGAGATAGTCTAGTAGAAATTCTTTCGGTCTTCGAATAGAACTCCATTATATGATTGTTTATAGACGGGGTAGGCGAAAGCGATTGATGGCTAGCGTGGTCAAGAAGAGCCTTGGTTTGACTACGTGCCAGAACCATTCAAGGCAAGAAAGAACATCCTCATAAGCTCAAACAAGCAGATAAGAACTAAAAAAGATGAAGACACAAGCAGATCCTAAAACCCTAGAAGTAAATTATTAGGATTATAGTGGCTTATGCCTTAGAATGTGTGTAGAGGAAGGTTGGTTTTGTGAGTCAGGTCCTAGAAGAAGCAGTCTATGGATAGTTTTGGGTTTTGTTAAGGTGCTCAAGAAGTCTGTGTTAGGGTCTGGTACGCAGCCTGGTGCTAAGGAGCAAGCTCCCCTCACTTCACGATTCCAGTGGTTAGCTGGTTTCGCTTAGCCAAAATATACCTCGCCTAGAGATTAGACTCCGCCAGAGAACGGAGTGGGCTTCCCCCTTGGTGATGAAATCCAAGTGGGGTCACCGGGACGGGTAAGGTATCCGCTGGGGGATGAATTCCCAGTCGGGCCTTGTCTCAGGTAAGTTTTATGTTTGTTTTGTGCAGGTGGTCTGGTCGTGTAACATCAAGTGATCTAGATTAATTCAATATGCGGTTTAATTACTATGTGTGGTCTAAAAGATGCAGGCAAACAGAGATGAATGCAAAGTGTTTTAATGTCCAAGTCGAAATGTTTGTTCGTATGAAGATGAATGGAGAAAGAGTCGAAGAATATGAGTTTTAACTAGTCTAGAAGTACAAGAAAGAAAGAAATGTTCATTTTAGTTCTGCTTATGATGTCGTTTAAGAAGAGACAAAAGGAGGCGAAAAGGAAGAAACCTAATGCACCTAAATGAACGAAAGAAAGAAAGAACCCAAGGAGGACCTAGGGTCCCACCGGGCGTGCCAGAATGTTTCTAATGCAAAATTGCTTTCTACATTCAAAGAAGAAATAAGAAACTAAGGAAATGGTCAAGGCTAGAAGTACCTGATAAAGTCGTGCGCACCGAAATCAGACGTTGAAAGATTCTCCTCTTTTGCTGTGGAGGAATGACACCTGCGAAGAAAAGGCTAAAACACGGAAAAATGTTAGTCAAAGATAGGGTGGGCTGTCAGGCGAATGCCCGATCCCGAAAGTACGAAGACTCCCTAGAAGGATATCAACCCACTGATAAAAAAGAGCAGAATATTGGATGAAAGTAGATAATAATGACAGAAATAAATGACAGAAAAATAAAGAGTGTACCTGATATGCAGCACTGTTCTGCACAGTCACCGGCGTCGGTCTCTGTGGTGCCGGCGTCGGTTAAGAAGGTGCCGACGTCGGTTAAGGTGCCGTCGTCGGTCGGGGTAGTGACCGGCGTCGGTAGGGGCAGGTTCTGGGAAAAGGTTTGGGACAGGGTCTGAGAGAGTTGGGACTGGTTCAGGGATGTAAACGAGGGACGCTGGGTCTGATAAGGTTAGGGTAGGGTTTTGGATAGAGTCGGGACAGGTTCTGAGAGAGTCTGGGGGGTTTTGGACAGAGTCGGGACAGGGTCTGGGCAAGGTCGGGATGAGGTCTGAACAGAGTCTGGGGAGTCGGGACAGAGGCAGGGATAACAGAATTGATAAATAATAACTGAGAAAGAAATGAAATAAACAGAATAATACTTACCTGGCAGAAGACGCGATGAAAGCCATAGTTAGAGTCGGATTGAATGCAGAGAGTGTTGATGTCGTAGTGTTGATGATTGCTCGGGGTTCGCAGGTTGGTGGAGGAATTCGCAGGTTGGTTGCTCAGCGTTTCGAATAGCGTTCGGGGTTCTTGTCTCGAATGGTTGGCGGAGGTTGATGAAGGCGGGGGACGGGGACGGTTCCAGAGATGGTTCGTCAACTGTTTCGGGAAACCGAATGGTAACTGATAACGGACAAGGGGAAGGTGACCGACATCGGCAGGAGTGCCGACGTCGGCCGATAGGTGACCGACGTCGGCGACATCGGTCGGGTAAAGACCGACGTCGGCAGATGCATAATGGGGATAGAGTCTACCTTTAGCTATGTGCTCATTTTTACATGCTGCCAGGGTCAAGGTTGGTGAAACAAGTGATCGACAAGGGTTCAATAGGCGAAGAAGAATAAGACGGGGAATGACCAGGGGAGTCGACACGATTTCGGTGTCTACACCTACACAAATATACCTAGATTCTTAGTTTAGTACTCGTATGCATAGGTCAGTAATATTATATTGGGTTAATACTTGAACTTGATATTACCAACGCTCTCCTAGAAACATATAATTTTTAAAATAAAATATTTCCTTATGGTTAGTCTATCTACTTAGCATGTTGGTAACATGATAAATTACTCAATTGGTCTCATATATACAAATCAAGGCCTCATTTAATAGGTGAATTGGCACTTATCTATCACATGTGCATGCACACCCACATGTGTGCACATGCACGCACGTGTGCGCACGTGCGCGCGCGCACACACACACACACACACACACACACACACACACACACACACACACACACACACACACACACACACACACACACACACACACACACACACACACACACACACACACACACACATCTATAAAAAAATCCATATTCATCCTAATTTTTTAAATCAATTAATAGGATAAGTCATAATTCAATTTAAAATCATACCAAAGTGAAGTTAAATCAATCATTTTCAAGTATAAATTTTAAATATTTAATTTCATTCATATAACAAATGAGTAAAATTTCACAATCACACTAAGTGGGAGAACTACATGTGGTTTGATTTAATTCTTGGAGTACCAAGTGCATATCTAATGGTTAATCATAAATTGAGAATATTGGGGTTATCTCAACCCATTACTCTTTCTTATTTTTTCAATTTTATTTTCCTCATAAGCACACCCAAGGTTTCATAGTGGAGGTTGATTTTTTGAGTTGCATGCATCATTAGGTTATACATCACATATAAATATATTTTAGAGATAGGAGAAGGTTATTTTATGTTCATATACCCTATTTTATACATAGGTAACTATAAACCACTAAAATTTAGTATTATTAGTTGATAGTGACCCAAGCTAATGGAATTGGCCCAAGACAAACATAACCATAGTTCTATATCTAGATGAATCATAGTCCTACTTAATTTTGTTTTTCACTATTAGAAGTCAATCATAGTTAGACTGTCAATCATAAAATATAATTAATTATCCATTTTTTACTTATTATATTTAGCATATTCCACTTTTCAAATCATTAAAAAAAAATTCAAGCTTTAACATTAAATAAAATCATGCTTAAATGTGATTTTAGTAATCTGAATTCACGTATGATTTTTTATCCTATTAGGGTTTCTACAACTAAATTAGGTTAAGACACCTTATTTTTTAGATGAGACTCATTATTCTATCTATATTGACACAAAAATAAAATAAACCACAAAAAATAGGTATACTACTAGAGTTTTGTATTTACTATTTAGTAAATGTTTATTGCTCTGAAAATATCCTTACTACTCTGAAAATAAATACAAAAATTAGACATAACTAAAATTTATTGGTTTTGATATTTATATTTTTAAGTGGATAAATTCCTTTACACAATTTCTTGACCACTTAATTTAAATGAAAACTTAGTATAAAATATCTAAAATTGACATATAACTCTCACTTTGCATGTTAATTCTTGAAATTTCACTACATGTAAAAATAAACCATTTGGTATTGAACAAGATATTTTTTTTGATTGAAGAGTTCCTATAAATTAATCAAACAAGATATGATATAATGTTAATCATACAAAAAAGTGGGTGGAAAAGTCACACCCCGCAAGCATAATCACATTGAGGCAAAGACACCATGAGACAAGTCAAAATAGTGGTAAAAAAATGACCACACCTACAAAAAAACATGACATTAATAGTTTGATAGCAAAGCTGGGAGAGAAAGGTATACATAACATTAAAGAGAAAAATTAAGTAATCACAAAAAACATGGACACAAGGGAGGTGGTGGATATAGTGGATTCTGAGGCTTATCACCCCACACACCCAAGGAAAGAGGATCCTCATCCACATGTAAGGGATCCCAACCAATGTTTTGTTGAGCATATATATCTCATCTTGATTTCTTTCAAGAAAAATTACCAGAGCTAGGAATAGAAAATTACTTTGGGGGGAAGCACCCTATCCTTTGGTGTCACCATCTTGAGATAGGGGAGGAGATCACTAGCCCCTGCCATCACCTCTAGATCTAGACGAGCCCTCAGACCACCATGATGAGGAGAAGACTAGTGAGGTGGTGACCAATGAGGATAATGACTCCTATGTCTACTTTTGGATTGATACTGACATGGCCCATGCCCTTGTCCTCATGGGGTGAATAAGAAGCCATGGGGGCTCATGAGGTTCAATAATGACCACACATAGGGCATTTCCTCAGTGATTGAGTAAACACTAGAGGTGGCTGAGTTCCAGGAAGATCTTGTCTATTTGACTTTGAATATAAAGAGTAACATTAGATAGAATAGTAATTTTGTTAGTAACATAAAAATTGCATTCTAACTCTTCATGATTAAAGCAATCATAATTTTTAGTTTTCTAGATTTGAAATAATATATCAAATCAAAAGATCTACCAAAAATGGCTATATTTTATAGGAAACAGAGTCGAGTCCCTAAGAAAGACATATTACACATGAAGAATTTAGGTCAAAATGGATGGAAAAGGGAATGTATCTAATGCCACATAGATTATGCATGAGAACAAAACCAAAAAATGTGCTTAACAATCTATTGTTATCAGCAAGCCATACAAATGGGATTAGGCATGCCCAAATACTTGAGTTAGTCACTCACAGGTAAGCCCTAATAAATAATACGCTATAATATGAGTGTTTTTGGGCTCAATAATAGTAGACCACATATTTATAATGGATATTCCATTTGAGGTTGAGCACTTCATCTAGAATATGTTGATGGGTTAGTAAATGATACCCCAAATAGGGATAATACTGGGTAATGGGAGTGGTCATAGGCCAATGCCAATCCTTACACAAAGGAACAAGAGAATTGACTCTTATTTTATGTAAATACTCATCAAGTATGGAACCCTGAATTTCTACAATAACCTATGCATCTAAATTATTTAAATAAAATTTATTCTAAAGTTATTTCCAAGTGCACCAAGCCCTATTTTCCTTGCAAAAATGATCACTGATAACCTTCACACCTTTCCTAAAGAGCCTTAACCCTTTAACCCAAAGGACTAAGTCATAGGGAACATTGTGAAAACTTAATTAAGGTGAACACTAGAGGGACTAGGCATTAATGGAGATGTCATTCCTGAAACCCTTACCAACCTAGTTAAGGTGAGTCTTAAGATTTTCCCAAGATTTCCATAGACTTTGAATTATAAAGTTGCCCTTGATTTTAATAGGCACTAGGATTATGATCAGAGAGTGAAGTCCTAGGCCTTACCAAGCCTTTCTACCACATGGTAATCCCTAACAGATACAATGGCATATAATAATCTTCTAGGCTTCATCCCCAATAAGACCTATAATAATCCATTTGGCACCAAGAACAAGGCCTTGAATTTTAATATCTAAGAGACCCAGACCCCCAAGTTCCTTGGGTTGATATTATATGCTCCAAGCAACTGTGTGGAAACCCTTATGACCCTCAGAGTTAGCCCATAGAAAATATCTTATATATTTTTTTAATTTATTGTAAGTGACATTACAAGGGGCCCAATAAGAGGAATAATATACATGAGTAGTTGTCAAGACTTTAGAGTAGATTTGAAATTTTCTAGCAAGATAAAAAGGCTTGGTGATCCAAAAAAAAAATCTCTGCACTACATAAGACAATAGTTTAGAGGGAGAGACCCAAAAATCAAAAGGATGCCAAGAAACTTAAAATGCACCCTTGTAAGAACCCACTAAAATTGATATTCCTCTAGCCAAGGAGGTTTGGAGCCCAAAGACTAATGGTAGCACTGAGTCTTCCTCCATTTGATAATGAACCTGAAGCCAAACAAAAAATATGGAGACATTCCATGGAATTCTTGATAGAATGTTCTTATTTTTTAAGAGTGAGAAAATAATCATCTACAAAGTGGCCATTTAAAACCTATCTATCAGACTGAGGGAGGTAGATACCTTTCATCAAGCACCTAGTAGTGTAATTATCTAGGATTTAGATAAATCCTTCTACTACCAGCACATATAAAGAAGAGTCTAAAGGGCATCCCTATTGAATATAACAATGAAGTTCAAACCAAGAGGATTGGGTGTCATTGATAGTGATAAAAGGCCCAACATCATAAAAGAGCATGTTAACAATTTGAACAAATTAGGGGCCAATGTTGATAAGTGTTATCATTGATGTCAAGGTGTATTTGATGAAGATACATGGTGAGTTGTCTTTGATGTATGAGCTCATGAGCTTGATGTGACAAGGTGAGTTTGTTTAACTTTGTATTCTTTGTTGGTTTATGTCAAGGTTGATATCAAGGTTCATGTCATCATGAAGTTGTCAGTGTTGTCATTGAAGGTTCTTGTGAAGGTATGATGATAAGTAGGTCTACAATAATATTGTTGTGAGAAAGACCAGTTGGAAGTGTGTATTATGACAAGCTTATGAGCATCAAAGGTATGTAGTGTGAAAGAGAGTATTGTAGTGGTTATGACTATTTTTGTCATGTTTCAATTGTTGACAAATGCATAGGTAGCAAGTCCTTGAGATCAAGTGATTAAGTAGCCTAAGCCCAGGCATGGCATGAAGAGACATTGTGAAAAGGTATGAGCATGGTGTCTTGGTGAGATGAGTGTACATAGGCATGAGTAGTTGTATCAGGTCGCTTGAGTATGTGAGTGAGGTAGAGAGCGCATGGAAAGAGGAATGAAGGTTAGTTTTAAGACCTAATGTGGTTAGCAAGTCAAAGTCTAGAGAGCAAAGAGAGATTATGGCCTAATGAGGTATCATTATCTTTTTTCAAGTCATATGAAGGATGTATGGTAGTTTTAAAGAATGAGAGAGGTTGTATGGAATAAGAGTGAGATGTTTACCATGAAAATAAGGTGTTGAGAGCATGGAAAGATGCAAGAAGGTCAATTCAAGGCCTAATAAGGTATGAAGACTATAATGTAGAGAGAGTGTATTATAATAGAATATTAGGATCAGTTTCTAAGGCAAGTGTGAGTAGGTGAGCATTGAAAAATGTGATTAAAGTTTTTTTAGTCATGTGCATGAAGTCTGAGGTTTTGTTTTGAAGGACAAGGCATGAAAAGTTATTTGGAGGTCTCTCGAGTGCTCAGAATGAAGGGCTCTCAACATGAGAAGGATTTTCTTGTGCTCATTAGATTATCAACCTTTTCATGGCAACCTAATTAGTTCATGGAATTTGGTTAAGGGTCAAATCTCAAAATTCTAGGCATTAATTTTTAATCAAGGGGATATGCTTTATGAATGATTGTTAACACTACAGATAAGTTTAAACCCTCTTGGAACCCTAATAAGGACCCAATGTTCAATATGTTGATCAAAAGTGCCAAAACTTTATTGGTATTCCTAGGTAAGTTTTTGTATCTTGTAATGGAATCTCCCAGGTACCTCCAAGTGGTGGTGTTTAGAGAGATGAGAGAGAAAATGTGAAGATACAAGCTTATTTCTAAAGAAGTTATTATAGCTATCAAAATTTGTATTGGAAAAAGTTTGAAAAGGATTGGATGGAGAAGGTAGATATATTTTTTTTATGTCCAATGTGGCTTATGTATTGATTCTATTAATCAAGTGTGCTAAATTGGTCATCTAAGTTAGTGAGTTGCTAACAGGCCTAATGGTGCAAATAGTGAAAAACCCAAGCAGCAGTGAGAAGATAAATTGGAATGTGTTTTCACAATATAATGATGAAAACAAGTTCATAGAGATGTTTTTTAGAAATTTTAAGACATTTTAATGCTTATAATAATCTTTAGAGGTCATGTATGTGGTGAAAAAGCTACTCAAAAAATGACTAGTATGGTTTAGTTTAGATTATGTTGTGATCTAAGAATTTGACTCAAGAGAGGATGGTTAGTATGGTGTTAGTTCCAAAATGAAAACAAAATGAAATAAACACACTAATAGCATAAAATATCTAGGCATAAACACTAGGGAGTGACTAGTTAACCAAAGCAAATGACAAACACAACAAAAAGGTAAGGAATCAAATACAAGAATCCCTTCACCTTCCTTAGATGCTCCAAATGCCTTTGTAGTGGTGGCTTGCTCAGCTTGTGCTCATGTAGTCCTTGGAAATGGAAGCTTGTCTACCTCCATCTCTCCTTAGCACATTTGGCTTATGGCTTAGCTTGGCTTGGAATAAATTTAGCATTATTACACTATTTTCTTGAATATTTTGGAACCAATCTTGCATTATAACTTTACACTAATTAAGCTTATAAATGATGTTGTGAGGCCTCATATTTATAGATTTTTAGATTTGTCTAGAATCAACCTAAACCATCCATCTCAAGATTGAGATGTATGGTTGAGGATTAATTCAATTTTAGGAATTAAGTTTGTAATTATCCTCATCATGACATTGGAAGAAGGGGAAATTAAGAGTCATGGAGGGAATCATGGAAGGCATTGATGAGGCATGGAGGGCATGAATCCTAATATTTATGCATTTATGGCCTAGGGATGTCTTCCCAAGAAATGAGGTCACTTGATGATGCAGACATTCAATATTCATTTTCAATAATAAGTATTCAACAAGTTTCCATGGAATTATTAATTAAGCCTTAACTTGGATTAATTATCTCTTAAGCATGTTTAAGTACTTTGTGCACAAGTTAGTCAAATTGATCAAAATGTCTTATTATTGGTCCAAAATTTGACTAGATTAGAATTAGAAGGTAAGGTTAGATGCATTAGAACCGTATTCCCATTTAGGATGTTACCAATAATAAATAACAAAGGCACATGTCTTATGCAAAAGATTTGATAGAAAAGATCAATCCAAAGCACCTAGGTACAAATTTGGCATTTTGACTCGAAATGAACTAATCAAAGTTAGCTGGCCCATAAATTGCATTACCCCATTTAGGGATACCCTAGCCAAAATCGGCACTTGAATATGTCATTTTCATACCATTTTGCATGTTTTAGTGTTTTTAGACCAAATTGTGTATTTTGGGTAGACATTGGCCAAAAGCCTGATTGGAAGTTATTGGTGGCCAATTTTAAGTGTCTATAGTTTTCCCCTATTTGGGAAGGCATTAAAAACCATAGGTAAAGTTATTTATTATCAAAGAATGAGAAATGGCCTGTATGCCAAAAAATATGATGATGGTTGAAGAACAAAGCTCCAAATAGTTTTTGGGAAGCCTATGATGATGCCCCCTCGAGGGAGTGACCATCACATTTGTTGATGGATGGTCCCTAAAAAATAAACAAGAAGAAATGTGGAATTAACCCATGGTTGAAATTAATCCAAATGAGAAACTTCTTGCATGCATTGATGTAAAAATGATGTTGATTTTCCCAAAGGTGGTTATAATTAGGAATAAAATTCAAAATAATGATTTGCCCATAGGTGGTTATAATCATTAAGAGGACCTAGATTGGCTAAAGATGATTGTGCCTCAATTAGCTCTAATTAGCAAGCATATCTCAAGGATATAACCTAGAATATAGATTAAAGATGAGTGGGTAAAGTGATGAAATAGATGAATAGAAGAATATGATTGATTAGTGTGAATGATTTAGTTTTACCTACCAATGACAAGATGCACATCCTAACTAGTAATGATACAACTATAATGGTCATTGGGTTAATTTAATCAAGGGTGGGATGGAAGGATTTACCAAGGTGCCAAGGAGAAACTTATAAAACTCTATTTATTGTAGACCTTATTGAAGCTAATTTTTGTTGTAGCATGTGATGGTAGGTGTTTCTATCGCTAATTCACTTTTTCAGATTATAAAGAGAGAGAAGAAACTAAAGAGATAAATGGACAAGGCATGTGAAGTACCTGGATAAAGATCGCGCACCGTAATCCAGACGTTTGTGAGCACCCCTCTTTGGCTGTGGAGGAATGACACCTGCAAAGAAAAGGAACTTGGACAAGAAAATGTTAGATGGATAGGTGGTGGGTTGCCAAGCAAAAGCTTGTTCCCAGAAGTATGAGAACTTCCTTAAGGGAGGTCAACCCACTAGTTTGATAAATGATAGAATGCTAAAATAGACTGAAATGATAGCAAACTGAAAGAGAAAAGAAAGCAAAGGCTTACCTGGAAGAAGCTGTCGGCCTGGTTGCAGTCGCCGGCGTCGGTGGTCTCACCGGCATCGATTGTCAGGTCTGCTGATGTCGGTTAGTCTGCCGACGTCGGTGGGGGTAATGACCGGCGTCGGTCGGGGCAATAGGCTTGGACGGGGTTTTAGGCAGGTTCTGGTCGAGTCTGGACAGAGTCTAGTCTGGGCTTGGTCTGTGGACGGGTCAGTGGATGTACAAAATGGTCTGGGAGAATGGTCTAGGTCTGGTTTTAGTTGACAGTCTATGCAGAGGTCCAGGAGAATGGACAAAATGTCGAAAAGGGACAGAGAGATAAGGAAGCCAATCAGGGAGATAGGAATCTGGGTCTGCCTAGTTTGGTTAGCAGTCTGGGTTGGGGAGAAGGAGAGATGAATCTAGTTTAAAAAGAAGATGACTAGAAAGCATAAAGAAAACAAACAGAGTACTTACCTGTGCCCTGCTGAAGAAGGTGTTGATCTTGTTGCTGGTGATGCCGGATGTGAAGCCCTATTGCTGATAAAGAATCCCTGTTGTTCACTTGTAGAAGCTTGCTGTGTACCTGAGGGAGAGAGTCAGAGAGCGAAGAGGAGAAGAAACGGATGCCAAAACACCAAGAGAAATCAGTTTGCGAGCTCAAGGGTCCAGGGGCTGCAACGGATGCAGAAAGGGGTAATGAAGGCTACCGACGCTGGCAGTTTCGCCGACGTCGGCCGAAGGGTCACCGACGTCGGCAGTGGCAGAATGGGGACAGAGACTAAAAATAGCCTCTGCCCATTCTTGCACGCCGCCGGGCGAGGGGTTGTGGGAAGAACGGTCACGAGGATGCTTAAATGGGCGTGGGGGGAAGATAATGAGGAGATTTGGCATAATAAATGTTAGGGGGAAGGTGGAGGGATTCAAGGGAGGATCCAAGGTGGCAAGGGTGAGGTGGAAAGAGGGCCACTTAATTAAAATATTTAAGTTATTTTAATCAAATGAATGGAGGGGACTAAGGCCAAGGGTTAGGATAGGGGTTTGAGGTGAACAAGGGGGAGAACCAAGGTGCAGACACATTTGCGGTGTCTACATTTGCCCCTTTTTGTCTTGTTGGTTGTTCTTGACGAACTGCAAGACAAAAATAGGAGTTGGTTGCCCCAGGAAAAGGATGAGGTGTTCCCCCCTCAAAGCGATAGTCGAGAGAAGGGAACCGAAGATCGAGTGTCGATTTGACAGAGAAATGGATAGAAGAGAGTGAGTGAAAACGCTGCAACAGTCGTGATTGCACGTAGTCCACTTCACGGGAGGGTCGGGTCAAATTGTCGCATGTCGAGGGTCAAGGAGTGCCAAAATTGAAGTAACCGGGCCCCAGTATTTAGTCGTCTGCTGATCGGGTCACTCAATCTAAGCTGAAGCTCCAAATGGTCATCATGTTCCAGGTATCCCAGGCTCAGGAAGTGCTCCCAGAGACACGAAAAAGCCACAAGTAGTAGGGATCAACTGGCTCGCGATCCTATACTTGTGAAGGGTCAAAAATAGTCTGCGGACAATTCTGCTAACCAGCCGTGAGGTAGCACACACGCAAAAACAACCAAGGCAACATTGGCTTGGAAGTAGTCGAAGGTCGAAGGAGATACGTATGATCTCCAATGGTCATTGGTCAAGGGGATGGATGGATGAAAGCTGTGGCCGAGCTAACCTCAGAAAACGTCATGTGATCTGAGTGCTGCCTACATAGCCCTTGTGATAGGGCCTCAGGCCAATGTAGTTCTCCCTGAAAGGGAGGAAGGGTCAAAGAGATTGATTTGTCTTGGTCAGAGAAAATGGAGTTAGTCGTGGTCAAAGTCAAGGTCGCAGAAGAGAAGGTTTGTCCATCAAAAAGACGAACAAACGGGGGTGGTCGAGCTAACCTCAGAGGACGTCATGTGATCTGAGTGCTGCCTACATAGCCCTGGTCATAGGGCCTCAGACCAATGTAGTTCGGACTACGAGGGTCAAAATGGTCGATGATGAGTTTGGTTGAGTGTCGAAATGATGAGGGGGAAGAGATGTTACAGCCTTTTCCAAATGGTGTATTCTGTAACATTGGTCGAGAGTCTTTCATCCCTAGCAAGTTTCCATAGTCGTGATGGATGTATGCTAAAAATGAATGGAGGTCTATTTATGCTTCAGCAAGTATTGGTTTATGCTTAACATAAATTGGGTCTGGTCGGTAGTTTCCATGTGTATTGGTGTCCATAGAAACTATGTGAAATGGACTAGGATGATGTCAGCTGAAAATGATGAAAATGGCTTGGTTAAGGATGAGTCGACAATTGATGTGGTTAAATGTGACCAAAGTGTAGAGAAAAGGTGAAAGGCAAATTGCTCTTTCATTGACAAGGACCAGAAAGGAAGCATAGATAGGTATTATTAGAACCGAAGCCCCGTTCATGCATTACATCGTTGACCAGTGTGGTGTTAGAACGGTAATCGAATCACTTTGACATTAAAGTGAGCTCAAAGTCCCCTGAGCAGGTAATAGGAGGTGGATAGGGTAACCCAGTTTAAGATCAGGAAGAACCTTGCCCCTTTTTATAGGAGACCCTGAGACAACTACAAGCCAAGTCCATGACCCGTTTTTTTTTTTTTTTTTTTTTTTTTTTGGGTGCAGGCTGATCGATGCGGGAAGCCTACATAGAGATGTCTTTTGATGTATGGTCATGTTGCGAAGCTGATCAATGCGGGAAGCTTCTAAGAAAGGTTGCTGTTTGATAGCCATCCTTCGAGGGAGTGGTCTACATTTTTGCTTGATATAATGGCTTTTGAATAGCTGTCCTTCGAGGGATCAGTCTGTCTTTTTGATTTGATATTGTGACCATGGATTGTGTTTTGACATCTTGATTTTTTTGTATAGAAATGTGAGTCGTGGACAAGGCTGTAGAAGTTCAAGGACTCCCCTTTTATTAGGATAAAGCATCCATACATCATAAAAGGGTTGTAGGAATTGTTAAAGGGAGATAGGGTTGAAAGGAATGAGGATTAAGAGGACGAGGGTTGCTCAAGGGACGAGCTCAAGTTACGTGTCAAGTAGACGAGTACTCGACTAACAGAAGAATGGTCGAAGATGCAAGACATAAAAAGGGGTTTAAGGCCTAATAAGACCCTGGGCCATGCTTGTATGTTATGATAAGGTCCAAGTTAATTAGGAGCAAACTTGCCCCAATTTGCTTCTTCTGAGATTGGTCAGGTGTTGATTGATGGATGTGAAGTTGGTTGACATTGTCGTTGGTTGATTGAAAAAGGTTGAATGTTTGGTCGAGTGGTCAGGTTGATTGATATTTGGTTGAAGTTTGGTTGAGACTAGTTGAATAATTGGTCGGGGGTTGGGTCGATGGACACTTGGTCGATATTTAAGATTAAATGAGTGATTGATATGTGGTAGAGACTGGGTTGAACAGTTGGTCGAGGTTTGGATGAAGGATGAATTCCCCCAGCGGGTAGGGAGAATGTTTGAAAGATTGGTTAAGGTCGGTTGAGGTTTAGTGGTCAGATGGACGGTGTTAATGTCGAATAAGGGGGTCAAAGGTGGTAAAGGGACCACAGTCTGGCATGGGGATCCTGATTTAGGTGATGAGGTTGGAGAGGCATGAGTCGGGGCTGATGTTTTGTCGAAGAGGTGGTCAAGAGGATCCTTGATGAGAAGGGAATCCTTTTTCCAGTGCTGACGAATGATAGCTTTGAGAGCACAACAATGCTCAGTGTCATGTCCCGGAATGTGATGATAGTGGCAGAATTTAGAGTTGTCGAACCAAGATGGCCTTGATCTGAGAGTTGATGAGTGAGGCGGTGTTGAAGGTTTATTGATGATGTGGTTGAAAAGGGAGGTGTCATTCTCCAAACATTGGTGAATGGCAACCTTGAGGGCATGACAATGCTCCGTGTCGTGTCCAGGCGTGCGATGATACGCACAAATGCAAGTGTGGTCAAACCAAGGTGGTTTAGGTCCGAGAGATTGATATGGTCTAAGAGGCGGGAGATCAACACGAGAGGATTGCAACAATTGCCGTAAGAGCAAGGCATATGAACCTGCTAATGGGTCTGGATGTTTTATTGCAGTGAGGGTTGGTGACGTTGGTTTGGGAGGTGAAGGAGGCATAGGTCGAGGGTTTGGATGAGATGTATGTCTGATGGGATGAGAGAGTAATGGAGGCGATGTGCCTCTGTGAAAGATGGGAGTGGGAAGCACTCCTATTAAAGTGGACGGATGTGGGCCCAAGATTGAAGGTAATGATGAAGGTGGGAGATGAGTCCTCCGATGAGGTCGAGTAGCTTTCGTGTGTTTGGGTCGAGGGCCACTATTGTGTGAGGTGAGGTTAGATGTAGGTTTGGGTTTAGATGTGGACGAAGGTGAGCGAGATATAGCAATCTCAGGTAAAGGGCAGGAGGAAACCGTGACTGGGTCTTCCTTGGTTGAAATGGGTGGAGAGACTGGTTCTTCTCTTGGTGGAGAAGAAATAAGAGAGTGTGGCTCCTCAAGTGGGCAGAGGGCGTGGATGATCGTGCCTTCTACTTGTAGTTGAGGAGTAGGCAAGGTAGGGTCTTCGGATGGAGGTGGGCTTGATGGCGTTGATGTGGTCAAAGCGTCCTCCAATACAAGAGAGGTAGATGGAGGACTAGTAGGAGAAGAAGGTTCTTCATCCTTTAATGGGAGAGGTTGGTCAAGGACAAGAGGCAAGATAGTGCTAATCATGTGAATGTCATGGTCTTGAGGGTCATTGGTCGAAGTCTGGACGTTGTTTTGAGTAGGCGGATGATTTGGAAAAGGGTGTTTGAAAATGTCGATATGTTGGTTAGGAGGGGCGTTTGGGTTATCTAAAATAAGATCCCCCTTGTCGATCATGTCCTGGATGATGTTTTTGAAAGTTCGGCAGTTGTCGATGTCATGGCCTTGGACGCGATGAAAGGGACAGAAGTCGGCCTCCCTATACCATGTAGGGATAGCTTTTGAAGGGTCAAATTGAGGTGGTCGGATTGGAGGGAGATTGAGGACCCCCTGCTTGAGTAGTTTTTCCAAAATGGAAGCGTATGGTTCTCCAAGTGGAGTGTAAGAACGCTGAATGTACCATTGTTGGAATTGTTTGGTGATGCTTGGAGATGTTGAAGGTTGAGAGTAATTCGTTGACGTCGAGGATGGTGATCTAACAACCACAGTATTGGCCACTCCTTTAGATTCGGAATTGGCAGAAGAAGAAGGTCTGAAAGAAGAATGGCCATTGGTTTTAGCGTTGGTATGACGCAATTTGACCTTATCTTCTTCAAGGGCGCGGAGTTCAAGCTTTCGAGCCATGATGAAAGCTTTGTCAAAAGTGTGGAATGTCTGAATCCGCAAGGTAGAAGAGATGTGTCTAGCACATGCTTGAGAGAAGAGCTCGATGAGCTCAGGTTGAGGCAAAGAGAAGGAGAGCTGGTTGATCAGACCTCTCCAACGAGCGACAAAGTCGACTATTGATTCGTCGTCAAATTGCCTGATGGAGTAAAGGTCTGTGATTGAGACTTGTTTGGTGATGTTGATTGAGAAATGGTCAAGAAATAGTTGGGCGAGTTGGATGAATGAAAATATAGAGTGTCTGGTAAGAGAACTATACCAGTCAAGGGCAAGGCCAGAAAGGGACATAGGGAATGTGCGTAAAAGCAACGCATCGTCATGGGCAATAAGATAACAGGCATGTCTAAATGCCCGTAGATGTTGCTGTGGGTCTTCCTTACTCTGAAAGCGAGCAAATTTAGGAAGCTCCCAATGGTTAGGGTATGGTCGAATAGGGACAGAAGGATGGATGGGCTCATTGAAAATTTGCTCATATGACAAAGTATTGCTTAAACCGGAAATGGAGGCTTCGAGACTGGACATTTTATCCATCAGCATATTGATAAGATTTGCTGACAGATTGGCGGGTTGAGCGCCCCCTAAGTTGTAGGGCACTTGGAAGAGGCTAGAGGAGGCGTGCGACATAGTCGGTTGTACAATGTACAGATGACTAGTCGCAGGGACAGAAGTAGAGGCTAAAGGTGGTTGCGTTACGAAGGTCGAAGGTATAGGTTGACTGGGCACCGCCAAAGGTGGTTGAATGGCGGCACTGGTAGAAAGATAGGTTGGCACACCTACATTTGTGGGCGCAAGAGTATGAGGGGTCGAGACAATCAAGTTCTGATATGATGTAGAACTTGGTTGAATTACAGGTGGTTGAGGGGGTAATGGAACCCCGATGGAGGTCGATCTAAAAATAGGCGGGGAGGCCAAACTTTGCGTATTGGCCATGGTTGGGTTAATAGTTGAGGCGAAAGGCTGAGTCATAAAGAGTTGGGTGGCAAATGGTGTGGATGTCGTCGCCATGTCACCCGAAAGGTCTCGCGTTGGGTTTCTCACGAGATAGTTTTGAAGGGCTGCGGTATTGAGGTCCAAGAATCTCTCAAAATCTTGGTCCCCTTCAAGGATGATGGGAATTTGAGTCGGGGTCAGGGTCGGGGTCGGTCCTGTAGGAGTTCTTTCAGTCTCCGAGTGGAACTCCATGATAGGACTTGTTAGGGACGGGATAGACGGAAGCGGTTGTTGGCTAAAGTGGTTAAGAAGAGAGTCCTGGTTCCAGAAACTGTGTTCTTGCAGTCTCAGAAAACCAGAATGTGGTTTTTGATAGAGAATGGACAGGTTTTAGGCTGCTGGTTTTGAAAAAAAAGGACAGTGACAGAGACCGACGTCGGTTTAAAAATCGATGTCGGTAAGGCAGATAGCCGACGTCGGTCAGATAATCGATGCCAGTAAGATAGGAAAGCCGACGTCAGTGACAGAACTGATGCCGGTGACTGTGTCTTCCAGAGAACAAAAAGATTTTAAGATTCTTTGGAAAAACAATGAAGAAAGCATCCTCACTCACTCAAACAAATAGATGAGAAGAGGAAAATAGAGAGAGACAAACAGGCCTAAGCGATAAATCCTAGGAATTAACTTTAGAAGCTGTGGCTTATGCCTTAGATGAATGTTTGGGGAGATTGGCTATCAAGAAGGTCCTAGAAGAAGCAGTCTAGAGCTGGTTTCGGGTCTTGTTTTAGGTGCTCAAAGTCTGTGTTAGGTCTGGTACGTGGCCTGGTGCTAAGGAGCAAGCTCCCCTCACTTCACGATTCCAGTGGTTAGCTGGTCTCGCTTAGCCAAGATATACCTCACCTAGAGTTTATCCTCTGCCAGAGAACGGAGTGGGCTTCCCCCTTGGTGATGAAATCCAAGTAGGGTCACCAGGACGGGTAAGGTATCCGCTGGGGGATGAAATCCCAGTCGGGCCTTGTCTCAGGTAAGTTTTATGTTCGTTTTAGTGCATGTGGTCTGGTAGTGTAACATCAAGTGTCTACGATTTATTCAATATGCGTTTAAGTTACTAGATGTGGACTAAGAAGATGCAAGCACAAGTAGAGATGAATGCAAAGTGTTTTAATGCCCAAGTCGAAATGTGATATTTGTTATGAAGACAAGTTTGAGAAAGGGTTGAGAGTATGATGTTTAGACTAGTCTAGAAATGCAAGGAAAAAAGATTCATTTTAGTCCTGCTTATAGTGTCATTGAGAAGAAAAGAAGGAGGAGAAAAGGTAAGAACCTAATGCTCCTAAATGAATGAAGAAGAAAAGGAACCCAGGAGGAACCTAGGGTCCCACCGGGCGTGCCAGAATGTTTCTATCGCTAATTCGCTTTTTTAGATTATAAAGAGGGAGAAGAAACTAAAGAGATAAATGGACAAGGCATGTGAAGTACCTGGATAAAGATCGCGCACCATAATCCAGACGTTTGTGAGCACCCCTCTTTGGCTATGGAGGAATGACACCTGCAAAGAAAAGGAACTTGGACAAGAAAATGTTAGATGGATAGGCGGTGGGTTGCCAAGCAAAAGCTTGTTCCCAGAAGTATGAGAACTTCCTTAAGGGAGGTCAACCCACTAGTTTGATAAATGACAGAATGCTAAAATAGACTGAAATGATAGCAAACTGAAAGATAAAAGAAAGCAAAGGCTTACCTGGAAGAAGCTGTCGGCCTGGTTGCAGTCGCCGACGTCGGTGGTCTCACTGGCGTCGGTTGTCGGGTCTGTCGACGTCGGTTAGTCTGCCGACGTCGGTTAGTCTGCCAACGTCGGTGGGGGTAATGACCGGCGTCGGTCGGGGTAATAGGCTTGGATGGGGTTTTAGGCAGGTTCTAGTCGAGTCTGGATAGAGTCTGGTCTGGGCTTGGTCTGTGGACGGGTCAGTGGACGTAAAAAATGGTCTGGGAGAATGGTCTAGGTCTGGTTTTAGTTGACGGTCTGTGCAGAGGTCCAGGAGAATGGACAAAATGTCGAAAAGGGACAGAGAGATAAGGAAGCCAATCAGGGAGATAGGAATCCGGGTCTGCCTGGTTTGGTTAGCAGTCTGGGTTGGGGAGAAGGAGAGCTGAATCTAGTTTAAAAAGAAGATGACTAGAAAGCATAAAGAAAACAAACAGAGTACTTACCTGTGCCCTGCTGAAGAAGGTGTTGATCTTGTTGCTGGTGATGCCAGATGTGAAGCCCTATTGCTGATAAAGAATCCCTGTTGTTCACTTGCAGAAGCTTGCTATGTACCTGAGGGAGAGAGTCAGAGAGCGAAGAGGAGAAGAAACGGATGCCAAAACACCAAGAGAAATCAGTTTGCGAGCTCAAGGGTCCAGGGGCTGCAACGGATGCAGAAAGGGGTAATGAAGGCTGCCGACGCCGGCAGTTTCACCGACGTCGGCCGAAGGGTCACCGACGTCGGCGGTGGCAGAATGGGGACAGAGACTAAAAATAGCCTCTACCCATTCTTGCACGCCGCCGGGCGAGGGGTTGTGGGAAGAACGGTCACGAGGATGCTTAAATGGGCGTGGGGGGAAGATAATGAGGAGATTTGGCATAATAAATGTTAGGGGGAAGGTGGAGGGATTCAAGGGAGGATCCAAGGTGGCAAGGGTGAGGTGGAAAGAGGGCCACTTAATTAAAATATTTAAGTTATTTTAATCAAATGAATGGAGGGGACTAAGGCCAAGGGTTAGGATAGGGGTTTGAGGTGAACAAGGGGGAGAACCAAGGTGCAGACACGTTTGTGGTGTCTACAGTAGGCTTTAGGATAGAACACCATAAAAACTTGGCCAAAATATGCATAAGGACTGACTCCTTATCCAATAAACACTCAAAAATAATACACCAATGATAAAAACCATGATGATAATATTGACGTATGAATATGGATGGACTCAATAATAATGTGTGCAAAGAATCACCTAATGAATGCATAGAGACTGAGTTGAGGCAATAGTGATAAAAGTAAACAAATAGGCAAGTGAACAAATAAACAAACAAACAAACAAACAACTCAAAATAAACAAACAAACAAAAAACCTAAAAACAAAATCAAAAGAAAGCATCCTAATAATGGCAATGCCCTGGTAAGGTGGATCAAGGATAACTGACTAGGATTAGACAAGATAAATGTTTTTGGATTTTTGAAAGGTTATTAATGTTTTTGGAATTTTGCGGTATCTTAACTCATTAGAGAATTACAAGATACCTACTCACAAAATGATGAGAGCATTTGGCTTAGGTTGCTCACAAAATGGTGAGAGCATATGGAAAGGGGGACTAAGGTGATCTCAACATGAATTGAGCATGACCTACATAGTCTTGAAATAATCTCAAGTCATAGTAATTCCATCCACATAAAAGGTGGGGAAAAACCAACTAGGTCCCAACAAGTTCTCAAATATAACAAATGGCCAGTGAAATGAAAACAATGATGGTAAAGTGATGCGGCAATGCATGATAAATAGGTGTTGCCCCTAGTTTTCCCATAGGTGGTTATAACTAAGATAGAATGGCATAGGTCAATGATACTAATTTACTAATAGGTGGTTATAATTAGTATCAAGACTAGTGAAACATTGATTTGCCCATAGGTGGTTATAATCAAGCTTACATAAATAAATGTGGATATAAGATGAAAGATATCTTACCAAATCAACTATCACACTACTTTCATAGACTATAATTATAAATATGGATTACATTTATTGTTTAAACTTGATTGGAATCCCCCCACAAAATGTGTGAGAAGAACCAAAGTAACCAAGATCAAAACAAGATTGGATAGGATGACTAAAAATAGGCTTTGGTCTAAATAAGAATGGAATGGTAGGATGGTATGGTCTTACTAATTATAATGGTTGGTTGGATATATTAGATAAAATAGTAGTAGGGTTACCCCCATATGATGGGGTAATTGGAAAGAGTATGTGATAATGGCAAAAGTATATGTAATAATGGCAATGGCATGGTAATGTGAAATGGTATGGTACATGTTTTTGGCTTAGGTGTGGGTTTTTATTCTATTTTTCCTATTGATGGGGAGATGTACATCTTAATCAACATATGATATAAACAAAATACTCGATCATGTTAATTTATAGCCCACACCTCATCTAAATAACTACTCTATCAATAATGGCCTACTGAATTGGCCTCTAAGAATGCTTTTATGATCTTCATTGGTCATTGATTCTGATTCCTTCGAGCATCGAGACAAGGTATCTTCATAGCCTATACAAAGGAAAGTGTGACCATGGATGGTAAACAAGGACAAATAATGGATGGTAGGTTTGATTGTGAAATGGAATGGCAAATGATAATGGAATATGAAATGGTGGGGAAACAAACGAAGATCAAGATTTTTAGTCACACATAATGTTTTTGATACTAAATTTGATATAATTTTGGTTATGGTAGGGCTGAAGACTTTTTCTCTCAATAGGAGCGCTATATTTTTTTGTTGTTTGATCTTGAGAGTAGCTACCATCTAATTATGCTATAAATTGGAAGCTATTTTGATTTGATCTTTGATTTTGTCTTCATCAAACAGTGAAGAAATTTTGTGCTCAGCTATTGGTGCCTCAAAAAGGTTTTCACAAATGAATTTGTCTTGATTATCCTATAGCACCTTTGAGAAGGTTTCACTAATGAACATTAGATTTTTATTTTGATTTTATTTTAGCACTTCTAAAAAAGTGTCACTAAAAGAGGTTGATTTTGATCTTTGCTTATCCCCTAACACTTCCAAAAAGGTTTCACTAAGAGAGTGCTCTTATACTACATTAATGTTATCTTGGCCTCCTTACTCTTCTTCAACTAATATATCACCATGGATGCAGTTCAACAAAGTGTGATTCTATCATTCTCAATTGACACTTGTGGGAGATGCAATGTCAATAATATGACTATTTTGGTTGATGGTAATGGCCTATGGAATGGTAATGAAATGGGGAGAGGCTACACAATATTTGTAGAAGATACTAGGATAACTTGTTTCAAAGCTAAAGTAATCATCCTCAAAAATCGTAGAAGGATCACAAATTTATTCAAACTGATCTATGAGGCATGTGTAACCAATATTATAACATACTCAGACATATCCTTCTTTTGAATCTAATTTTAACTCAAGGGATTTTGAATTTGATGTTGAGACTGATGTTGTTTCTAATTCTGATTTTGATTTTCATGCTAAATTTGATGTCAATCCAAGAGTAAAACCTAACTCTAACTCTAATTCTTCATCTTAAGGTTACTCTATTATAATTATGTCTTATTGAATGTTTAGTTTTAGATAATTAATGGCCTGCGATGGCATAATGGGCTCCATAAAATATGGTTTGTCAAAGTGAGACTCCTCTAGGATGGGAAATAGGTCAAGAGATAACTCCTCAAAGAGTGGTTTGTCAATAAGAGCCTCTTAAAAATAGGCACATGGTCTAGGTAATGAGTCTTCCAAAGGTAGTTATAATCATTAAGAATTGACTTAGTAAAGACTAGCTCATTAGAGTGAAACTCCTCAACAATTGGTATATGATCAATAGGTGATTCATCATAAGTTGAATTATCAATAGTGGTTGGTTCAACAAAAACATATTGGATTGGTTAGTTTTCTTGGCTTTCATTTCCATTGAGTTGGAAAATACTAGTTCTGAACATAGCTTGATCTTTGAATGATTGGATCAGTCGACGTTTGGATTGGATTGGTACTAGATGAGGAATGACTAGTGGTTAGATAATGATAGGGCTGTAGGGAGCATGAATGCTTGCACAAGCTAAAGGATAAAGTCCTAAGATAATAATGATAGGGTAGTGTGGAGCATGATTACTCACACAAGCCAAAGGATGAGGTCTTGGAATGATGAAGGCATGTTGTGGATCTTGGTTTCTCACACAAACCAAAGGACTAGGTCTATGAATGGTAATGTTAATCTTTGGGTATTGTGAAGCTTGATGGCTCATATAATCTAAAGGAGGGTTAGGGGTAGTCAATGATTGAATAGTAAAAGGACATTGTGAAACTTGATTGCTTGCATAAGTAAAAGCATCCAAGTCTTCCTCATAAACCATATCATCTCAATCATGAGTTAGATCATAAGTTGGTTCTTGGTTATGTTCTATGTACTGATTATTACAAAGAGGGTATGGATCTATATCCTAAAAAAATTTATCTATAGTTGGGTCTTCAAATTCCTCTTCACAAGCCTCTTCAAATGAGTCAAAGTCTGGAATTGGATCATAAGTTTTTTTGTGGCTTTATTCCCATGAATTATTAATA
The DNA here is from genome assembly GCA_037957365.1 of Torreya grandis. NCBI lineage: Eukaryota > Viridiplantae > Streptophyta > Pinopsida > Cupressales > Taxaceae > Torreya > Torreya grandis. The sequence continues at coordinate 1,121,701 of JARHVA010001289.1, forward strand.
TGAGGTAGATAGAAATATGTCTCACAAACCATATTAGTATCATTGGGGTCTTGACAAAAACCATAAAAGTCATTTTGTGTGGCCATTCTATCATAAGTTAGATTTTAAGTGACTTTACCATAAGTGTAGTGAGACATATCTATGTAAAAGATGAAAGCTCTAAAAACAAAAAGAGTTAGAGTTCTACAAACTCTAAAAAACTATGTCTAAAGGACAAATGGTTCAAACTTGGTCTATCTTAGTCGAAGGAGTGGAGTTGTATCTCCAATGTGGTTTGAAAGTGGATCTGTATCTCCAAAATGATTTGTGTTAAGACTTGGCATAAAAATAGCCAAACATCAAATGTCTAATGTCAAATGTCATATGTACAAAAAGGTCAAGTGTCTAAATAAAAACTAGCATGTCAAAGTTCTAGGTCAATGTGTTTCAAACAAGGTCTAAACTAGGAAAGGGAAAAGTTGAGTTGCTAGGTATTTTGTCCAAACATGGATTCAAAATATAGGCTCAAACAATTAGGCATGCTAGGAATTTTGGCTAAATGACATCAAAAGCTAAACTTGAAATAAAGGCTAATGTGATTTGATTTAATCTAATAAGTTTGGAAACAACTTTGACATAGACCTGGCACACAGAATCAAACATAAACATGATCAACTGGCATAAGGCATAAGACAAAATGCTCTTTGAGAAAGGTTGTGTTTTACCAAATAAAGGCACAAATAATGATGAGTATAGGCTTTAAACAAATAAACCATCAATAGTTTTCAAATTTGGGTTATCAATTAACTGAAGTTATGCAAACCAAAAGAGAAAGATTTGTGTATCAGCCCCATGAATTTAAGCCTAAAATAAATCAATCAATGTTCGGATCCAAACTTAACAAGGCTAATTGAAAACTCAATGTTGAAAACTAGGATTTAACTAAACAAGGATAGACAAGATTAGATAGCATGATGACACAAGATAAAGGTCCAAATGGTATATAGAAATTGGTTTGAAACAAATGGTTTTGATACAATGGTAAACAAGTCTTGAAACAAATTGAGCAACCTAATGATATAAGCATGCTCGAATAATGTGGTCAATGTTATGTTTCAAAGACTAAAAAAGGCTCAAAATTTCTTTGACATGATTTTGGCAACATAACACTACCCTTTGCAACTCAAATACATTGTTTTGACATGGCTTATGAATAAACAAACAAGTTTTAGTCTCAAAGCATAGTAAAAATGACCAAAATACACTAAGTATAATCATCCAAATCCTAGAAAGGGTATGACAGAATGGGGTTTACTAAACTAATAAGGTTTTGATCATTTTAGGGGAATCAATTACACAATGACTTTCACATCAAATGATGAAAAAGACAATCATAGAAATTAGATGACCATAGCATTGGATAGTTGTAAAAAGGTCTAGTCTTTTTTACAACCACTACATCCTATTGTTTGCTCAGTGAAGTGTGATGTCCAAATGCATATATGTCCCGTGTGTAACTCTAAAAGAGCCAAATGAAGTCAATGTCGAAAGGTGAAACCCTGGGTCAAAGCTTCCCTAAATAACTTTTGGGAGGTGATGAAGTCCTCCTCAAAGCCAAGATACATAAAAATAAATAAATTATGAAAGTAGAAAGACTTTAGGGTCGTTTTAAAGATCACCCAAACTTTGATGAGTTTTTTGGGAGTACTTTAGATGCTTTTTTTCTAAGCCCTAAACTAGGCTACTTGCAATAGGAATGGCGATTTTGATTCTAAGGGTTTCTTATAGGAGAAAAATAGAAGAGCATACATGCAACATTCCTCTTTTTACTGAACAAGATTTATGTAAACAACTATTGAAAATAAAAATTGATAAGTGTGTTCAATTTTAAACCCAAAATGAAAGATTTGGTGGTGTTCATTTGACCCCTTAGTCTTAGTTGCAAACTTTGAAAAACATTCATCAAAAACACCTAAATTCTTTGTTAAACACCAAAAACAAGGTTCCTAATCAATTTTTAAGCATGTAAAAGTGATATAAACATGTTTTAAGCAAATATCTCGTTTAGTCCTGCAGCAAAATTGTCAGCATTTCTTTTAGCTTTGAATCCCTTTTTAGCTTGAAATAATAAACTTTGGATAAATAGCTCTAGGTCTATGTTTTTGGAAAAAACATAGTGACCAACATCGGTTATTGCCACCAATGTCAATTACAGCTAACTAAGATATAATTCATGTCAGTTTTATTGATCAATGTCGGTATTATTGTCAATGTCAATTACTATTTAAAATTGTGGCAACCAAAAATGGAAAAATAAAGTTAAAAAATCAATTTTCAAGAGTTTTAAAGGCTTAAATAAATATTTTAGAGTTGCAAAATGATCTCTTTTAGGTGTGAGATGCGTCTAGTCCCACCGTGCATGCCATTATGTGATCTAGGAATTTGACTCAAGAGAGGATGGTTAGTATGTGTTAGTTCTAAAATGAAAACAAAATGAAATAAACACACTAATAACATAACATCTCTAGGCCTAGACACTAAGGAGAGCTTAATTAACCAAATAAAATGACAAACACAACAAAAAGGCAAGGAATGAAACACAATAATTCATTCACCTTCCTTAGAATCTCCAAATGCCTTTGTAGTGGTGGCTTTCTCAGCTTGTGCTCATGAAGTCCTTGGCAATGGAAGCTTGGCTACCTCCATTTCTTCATGGCACCTTTGGCTTGTGGCTTGGCTTGGCTTGGCTTGGAATCAATTTGACATTATAACACTATGTACTTGAAGCTTTTGGAACCAATCTTGCATTATAACTTTGCACTAATTAAGCTTAAAAATTATGTTGTGAGGCCTCCTATTTATAGATTTTTGGATTTGTCTAGAATCAACCTGAACCATCCATCTCAAGATTAACATGTGTGGTTGAGGATTAATTTAATTTTTGGAATTAAGTTTTTAATTATCCTCATCATGACCTTGGAAAAAGGGGAAATTAAGAGGCATGGAGGGAATTATGGAAGGCATTGATGAGGCATGGAGGGCATAAATCTCAATATTTGTGGCATTTATGGCCTAGGGATGACTTCCCAAGAAATGAGGTCACTTGATAATGCAGATATTCAATATTCATTTTCAAAAACAAGTATTCAACAAGTTTCCATGGAATTATTAATTAGGCCTTAACTTGGATTAATTAGCTCTTAATCATGTTTAAGCACTTTGTGCACAAGTTACTCAAATTGATCAGAATGTCTTATTATTGGTATAAAATTTGACTGGATTGGAATTGGAAGGTGACATCAGATGCATTAGAACCATATTCCCATTTAGGATGTTACCAAAAACAAATAACAAAGTCACACATCTTGTGCAAAATATTTTATAGGAAAGATCAATCTAGAGCACCCAGGTGCAAATTTGGCATTTTGACTCAAAATGAACTGATCAAAGTCAACTAGCCCATAAATTACATTACCCCATTCAGGGATACCTTGGCCAAAATCAGTAGTTTAATATGTCATTTTAACATCATTTTGGTGGAAGTTGGCCAAAATCCTGATTGGAGGTTATTGGTGGCCAATTTTAGGTGTCTACATATGTGATATAGGGTTAAGAAATTGATCTACAAGACTAATATTTTCCATTTGACCGTATAATATTTATATCTAATAATGTTATAATTATATCATAGGATAATTATAATGCATAATAATTAATTTTAAATGTATATACAAGTGTTGGAGGTCTAAGTCACCATGACTATGTTTTGAGGTAATCTGGTAGTTTTGAGTGAGTGAATTGTAGAGGTGTTCTTGAAGCCTTATCTTCTAATTGGAAGTGTCTAATGCATTTAGTGATGAAAATGAGGTCATTTATACTCTTTATATATACTTATTTGATCATATTTTAGTGTCTTAATTATTTTTGATCTTCATTCTTGAAAGAACATGTTTTTTAGGCACATAGACCTAATAGAACAAATGATGCAAAACCTAGGCAGTAATGAATTATTTTTTCTAAGTATGTTTTCAAGGTAGAATTATGGATGAAATTGCATGAATATATTTTTTGATACTATTATTTCCTATTCACTCTTGTTAGAGATATTTTAAGATAGTTTAAGTGGTGAAAATGATGAAGCCAAAATGGCTTATCTGGCTCAGTGAGATCTGTGTGTAGTGAGGTCAACAAATTGGTTTGTAAAACCAATAGTTGCCACTAGACCATATGATGATTATATTTTAATATGGAATATATATTTCATATGATAATTTTCATGCATTTTAATTATTTTAAAGTGGTCATATAGGAGTTGAAGGTCAATGTTTCATGACTATGTTTTTTATAATTTTGGCAGTTCTAAGTAAGAAAGCTACAGTGATGAGTTTGAGACTCTATGCCCTGAGTTAAAGCATCTAATACATATGGTGATATTTTTTAAGTCATGAGGTTTCAATATATGTTATTTATTATCATTTTTTGTTGTATTAAGTGAGTTTGAGCTTCAATATTGAAAGATAGACTTTTTTGTGTTCAAAGGCCTAATGTGAATAGTGATAATACAATGTTTCAAGTGGTGGTTGGACCTAAAAAATGTTATGGAGATTATAATATGTTGTATAATGTATATTTGAGTTGTGTATGAAATAATATTGATGTATATGAAGGTGAAAGGTGTTACTAGGGATAAAATGATAATGTGTTACTAGACAGACCTAATGCAATTAGGTCTCCATGAGACCTAAAAGAGAAATGAGGACTAAATGAGTCATGACAAATAAAAAGGGACTCAAATATCATTTTATTCATGTCTAAAAGATTTCATAATACATATTCTATGGCTAACCTAAGATTTTAAGGGTGTGTGGCTAACTAAGTGGTATTTAAATAAGGAATGGTACATATACAAGGTAGTTTGAGGCTTATTTAAGTAAGTAGGGAGGAATCAAATGAAATAGAACATTATTGATAAGAAGGAGGTATTGTAGATAATTAGATTTTATAATATCTATAATTAATATCTGATAGTGTGTTTATAAATGAATATCAATTTAATATGACCTAGTCAGTCTTGAAGAGACCTAGTTGAGCAAAGAGGCCGAGAAGGTAGTTTGAGAGGGATAAGAGTGAAAATATTTGAAGAGATGTTCATCATTTATTAGTTTAGAAACATAGTGTTATGAAGGTGATCAAATATATCAGGTATTTGAGTTTTTTTGAGTCATATATGGGGTTGGTGCCTCCTTGCAAGTAGGTACTTGATAAATCCTAGTCAAGTTGGTGCTTGGCTAGTTGGGGTTGGTAATACATGTGTAGTTGGTATTTCAATAAATTTGGTTTTTATATTATATTAATATAGTCCATTTTCATATATTAGTGGGTCTTCTTACCCTTTATTATTTCCCACATATGTGATGTGTTCTTGTGTCTCATGCTTATGTGGATAATTGTTTATGCTTGCTAGATCTATGTGTTTATTTGAATGGTTTATCATTTCTTAAGTGTAAATGAAATAAAGGTTTTGAAGACTAATTCACCCCTCCCCCTCATTCATTATAATTTCAATAATTGGTGTCATATCTTTGTCCTTTAAATCAAGCCTAACATCTTGAAGCTGGTCTTGAGAAGCACAAGATGTCTAGTGATCAAGAAAAAGAATACAACATATATTATGAAGAAGTCTAATATGACAATGAAGAAGGAGAAGCTGAAGTAGACCTTAAATCTAAGCTCATAAGTATTATAGATGATTTGAATCACCAAAATAAGAGAAAGCATGAGTTGATATCTATGTTAAAGGGTCTTAAAGAACAAATATGTACCTTGAAGAGTGACTGAGTCAAAGAAGATAAAAGGGATGAGAAGATCATCAAGGATCTCAAGAATCAGTTAGAATGTTTCAATACAAAGTTAAAATCAAAATAAGTTGAGTATGATCAGTTGAATACAGAACTATATTATTTTAAGGTTGAGCATGAGAATCTCATATACAAGATGAGCAAATTTGAGAAAGAACATAAGAAGACATAACAAGTTAAGAGCATAAATATGAAAGTTAACATGAAGATACCAATCTGGTAGCCCAATGCAATGAGGTATTCTAATTATTTCAATGGTTATTATTTTTTTGGTTATATCTTTGGTCATAGAGCAAGTGATTATAAAATGATCTCAAGGGATGATTTGTCATGGGACCATGGGAGGAGTGATCAGTCAATATGTAAGAACAATAATGTTGTTTGTTATAGTTACCATAATATGGGACACATTTCAAGATTATGTCCTAATAAAGTTATAAGTCTCTCAAGACATAACAATGTATATGGAGCTCCTAGAGTGCACGATAAGGGTCAAACATTTTTATGGAAATTAAATATAGTCAAGGTGAGTCATGATCAATCTACTAGTCAAAATAGACTATTTGATATGGTAGAGCAACGATCAGATGTGAAAGAATGTCAATAACATGTGTTATCTACATATATTGACAAGGAATTTGAAGAGAAGAAGAAAGATTACAAGTGGATGAGTCAAATGCTTTAGTCAAGCCTAAGTGGATTCTAAATAAGGATTATTAGTCTCATGATTTTAAGATGGTTGAGAAGAGTGGACTGGAGATCTAAAAGTCTCTTGATTTTATGATGTTTTAGTGCCCTATGAAAAGGTGTGACTCCATTAAGATTCATGGAGACAATCATATATTTTTAGAAGCATAAGGTTGTGGTCAAAGAAGGATTCATCTTGAGAGGATTCTAGGTTGACTATATTGTAAGGTATAAGTTATGTTATTTGTAGTTTGTATGTATATGACAATGTGAAAGGTGTTTTGTTTAGTATGAGCATTGTTTCTAAAGATCAATTCATGAGGAGCCATGGTATGGACTGCAAAATTTTGTGTATCATTCATTTTCAAATTTCATTTTGCATTATTGTGAGTAGTCTTTGAGTTATGTTGATTAATATGGTGTGAAATCTATAAAAACAAAAGGGGAAGTCCCTAATTCTGTAGTAGGTGTCAAGAGTGCAGTATATTATTGAGTGATCAAGAGTTTGATTTTATTCAGTCATGTCAAGGAAGGAAAGTAATCTTGATTTCCTAATTCATTTAAATAATATATGCTTGGTCTAAGGGGGAGCTTGATATCTCTAATTTATTTGTCAAGAGAGTGGTTTCCCTTTGATATCATAATAGAGGTATGCATGGAGTTAGTTGGATAAAAGGCTATATATAATTTCTGAGGGAGGTTGTGCAAAATCAAGAGGTAGCCTATTGAAAAGAGTGGTTTCTAAAGATTGTTTACCATTTAATGTCTTTAAGAGGTTGCATCAGCTTAAGGAGAAAGTGTGTTTCAATAGTTGTCTATAATAACTGGTATTAAAGTGAGTGTTTTCAACATTTCATTGTGTTGTTTATTGAAGTTCAGGTCCAAGGATCATATAATAGTTTATGTAAAACCCTTTTTCATTAATGTCAAAGGGGGAGAAAGACTAGAATAGGGGAAATAAGAATGATCAATTTGTAGTATGTTTTACATCAATGACAAAGGGGGAGTTTTTTGAAAAGTGTTGTCATTGATTTCATTAATGTCAAGGTTGATATCATTTATATCAAGGTGCATCTAGTGAAGATGCATGGTGAGTGGTCTTTGAGGTATGAACTTGTGAGATTGATGTGACAAGGTGAGTTTATTGAGATTTGTCTTCTCTATTTTTTGATTTCAATGTTGATATCAAGGTTCAAATAAGCATGAAGTTGTCATTGTTGTCATTGAAGGTTCTTTTGAATGCATGATGATAAGTAGGTCTGCAAGATTGTTTTTGTGAGCAAGACCAATTGGCACTATGTGTTGTGATAAGATTATGAGAATTGAAGATATGTAGTGTGAAAAATAGTATTAAAGTGGTTATTAGTGTTACTGTCTTGTTTCCATTGTTGGCAAATGCATAGGTAATAAGTGTTTGAGGTCAAGTGCTTAAGTATCCTAAGCATAGTCCTTGCATGAAGAGACCTTATGAAAAGGTATGAGCATGGTGGCTTGGTAATATGAGTGAACATAGGCATGAGTGGTTATATGAGGTTATTTTAGTATGTGAGTGAGGTGGAGAGTGCATGAAAAGAGGCATGAAGGTCATTTTTAAGACCTAATGTAGTTTTTAAGCCAAATTCTATAGAGTAAAGAGAGAGAGTGTGTAGCCTAATGAGGTATCGTGATCTATTCTCAAAGAATGTTAAGGATGTATGGAATTTTTAAAGCATGATATAGGTTTTATGGCATGAGAGTGAGATGTTGAGCATGATAGTGAGCTGTTGAGAGCATGGA